>OU015669.1:22500-565324 GCA_907165275.2 Zygaena filipendulae
TTGTTGTTGTTGTTGTTGTTGTTGTTGTTGTTGTTGTTGTTGTTGTTGTTGTTGTTGTTGTTGTTGTTGTTGTTGTTGTTGTTGTTGTTGTTGTTGTTGTTGTTGTTGTTGTTGTTGTTGTTGTTGTTGTGTTTGTTGTTGTTGTTGTTGTTGTTGTTGTTGTTGTTGTTGTTGTTGTTGTTGTTGTTGTTGTCTATGATACGGGATTTACACTCGCGCGATCGATGGAAAAGAGACAAAAGAGCTGCGGCCTGCGTTCAGTTGTCTTTGTGCTAGCAACAAGGGAGGACGTCGAAGTGTTAGCGGCAACAAGACGACTTTGCTTACTGAGCTTTTAGTACTACTCGATTAATTTTAATAAAAGAAATCCTTATTATTCTAAAAATCTTTATATTATAAAGTTTGTATGGATTGTATGGATGTTTGTTACGTTTTCGCGCGAAAACTACTGAATGGATTTTAATGAAACTTTACAATAATACAGCTATAAAAATATCTAAAAAAGCTATAGATGCCTATTATCATATTATATATCTACTGTCTGCTAGATTGCTCTATAGGATTTTTTACCAAGCTTGGCTCATAATTATTGTATTAATATTGCGCCATCTATGTATGGCTAACAAAAGCTTTTTGAAATTTGAACTGTCCTGTGCCTGTATGTGCGTGATACAATTAAATACAATTAAATACGGTTAAAATTTCATTTATGCCTGAAATAATCAAGAGATGTCATTAACCATTATTTTGTAAACGTCGAAAATGAAATGCATGTATTTAAGGCACATATAATTTATTTAAGGCTAATATTTTGATCTTGCTTCAAGTAGAAGCAATTCAGAATAAGGGTACTTTTTATCCCGGAATTCCCGCAGGATCTTTGAAATTAACGCGGATGACACCGCGTTAAAACGCTAGAATATAAAATAAATTGCTTGTAAAATAAATAAATAAAATAAATAATTTAAATTTAAATAAATAATTTAAAAAATAAAATAAATAAAATTGTCAATATCATCTTCTCCTGCGCCGGGTGTCATCGACTGTTTTTTGCGCAGGAGATGCTGTCAAAAGGTTTATTGTTTAGTGCGGTTGGAGGTCTACATATTTATCTATCTATCTATCTATAAAAGAGTAGAATCCGCGATTCTGTACATTAAATATTTTTAACAAAAACTGACAGGGGACGATAAACGAAGAGTAACCAAGCACAAAAAAATGGTTATTAAAAATCTTTTCTGTCTGTCTGTTTGTCTGTCTGTCTGTTCACGATAATCTCCGAATCTACTGAATGGATTGTCATGCGGTTTTCACAGGTGATTTAGCTTAACCTGGAGCTACATATAGGCTTTGTTTCATTGAAATCGAATGTCGGGGAAAAAAGTTGTTGTATAAAAACCTTTCGCGCGGGTGAAACCGCGGGGCACAGCTAGTATTAATATAATAAAAGAGTAGAATCCATGATTCTGTACATTGAATATTTTTAACAAAAATTGACAGGGGACGATAAACGAAGAGTAACCAACCATAAAAAAGGGGTTTTAAAAAATCTTTTCTGTCTGTCTGTCTCTCAGTTCGCGATAATCTCTGAATCTACTGAACGGATTGTCATGCGGTTTTCGCAGGTATATTAAGCTTAGCCTGGATCTACATATAGGCTTTGTTTCATTCAAATCGGATATCAGGAAAAAGTTGTTACATAAAAACTTTTCACGCGGGTGAAACCGCGGGGCACAGCTAGTTTCTTAATAAAATCTAGTCCATATAACGTTTACTTTTTGGTAATTTTTGTGGAATCTATGTTTGGGATCCCAAATTATCGGTTTCTTTTAAAATAATTCTAGAAACCAAAACGTTTCTTGTTGCAAATTGCAACCAATCCATTTATGCAGTTTAAAAGCACACAACCATCGCGGCCCAAAGTTGAAACACGAATGAAGCGAGAACGCGAGTGTAAACACCACGCTCGCTTTGACGCGAGGTCCTTTGACTCGTGACCAAAAAACCGCTCCGGAAGCGAGCGGTGCGAGTGACGAGGCGAACCACGCGGCGAGCCCCTAGCGTCTGTTCACACTCGCGCCTCGTCCCTCGCCCCGCGCCTCTTGCTCCTTTTTCGTCCCTTTGACTCGTGACAAAAAAGCAAGCGAGCGACGAAGTGCGAATGTAAACAGTCGCTCGGGGCTCGCCGCGTGGTTCGCCTCGTCGCTCGTACGCGAGTTTAAATCCCGTATGAAAGCGTTTTGTGCCAACCATACCCATGCAATGTATGACGCGCTCATAGAAATTTGGTTAAGTATTCCAAAGTTGGTAAAAAAAAGTTCGCGCATAAATCCATAGTAACTTTTGCTTCAAGGGAGTGTCGCTGGCCTGCCCGTGACTGCCGCCAGGCACAACTGCGCTTGCGTGGTTTACCACAAACGCCCACACAGCGGACCACCGGGGGTGAGATCGCAGCAAGTTTCCAACGCGTGCCCACAAACCAAGGTCGTGGAAGGGACACCGAAATTTCGTTCCAAACAACTGTCTGCACTGTTTTAAACTGCTTTGGAAAACTTCGGTTCGTTGCTTGTTTACAACAGTCTGGTACACGCTTTAGGAAGTCTTGGCACAACATGACTTGCATTAGGTATTCAAAATTGCGCACTTGTCTGATTTTTCACATTTTTCACTTTATCCGCAACATTACGAATTCCGTACAATATTTTGGTTTTTCCGCATAAATTTCACTAAATATTATTTCGTAGTCAGCCCTAAAACCACTAAGATCCTGTAAACAGATATTGAACTCATCTAACAACTGGACATTATTCGTGTCTTCCACAACTTTCTGGATAATTCGTACAAGGCATGAAACACACCTTTTTACCTGCTAAATGTGGTTGTAACAACTTTTCAAACTCCTCATCAGTGAATTTTCTCGACAATTTTACCAAATTTTAGCAAAAATATTGACAAAAATACGCTACTCGTTACCGACGCGTCGATTGGCGTGACGTTTACACAATTTTATTTTGAATCACACACTAAAACAATAATTGATTACCACTTATCACAATGTAAAATATTAATATTTTAATGTATTGTAACTATTAAATGTGTCAAAAGTTGGTACAGATCTCAGAAGAATATGCTTTAGTTATTCTTCTGAGGTACAGATGTTTTCAAAAGGTAATTTTGTAAATATGTGACCAAGTAGGTACGTACCTATTTAGGTATATAGGTAATTACAAACACTGAGCAAATAATCACTACGTTTTATACAAAGAACACTTTTTCTTTGATTATTTTAGTATTTCTGCTTGATTCTTGATTCCGTAACTGGTTGATCTTGGCCGAAGTGACCAAATGTTCGATAGCTAAGAGAAAAATAGGAAAAATATCGTGTTAAACATAAGTTCAAAACTTTTTAAACTCACCGCCGCTGTCGATCCGCAATCCAGCCGAAATTTTTAATAACCCGAGCGCGGGACGGTTCACAGGTGCTTTTTATTTGTTTCACAGCTCTTCAGTAACAGATTTCCTTATTATTTTGTAATTTTTAGTTTTTTACGCGCAACTTAACAGGTGAGCCGGCGCGCGGCGCCATAAATTCTAATCACAGAGTACCTACTTTTTGATTCAAATTTTTTGAAAGAGATCGCAACTAACGCCTCCTTACGTCGAGTGAGCGAAACCAGTTTCTTTTTTTTTTCTCTTGGAACTGGAGTCGCGGGTTTTGATTTGAGCCTTCTAAACAATAAAATGACATCATACTCTCAATCATACTTAAGATATTATATTTCGGAACATATCCTACATTTCACTACGTCATATAAAACAAAGTCGTTTCCCGCTCTCTGTCTCTATGTATGCTTAGATCTTTAAGACGATCGTGTGCGTGCAAATTTTCATACAAAAAGCCAAACCGTTTATCTCCCCTTAAACATAGACCAATTTTGATGATTTTTTTACATGTTATTGATGTATTGGATAACTAGGGCTGTACGTTTTGATTTTAAAGAAATATTGCTTATAACAAAAGTTATTAGCATCTCAATATCCATATTTTTTACAAAAAATCTTCCTCGAGTTTTTTAATTTATTAAAGTTAAACTAAACTGAATTACTAAATTAGAAAAACGTACAGCCCTAGATTAAGGTGTACTGAATCGAATGACACCAAAATTGTCTCATTTAGTGAAGGTTTAGGGGGGTAGAAAAGGTTTGGCCCGAAACAATATTTCAGAAGGAAAAAGTAGGCACTCGCCTCTAGGTCCTGCAAGTCTCTCTATCGCACGATACGGGTCGGCATGAAACAGATAGACTTTTTGCAAATACCTACTCGCGACGTGTCTCGGATGGAAACGATTCTCTTAAAACTACGCAACGGATTTTTATGCGGTATTCACCTACAATAGATAGAGTGATTTATGAGAAAGGTTTATATCTATACTAGCTGTCCCCCGCGATTTCATCCGCGGTAATTTCGGAGTTTCTGTGTCCTTCTTTGTACCCCTGACAGTAGTTTACGGTGATAAGCAATTTTCCGCATTAATTCCGGAGTTCCCGCGGGAATTCCGGGATAAAAACTACCTTTTAAGTTGGACCATATTATAAACGGTTGCAAAATTTTATCAAAATCCGTTCAGTAGTTTCGAAGTCCATCGCGGACAAACCTAACTCGTGGCTCTGACCAACAATAACAACAACAACAAGTTGTACTTGGCTTGTGTAGAGCTTTTTAGTGGGTATGGAATTGGTACTGAAGAAGAGTGCGATTCAGAACTTTCTTATGGACTTTACGAAGATTAAATTTTATTAAAACTTTTTTTTTTATCTATTTTGTAATTGAATTAAAAAAAAAAAAAAGTTTACTTTTGGTGATACTAGCTGACCCCACGTAACCAAAGCTGTAACAAAAATTTTGCATGACCAACGGCGGGTTAAATAAAACAATTATATAATTTAATTTTAATTTTTTTAATAATGTTATGCGCTACACATAATGAATATTTTTACAAAATATTAAATTTCAACGGTTCAAACTCAACAGTCATCTTAGATAATTGAATTTTGTTGCCTTACGCCGTTATACAGGTATTAAAAAAAATAATAATAATAATAATTATTCAATATTTTTTATGGCGATCGACTAGACGTTTGAACAGTCGGACAAGAGCAAGTGCGTGGCGCAGGTACAGGTGCAGCTCCCGGCTAGAGGCGCAGGTAGAGGCGCGGTGTGTAGACGCGCGTGAGGTCGCGCTCGCTCATGGTGGGCACTCGCGGTTTCAGCTCCGGTACGATGGCGCTTCCCAGCACCGACAGCCCCTCTTCATTTCTGTAATAAACCTTGAAATCAACGCTAATGTCTAGAGCAGTTAAGTAGAGGTGCAATAATGGCAATGAAAACGTGACAATAATACATATTTAATCTTGTAACATTTAATTTTTTAAATTTACACATTTTAAACTTACACCTTTTACCAGCGCAAGTAATTGGAATGTTTAAGGTTTTGTTTCATAATAACAGTGTTTAGAAGGCTTGGCCAGTTGCATCGCCTATGAGTCGGGTCAAGCAGTATTAAAGGGCGTTATTTAATCTTCTTGCGGTGATTTCGGGATTTCCGCGGGAATTCCGGGATAAAAACTATCCTATCTCTTAAGTTGGATCAAATACAACATAGTGACCAAATTTCACCATGATCGATTCAGTAGTTTCGGAGTCCATCGCGGACAAACAACATGACACGTGATTAGTTTACCTATTTTTAACCGACTTCCAAAAAGGAGGAGGTTCTATGTTCGATTGTATATACCACTTATACAAATAAATATGTATAATACAAGTTTACCTATACATATTTATTTGTATAAGTGGTAAACTCACCGACTTACGTTCTTGCCACGATGCTAATACCATTTTATATACCATTGTGTATACTATTTGTATATTAGTGGAAATGTTTAGGACATAAGTGATCTTGTCTAACTGTTAATTTTTGCAATGTTAATTGTATTCCGACTTGTGTCTGTTTTTTCTCCAATAAATAAATAAATAAATATGATGACATAATTTCAATTTCTTTATGATGGTCACTCCGAATCGGATGGGAAGAAGGGAAGAGGTGGAGAGGAGCTGTACCTGATGCTTGGCGGCAGGTCGGCGCCGGGTAGCCAGCAGCGGCGGGAGCGGCCCCGCTGCGTCTGAAACGACCGCCTTCTGGATGTAAATAATGCTTTCTGGTTCGTGTCACTCAGTTCAGCGGTATTAATATAAATCACTCACATCGTAATTAAAAAGCTGTAAACATGTGGAGTCTGGACATGAATTGTATACTATAGTCTATATTTTGTACTAATATAATAATATGGTAAATTAAAAAAAAAAAATTGTAGGTCAAAATCTTAAACTCATTTTAACAACTAAGTATTTTCCTGAAAGCTACACGTACATGAATAAATAAGCAATAAATAGTCGAATACATTAAACATGGGATATTTTCATCTAGATAATTACGAAATTAATTAAATTAAAAGATTACTAAAGGATCGTGCATATTGGTATGTATGGGTTCGTTCAAAATCATGATGGTATTTGACGTTGGTTTGTCAATTTTTTTTCTAGCATAATTCGATTTTGAATTTGGAAAAAAACATTCGTCGTCGCACAGCGAACGACTCCCGCGCCCGCCCCGCGCAGTACCGCGCCGCCCGCTGCGGCCCGCGCCCGTCCCAATGTGCACTCACCTTTACATTACGATCGATTACCTTGAGAGAGCTTCTTGTTTTGCTCTCGGTCGCTCGGTAGGTCTCCAGCTCCGGCAGCGTGTCCGAAGACTTCCGTACGCTTTTAGAGGCGACTATCGACGAGTCTGTTCAAGAAAGATGATTATGACAGCGCGCGGAGCTGTAGCAGGCAGCGAGGGGTAGTTTCTATCTATGGTATCTTGTATGATTACTAAATAATTTTATAGATGGGCAATCAATCCGGTGCTTGGGTTTAAGCCCGAACGAAGACAGTCTTTTACGGTCTTTTATCGGGTTTGAACCCGAAAACCACGTTGATTTCCCATCTTTGATAATCACCTAACGCTTCCTTCTTCATGGTGAGCGTTAGTCTTCGCGAGTCGTCTCGACAGGGCGCGGGGAGGCTGCCGGCGCGCTCCGCTCGGGGCACGGAGCGGCCGCAGCCCGCGCAGTGCGGGCACGCCGCGGGGGCCTGTGGGTAGCGGAGGCGGTCAGGGCGCGACCTGCGGGCGACCTGCGGGTGGGGCGAGGGCGCCCGGCCAGCGGGCGGCGCGCACCTGGGTGAGCGCGGGGTGCGCGGAGTGGGCGGCGTGGGCGGCGTGGGCGGGGTGCGCGCCGCTCGGGAACCGCAGCCGCATCTCGACGTCGGAGGGCAGCGCGGCGCGGCACGAGCCCGCCACCGTCACCGACCAGCCGCCCGCGTCCAGTGCCGCACTCGCCGCACTCGCCGCACTCGCCGCCTCTACGCAACGGCAGTGGGCGCATTCACGAATATTCGTGGTTAAGTTTTATTTGACGCTTTTTACTAAGAGGACATACGTAAGATGCGAACGAAGTTTTCTATGTATAACAGCTGTGCCCCGTTTTCACCCGCGTGAGTTTCGGAATTCCCGTAGGAACAATTTTTTTTCTAAAAGTAGCCTAAGTGACTCCTTATAACATCAGTTATCTGTCAGTAAAAGTCCCGTTACAATCGGTCCAGCCGTTTCAGAGATTAGCCGGCACAAACACACAGATAGACTGACAGACCAAAAGTATACGAATTTATTTTTGTAAGTCCCGTATATACCTATTTTTACTATTGTTGATCCCTGAGGTTTGCCCGACGATTTCGCATTTGCATAACGGTTTTGTCGGCAAAGATTTGATCGTCTTGGTCGCGGCATGGTATTTTAATGATAACAATAATACCTAAGCTAATAGAAACTCGAAACAAACACATCAACCGGTCAACTTCAAATTGTCAAATTTTTAACCATACTTAATACAAGACTATCTACAGACCAGGAGGGATGTTGCGAATATTTGCAGCCGCATCCGCAAATGCGGAGCTTCCGCATAAATTTGGACATCTGCATCCGCATCCGCATTAATCAATGCGGATGTTAATGCGGATGTAGATTTAATACAAGTCGCGATAAGAATGAAAATTAGTAAGTTAAGTTAAAAAACTAAAATAAAAATAGGAGCATTATTCTTAATGATAATTTCCATTATTAAAAATGTTAATAATCATTGTTTTAATTCTTCGTTCATATACTATATTTATAGAAGATCTTAAACATCCGCATCCGCATCCGCATGTGAAAAAGTCGGCATCCGCAAAATCCCTTCTACAGACGACACTGTCATTGGCGTTTGGCCATAATTACTTTATATACGTACATTGACAGAATTAAATGAGATAAATCGCGATAGATTGCCATAATTGAAGAAGAAGATTATTATAACCTTATACAACATAACGTTTAGCTGTCAGTTGTGTTTAGTTATATATTTTTTTACAAAATTAACGGCTTTAACCTACTTAACAAAAGAAGAAGGAGGTTCTCAATTCGACGCGTATGTTTTTTTTAATTCTTTCGCATTATCCTCTTATTTTATTAATTTATATCTTACTAGTTGTGCCCCGCGGTTTCACCCGCGTTAATTTCAGAGTTCCCACGGGAATTCCGGGATAAAAAGTACCCTCGGGTTAATCTGATGTATAAGCTATATTATTGTTTCATTTAAATACATCCATCCGTTTTTGCGTGAAAGAGCAACAAACATCCATCCATACATACAAACTTTCGCGTTTATAATATTAGTAGGAAGTAGGATAGTATGATTTCCAATGTAGTTTATGATATTTATA
This sequence comes from Zygaena filipendulae, assembly GCA_907165275.2. NCBI lineage: Eukaryota > Metazoa > Arthropoda > Insecta > Lepidoptera > Zygaenidae > Zygaena > Zygaena filipendulae. The sequence goes on from OU015669.1 coordinate 31,364, forward strand.
GAACTTCCATTAAGCCCTTCTGAGATTGAGCCCAGTAGGTATGTCCTCTTCCTAGGGATTATGACAAGTGACAACAATTCTTGGGATCGTAATCTGTCGTCAAACATATTTTGTTCTTTTTAATTGCTCACTGTTTTCTTTGACTGACATCGGCATGAATAGTGCGCCTACCAATCCAAGGCGTCTGTTGCCATAGTGAAAAAAGAAGAAGAAGGAGGCTTACGGCTAGACTGATGGTTTGGCTGTAAAATTTTTCCTTCTGGAACGGGATAAAAGTATTTTATGTCCGTCTCCTGGTTCTAAGCCTCCCCACCAATTTTCAGCCAAATCGGTTCAGCAATTCTTGAATTACAAATAGTGTAACGACATTCTTTTACAAATATAGATAATAAGTTATAACTTTAAAATGAATATAACATTCAGTGCACGCGTGTACCTGTGGGAGGGGCGGTCACATGGCGGTTAGGTGCGGGGGGGGGTGCGGGCGGCGGGGCGGGCGGGTGGCGGCGGCGCGCGGCGCGGCGCGGGCGCGGGACCGGCGGCGCGGCCAGCCAGCGCGGCGCGAGCGGGCCCAGCAGGCCCCCTGCGCCGGAGCCCGAGTCGCTCTCGCTGTCGGCCCCCTCGCTGCCCTCCGCCGTCGTCTGCTTGAACTCCGGCAGTTTGACCGTCTCATGGATCGTCTCCTCCTCGCTCTTCTCGACGGATATCATTTTAATTTTCTGTTTATCTTTTTTTGTCATCACATAGGCCGCGTTGCGCCCGCGCTCCCGGCCCGGCCGCCGGCCCCCGCTCTCGCCCCCACCCCCGCCCCCCGGCCGCTCGCAGGCCGGCCCCCGCGGCTCCCCACCGCCCCCCGTGCCGCCCCGCCCGGGCCCCAGCGAACGGCGCGAGTCACCCTGGCTGACCGAAGACTTGCGCTCGGGGCGGTTTACTTTTTCAGTTTCGACTGATTTCTCTTTTGAGCTTTCTTTTGAGCCTTCGAATAAATAGATAAATAAAACAAATATAAATTAAAAAAAATTATTTACTCTTCGAATCCAATATACGTTCATATATTATATAATTTTATATAGGTATTACTTAGATACAGTAGGTATATAAACAACAAACAAAAGGTTAACTAATATATTGATATAAACTCTAATCTACAGTGTTTAGCGTTACATAAAAAGGTGTTATCGGACCGGAACGGTGTAGTGCTGTCATCTGTGAGATGAGCTGATATACATACATATTTCTGCACATTCTAATAGCTAATTTAGAAAACAAAGAAATCATAATCGCAACTTAAAATTTTGTAAAAGTACTCCGTTGGAATTGAAAGTGTTGAACACAGGGCAAATAAGGCTCGATCAGACATCTCAAAATTCTTGTATAGGTACCTATTAACTATGTAGGTACTCCACACGTGTCGCCGCGGCTACTGCAGTGTACGCTACTCGTCGGGCGCCGAGGGCGCAGCGTGCAAGCAGTGCGGGGGTGTGCGCGGGGTGCGGGTGCGGGTGCGGGTGGGGGCGCGCGGCTCAGTGGCAGGGGGCGGCGCGGGGCGGCGGCGCGGTACCTTCCTCGCGGAGCAGCCGTCGCTCGCGCCGGGCGGGGGCGGGCCAGCCGCGCGGCCGCGGCGCCGCGCCCTCGCCCGCGCCCGCGCCCTGCGCCGGCCCGCGGATGGGGCTAGTGGCCGCAGACTTGCTGCACGGAGATGTCATCGTCGTCTTGTTGGTGTGCGTCGTCTTCGGGAACGAGTCAGGCGATAGTGAAGTGGTCGCACTTCGAGTGCTCTTGGATGTTGGCGACGGTTCTCTCGTCGACTTAGAGTCGGGAGAATCTTCTCCCCCTCCGCTGGGAGCGGGGGCGGGCCGGCGATCGTTGACGTAAAACTCTTCGGACAGTTCGGGCGCGGAGACTCGGCGGTTGTAGTTGAGGTCCTCGTTGGAAGAGTCCACGCTCAGGCTGCTCCTCTCCTCGGGTATAATGTCGAACACGTTTTTGAAGTGCAGCGAGTTGGACCGGGAGCGGGTCTCGGAGTGCGGCACGGACGCCCGCCGTACCGGAGGGTTGCGTGCGCCAGCTTCCTTCACTCGTTTCAGATTGAAATCAGCTAAGTTGATAATATCGCAGGTGTCGCCGCTGACCAGAATGTTATCCAGAACTCTTTCCGCCCTCCCGAACTCTCGGGGCAGCATGGGAACTGAATTAGAATGAGTTAGCTTGCCGAACCGCTCGGCGACTGGCACGGGAATGCGTGATTTTTTGATTTTATAATGATTATTGTGGTTTTCGTCTGAATTCGTCGTTTCTGGCGAACTTTGTGTCTCCGAGTCGATATATTCCAGTATTTCAAGGATCTCTACACATTTGTCTCCGTCGTGAAGCTCCGACTTCTGGTAGATCCGCTTGGGGCCGTGTTCTCTCGGCGAGGAAGAAGCGAGCGAATGTAGTGAGAGCTTGCCCTTTATTCGATGGCTGTCCAACTTTCTATGTATTTTATCAGGGTCTTTGAGACTATGTTTAATGCTATTGTTTTTATGTATTTTAATAGAGTCCCTGTTGAGAAAGCTTGAATCCCTCTTATTGTTAATTTTTGTAAAATTTTCCCCCATTTTATTCGTAATTTTATCATTTCTCTGTTTAATGCGCATATATTTATACTCGTCCTGTGTTATTTTGCCGATGACGTCATCGATAAGCGCGTCGATGATTGCCAAGCATTCCTTTTCTAATTCTCTTTTGGCTTTGTAGCTGTCTCGGTGGCGTTGCTTGTCTAGTTCCCTCTTCATCTGTTTAACCTTGCTTCGCCGCGCGCACTCCATTCGTAACTCCCTCTTACGGTGTCGTCGGTAAAGTCTCTGTTTTATTTTCTCGGGCATGTGGTCTGCCACGACTATATTTTCTTTTTCACAGTCACAGTCGTTTTCCTTAATTCTAATGAAAAACGACTCGCCTTTCTCTCTAAAGCATTTGCTAGTGTCGTGATAACTGCTCTCCGGCAGTAACTCCAACACGTCGATAGCCGACCGCACCAGCTCGCTGCGCTTGTGGTGGTTGTGAGATCTTCTTAAAACCATTGATCTCGGTGAGTTGGGATCGTCCAAGCTGTCGACGAGACTCGTACATTCTGATCCCATCACTTCAGGATCTTCCGAAGATGAAGTGTTCACTTCCATTGATTCCGTGTGAGGAAAAGCTGAGAACCGAGGCACGACGACGTTGTCTTCGATGTCTCGGTAGTAGTTGCCGGCTCCTATACCGCTGATCATATTAGTTTCCTCGGAACTCTTCTGAATCGTCATCTCAATATTATCAATATTGCCTACATCAGCGTTGTTGTCAATAAAAACGTCAACGTTTGATATCTCAATATGAGAAATACTTGGTATGGAATTCGGTGCATAATCGGGGTTGAGGCTTTGAAGTTCTTCTTGAAATAACTTTTGTATTTGTTGTAAAACAGCTTTATTAACGTTTTCTTGTTGTATGAAGTTGTCGTAAGTTCCGTTTTGGGACTCTTTACCATCAAAATGTACGCTCTCGTCACGCTGCGTATCAGCAGAAGTGAAATTATTGTTCGACTCTACACTTCGTATTTCTTCACGCATAGTTTTACTGTTATCTTTCTCATTATTACATTCGTCTTTATGTTCATCGTAATTATATAGTTCTTCGTTTCCAAATATGATTGGGTTATTAGACGTAGGACTTAAATGTACGATTGTATTTACACCCGTATTGTGCAGTTTTACTTTAATTTCTTTTTCTAAAATACATATTTTTCGATCACTCGTCATCGATGCATTCATATTTTCTATTTGATCGGTCAGAGAATTTAAACTTTCCACTAAAATGTTGGATACATATTCGTCTAAATCTAGAATTGGAGTGCCTGCGCAATATTTTTGATGCGATTTTTTTACCAGAGATTTTTCTGAGGAAATCTCTGCTACTTCTGGAGTAGGATTGGCATTTATCATTTCAGATACGACAATTTCTAATACTTCGCCAGGAGATGTTTGACAGGTTAAAGCTCTTTCGTACGGCAGTATATTGACATCCTCGTTATCGATATTAGGCGACCTTTCACTTATTCTTCCATCGATGTGACCACTTTTTGATGCCCGCTTGTGGAAATTTTCATAGTGCCCGTTAATGTCTTTCACCGTCGGTACCGAAAGCGATAACGCGTCCGACGTGTCAGTAAAAGAGTGATCTTCAACCAGCTCTCTTAATTCAAGATTGTCAAATCGCGGGGAGACTCCATCGGCACGGTCCGATTTCAGCGAAAGAGTGACAGTATCTTGAGCCAATTCGGAGTATTTATCGAACACATCCCTCCTCGCCCTCCGCGGGCATCCTGACAAATGGCCGTCGGTGAAACCGTTCGTGGACGATTCTACGTAGGACGATACTTCCCCGACCTGAGAAATATAGGATAAATCAGACGTCGGATCGGTATTCGCCAGTTTTTCATATCTCAACTCTTCCGTTCTCTCAAAACTGTTTCTCATCGCAGTTCGGAGCATCTCGTCGCTTCCGCCGATATCGGCGGGTAGGTCGAGCCGCTGTCTCTCGGAGGAGTCCCAGCCGGTGTCGGCGGGCGGGAGTCGCGGGGAGGCGAGCCCGGACGACGAGTGGCCCAGCTCGGACCTGGAGCCGTCCAGCGAGCGCGCTTCGCGGCTGCAACGCAGGCAGGGGCAGAGGCGCGAGTCGCCCGGCCCCGCGCCGCAGCCGGCCGGGGGGGCGCGGCCGCGTGCACGCCGCAGTAGCGCCGCCCTGCGCATCGGGTCGCGGCGCGCGCGCGGCGGGGACCCGCCCGGCGAGCCGCCCGGGCCGCACGAGCCGCCCGGGCCGCACGAGCCGCACGGTGGCGACGCGGACATCGGGGACGGGCACGTCGTAGCCATGCTCTTTTCTGATTCTGATCTTTGTTGAGCCAAGCGGTATCTGGAAAATTTACAAACAATAGTTTTTATATACATATTATATCAAACGCTTTGTGTGGCTAATATTCCTGTTGGAACTGATAAAATATTTTATTTTTTTTCTATCCAGACCAAATGATCGGACCGTATGTGATTAACTGAACTTCTAAGTTAAAGAAGAAACTCTTCCACACGAAAGTTGTTACCTACGTCACGCTGGTTGGACTAGGTACTTTTCATTTAATTTTATTTTTATTTCATTCTATTTTGAAGGAAAACCTTACGGCTAATATTATAACAAAATTAAATATTGAAATGGCAGACAATATGGCCATTCGCGGAATTCACAATACATACATACCTATTTATTTACTCATCTCTGTCTGTTTTTACCGGTGTCGTAACGAATAGAGTATTTCACCATTTAATTTAAGCGGGAGGGGTATGAAGTCGAACCCCCGTGCCCAGGAGGTACACACAACATGCTCACTTCCTCATGATGATCTCCGGCACGGAGTAGCGGCGGCGCGGCGGGGGCGGGGCCGGGGCCGGTGCCGGGGCTGGGGCGGGCGGCATGGCGCGCGGCGGGGCGCGGGGGCTTGGGCGCGGCGCGGCGCGGCTGCGACATACAGAGCGGGCGTGAGCTGCGGCTGCGGCTGGCGCGGCGCAGGGGCTCGCGGTGATCGCGCATCGCGTCGGTTCCGAACGAGCGGTTCCGGTGGACTCGTTCGACGCGTGCATTCGAGCCGAACGGGAGAAACCGGCGCCCGGCGCGCTGGCGCAGCCTCCTCTCTGCGCCGACACGTGTCGGTCACTTAGTACTTACTGCACTACACTACATATTATGTGTAACGGCTAGTAACTATTTATTAGTTGCCAGTAGAATAAGACATCTTGAATACAATTACGATGCTGACAAACAAAATAGATACATACACAACTCACATTTACAAAGTGCAATTACAAAACACGAATTAGCTAAAACTTTTTAAACATAGAACTGGATATGGACAGAAAAATATTATGTCTGAAGGGGCACGGTTGGATAACGGCCTACCAACTGAATTAAGAGAATGCAACTCTTTAAATATATTTAAAAGCAAACTTAAAATGTACATTAGTGATAAGATAACTGTAACTGAAATGTTTTGAATAGCTGGAATTTATTGATTTAAGTATTCAAATACACCTTAAACTCAATGTAAGTGAACTACATTGTTCTTAATAAGTAATAAAGTTCTTTAAACCCATGCAAAAACTACCTAAAGTTGAGCCTAATTGCAATTAGTTACACGAGACAAACTTTTCCCGCGCGGCGACAGTCTAGAAGGCGTCTGCCGGCGCTTCTGAAATGGATTATTTGGTAGAAAATTAATAAAAATTATAATAAAAGATCGTGCAATATATAGTTGTAGAGGCTATCGGTACGGCGACAGTTCGTACCTATACATTACGTCCATGAGAGGTGTCACTACCGTGTGCGAGCTTGCGGGGAAGCGACCGCATCGAGCACAATCATGCGCATCATAAATCGGAAAGCGGGGAAATTATGTTAATTGATCGATGAACGGCGAGTGGAGCCTGCGGCGAGGCACGACGTCACGCGAGGGGGGCGGGGGGCGGGGCGGGGCGGGGGGGGGGGGGGTGGTACCCCGCGCATTCTTCCGAGCCCAAGGTGTAGGTGGGTGTAAAATGATCGAAATCCTTTGTTAGCTGCCGTCTACTCCCCGTAAAATACCTTACTTGCCAAATTTCAGCTTCATACGTGAAGTACTTTGTGATTTCGGATTTAATCAGTGAGTCAGTGACCTTTCCTTTATTCTACCTACCTAAATATAGAGAAAATAAGAAGATATTGAAGTAATAATGGTGGATAGATATCTAAAAATGAATCCCTATTTCCTCTGGCCACGGCATCACGCATAAACGGCTGGACCAATTTCGCTAATTATTTTTTTGTTGTTTGTTATTGTAAGGAGAAGAAGAATATGAAAAAATTTTGGAGTTCTTATTTATTTTATTTTTTTCTTGTGGGAATTCCGAAACACACGCGGGTGAATCTCCAAAACCGTTGGACAGATTTTGACGTGACTTTCACTGCTAATTAGCTGATGTTATAAGCAGAAAATTAGACTACTTTGGACTTCCTGCGGGAATTCCGAAATTCACGCGGGTGAAACGGCGGGCACAGCTAGCAGATAATTAATAATTCTTTATTAGACCAAAAAGCACATGTTCAAAACAGTTAGAACGTTAATAGTTGAGTTCGTAGTTAATTGTCTAAAGTGCGTTTGGATTTGCATTAATTAAGTATACACATAAACGGCGCAGACGGTGCGCCAGGAATAGAACTCGGGCCCTTGCGGTGGCACGCCGCGCGCCGCACGCGCCAGGCCACGTCGCTCGCGGGCGCGGCGCACACGTGCGGGCGTGACGTCACTGTGGGACGCGCGGCCGCGTGGCCCTAGCCAGCCGGTACAGTTAGGGCTGCCACTTTTGTTTTTTTAAAGTATAGTATTTTTCCAAAGAAAAATGCAAAAATATAGTACTTTTGGGAAATGCAGGGGGAAAAGTAGGTACACATTTATTTTTAATCATTATGTATCGACAGCTGCATTCATCGACTAGTCATTGCCAGTTTGCCAGTTGACGTTTTGTTGGCGCGAATGCGTTTCTTTCTGAAATACCCCGTGCTGCGCTGCGGGTGCGTTCCATTCTATACCAGTCGCAGTTACTCAATGATATTTAAGTAAGGATGATGTACCTTCATACTACGCGGCGTTCAAATACTGTTCCGCTTTCACATACATCTACGTCATGTGAATGTGAAAGACAATACGGAAATTATGGAATAGCAAGAGATAGGTATTTACCAACAGTTCAAAGCAAATCCCTTAATTATAGGGGCACTTGAAGGCCTCAGTTTCCGCGCACTAGTGCCATCTCTACCTCCTTTAATAATTTCAATATCATTGCAGTTAGTATAAAATTGCGACAGTTGAGTTAGTAATGAAAATATAGTATTTTCGTACTATATTAATTATTTATTAATTATAATTAATATAGATATTTGTCTATAATATTATGTATATAGTAGGTACAATTGAGTGAAACGATACCATTATATTACAGTAGGTACGGGTGGCAACCTTGGACACAGCCGCCCTGCATGACTACACACTGACAGTGCTCACTGCTCGGCGCGCGGCGCCACCGCAGCGCGCAGTCCGCACCGCGCTCGCTGTCGACGTCAAGATCTCTTTGTTTCAGTACACTACAGTTAGTTACGAGCCGTTATCTTCTCCTGGGAAAAACTGTCTTGCGACATCCGAGCTAACGTTAGATAGGTACTCACTCGGTAGACGTAGAAAAATGACGTCTTTATAAATAACTGCGCACCTAGGTATAATATGTTTGACTGAATTCGAATGTAATGATATAAATAACTAATAGGTAATAATGACAAAGTAATGAGTTAATTGTGAATAAAGACATAGCACGCGATGGTTTGCAGAGTTCCCACGCACAATAGTAAGCGTCGAACTGATAAGCATAGTAAGTAGGAAGTCGATTAATCCAGTCCAAAATAATTATCTCATCACTATCTCATACGACAGCAGCCGCCCGGCGGCCGCCGCTCGGTTGGAAGGCGGTAATCACTGTCAATTATTTTCGACACTTTCGAAAGTTCAAATACGCACGAGTAGGTAGTAGAAGTATTCGAGGCCCGCCCTAGTAGGTACTGTGAGTGACCGAAGCCAGGTGGTCGAGGCTGGGCGTCGCGCCGGTATGTGGAGCATCCATCGAGGCTCCAGGTCGCGCTCTGACGGGTGGTGTTGACACACGCGCGCCTAATTAGTGGCGCTGAGCGCGACGTGACGCTTCGTAATTAGGTACAATGGACGTCGTGTCGCACGAGACTGCGCGCCTCCAGACAGGCGGGCAAGCGGGCAGGCGGGCAGAGACCGCGGAGCGTGGACCTGCGACCTGGAGCGGATTGTGCGCCCCTACTGGCTGTCCGCGATCAGATCGGCGCCCGACTGGGACAACCTTCGCAGGTGATGAGCTGAGACGTGAAGATGTATCAGGCCTCTGCTCCTTGCGGAGATGACATCTCACTTAACTTTTATCTATACTCAAATTACATAATATATTCAAAGATCATCTCTTCTTAATACTGTGGCAGTGACATTACTGTGTACAGAACTTCAGAAGTCAGAACGCTAGAATTGATGTTTCCGGTCCATTAAGATTTAAAACTTAATATCAAAATGACAGTCGAGCTAAAGCGATTGAACTTGTAAGTAGGTAGGCAGCATGGACCAATTAAACTAGATTTAATCGGTCCATGGTAGGTAGGTATAAGTCAATAACAATCATCATGAACCTATAAATAAACGAATCCGGAATCGATTGGGAAACCAAAAAAAAAACAATTTGTTTTCTTCAAAAGAAAACAAATTGTTTTCTACAAAAGAGCCACATTAAGGGCCAATTTTGAATAAAGTTATTTGACTTTGACTTTGACTTCTTCTTAAGAAAAACAGGTACCTACGAGAACTCTGTCAGAGAAACGGCTCGAATTAATTTACTCAGGGTGGTAGGTACAAAGCAAAAATCTTACTCGTTGGAATCTCACCTCACAGTGGTGCGCGACCGAATGCTTCCACCTCCGGGAACTGCTGCGCTTCCATCGAGATAGGAACTAAGTTGTGGCCTCGCCCGGGACTTCTCGAGTACAGCATAGGTAACAATTGTAAGTGATTAAATAAATAAGAGCGCGGTTCGCGTGTGGTCGGGCCGTTGCCCGTTAATAATTACGATCGATATCGGCCGAGTGCTTATAGCGCGCCTTTATCGTCGCGGCGGCGCGGCGGCGTGCGAGGCGAGCGGCCGCGTGCCGGCGACTGCCCGCACCGGCCGTCGCCGGCTGCCGCGGCCGGCCCCGTCCACGGCACGGCGTACTGCGTGCGGTCAGCACCGCGACCAGCGACCAGCGCGGAGGTCTCCCTGCCGTGCCGTGCGCGTGCCGCTGCGAGCACATGGGAACCTACCTAGTACCTACCGAGTAGGTATAACTGAGTCCAGCGGGAGGCGGCTAGGGCTGCTGACTGACACTTGAACCGCACGCGGGTCGAGCGGCGAGCGGCGAGCGGCGAGCTTCACTCACAGAGACGTGCGCTCAGGACGACCGCGCGCCCTTTAGAAGCTGGATCTAGGTCGACATTCATACACAAACGAAACGACCACTGACAGCTTATGTAGGGAGTAGGTACCGCTCACATCCATACAATAGATTGGAAATGATAACGAATTTCAGTAGCCAGTGACGAACGATCCAAAGTTAGAACGAGATCTAGATGATAGGAATTAGGAGTTAATCACTCAGTAAGAGCGACCAGTGGACGATTGAAGTTAACTGTTAAACCGGAGCAAAATACGACCGGCTGTAATACAGTAGGTAGGTATATTATACATACATATGTACAGCGGAGTCGCGTGGATTAGTCACGCGGCGGCGGGGGCGAGCGGGGTTCGGGGCTCGGCGGGGAGGCGGCGGGGGCGGTGAGTCAGCGCTGCGGCGGGTGGCGACGCGGGGAGCGCGAGTATTTCTGACCAATGGTTGGAGTAGGTACTTGTTTTGATCGATACTTAATCCTAATCAAATGTGAACACAACCGAACCGAAAATGGTAAAAGCTCATCGTAATTACTTGTAATTATCCTGTAAGTAGGTATATTTTTATCATGACTGTATCGGTCCAAAACTAATCTCTTCATTAATTTCAAACTTGCTTCGTCAATCTACTTACTCATGTCCCAGAGTTACTCACTAAACTGTCTTTGTAATGTAAAATCTGGCGATAGTAAAGGAACAATGCTCGCGAGCTCGGGCACTTGCGTCTCGTATCTACACAGTAACGGCACAAGTTACTAAGCGTCTGGCTGTTCTCAGCCGCAGCTGCACTCGGAGCGCCCAGCTGCATGGCTCGCCGCGCAGGGCGGTCACTAGCACCGCGGTCACAACTCACGAGTGCTGCGGTCCCTAGCACCCGCCGCGCCGCGCTCACCAACGTCTCAGCAGCCTCCGCTCGTGCGCTGCGACGCGACGAGCGAAGCGAATGTACCTATGGGGCTCGAGGCTCGAGCGGAGGTCGTCGTGGGGTCGTCAGGAGTGTGGCGCCGAGGACGGTCAGGGGGAGAGGGGGGAGGGGAGGGGAAGGGCGGGGCGGGCGCTCGCCGGCCACGCCGCAACCGGATGTCGTCAATTAGGGCTGCTCCACTCGCTCGTGTGAGTAAAAAGGTACCTCACTTAGGCATCGACGTCATCGAATAAGTTAAAAATAGATCTGACTAAAGCATTCGTTTATCTAAATCGTACATACACTACAGACTCAGGGCGAGGAATGTGCAAGCCATTACAGATTTGAGGATGTAATATACTCAAAGGCGGGATAATAAATAATATAATAAATACAAGATGTGTTTGCGTTATTGCCGAGCGCGCAGCGTGTCATGCTCTGTGACAGTGCAGTGCCGGGCGGCGGTGCGGTGTGGGTACCTGAGGCGCGCGCGCAGCGAGCGCGGCTCGGGCCACGCGTCGCGCAGCAGCCGCAGCGCCGAGCGCAGCGCGGGCGCGGGGGACGGCCGCCGCCGCGCCTCGCCTGCAACTCGCAACACAACCGCTGTCAGCGCTGCACGCTGCACGCTGCACGCTGCACGCTGCACGCTGCACGCTGCACTACACTGCACTGCATGATACTGAATACGGTTGTGGTTCGCACAGCTAGTGACGGACAACGTGTCATCCAGGCGCACGGAGCCAGGCCGAGCGCCGGCCTCCGCCCTCCGGGCAGCGAGCTTGGCTGTTTAGTACACACTACATACTATTCGTGTGTTATCTGCACGTACACGTGTTTATTTATGGGCACGTCCTGTTTGCCTGTCAATTGTCATGGTTAACCACATAATATATGTATTATAATGCTGTAGGTATGATGTATGTAGAAGCTGTTGGCAAACCAATAAATAAACGAATACCTAGTTACCTAATATCCAGTTTCAACTTTTTATCACCGTCATAACTTAGACAAAATTAAAATATGTGGTATTTAATATAATTACATGTTATACGCCATGAGGCATACAATTATTAGAAATACGGTAACGTGCATAAGGCCACGTGACCACGTCCTGACTCTCTCCGAGGGAGGCTCCTGCCGTGTGGTACCTGCGGCGGGCGCGGGCGGGCGCGGGGCGGGCGCGGGACGCGGGGCGGCACCAGCAGCAGGGCGAGGATTCACCCATGACGTCATGTTCCTATAGACTGGGCCCGACAACTGACTCGCCGCGAGCAGTGACCGACTACATTCGTGCCCCGACCTCGAATTGATGGCACTAATCTTCAAATTGGTATTCTGTATGCGATAAGAAACTTTGTCCGTGTATTTTTTGTTTTGTAATTTTTTTTAAGTGCACGTGGAAACAACATGAGTGGCGAGTTGCGACAGCGCGCTGCGGTCGTTTGTTGTTCCGGTTGTAGTTGTACCTGTCGAGTCATCGCGCGCCCTGACACGATCGAAATGGCTCCCGTATTGGCTAAAGTGATCGCTCCACAGAGTCTCGCAGGCGGCAGGGATATAGCTTCCTATTGGTGAAAGAGCTTTTACAAAGAAAGAAAGAAACACAATATTATTTATAATTAATAAGTCGACAGTTGTATAAGTTGTTTTAAGTGCTAAAACAGGATTAAAGAAGAGTCTACCATAATTATGTCGAAATAATTTATGTATTATGTACACTGACGATTGGTTACAGTTTAGTGGGTGCGTCGCGCTGAGTCCGAAATGATGAGGACCATTACATAGAATTAGAACGTAGGTACGAGTATGTCAGGCTTGGACGAAGGCCGGTGCTCGACCGGCACGTGACCATCGGCGGTTCGGTGCCAGCTGCATACAGATATTTATTATAATAAGTATGTATGTATCGTATCAATAGTTTGTGAAGTCATCACGGTTGTTAAATCTGTACCATTGCACACATTGTCTATGGCTAATTCGACCTATACCTACCTAATTAACTAGAGAGGACATGTAGACGAGGCAGGCGGGCCACGCACCGTTGCAAAGAAAGTTAGAGCAAATGCTCTAACTTGCCCAAAACTTCTTTTGCTGCCATCCTAAGTATATTTACCACAATATTCCCAATACTGTGCGTTTTGAAAACAGTGACTAAGTTTAGTGCGAATGTTTTAGTGCGTGATGAATAGTTTTGTGTCCAAAAATCACCCGGGGATCTGTTTCATCTGTTTTCATACTAAACTAAGCTGATGTCCTTTCTATCTGTTATTTTCTGTTCTGCGGTCGGGGTCATCGGTCATCGCTAATACAAAACAGTGGATTTTCTATCCTCTGCATTCAAAAAACGGGACGAATCATTCAAATCGTTTGCGACGTATGCACTTATACCGAGGCAGGTACCTACTCGTGCAGATAGAGTGGAGTAGCCACTTCCAGCGTCGCTTGGTGTATTCTAGTCCCGCGAAGCGCTGTTTTGTTCCGTTTGCAACTGAGTCGTGTAGCGCGCAGCCGTCGCGTCGGAGACTTCCTACTGACGGATGGATGGATATGATGGATATGACCGACGGATATGTTCGTTATGTTGTTCAATTTAAGTAAAGTTTGTGATACTTATAATAAAATGAGTTCATGGAAAATCTTAAGATTGTGATTTTCCTGCGAACATTCCGCGCGGGCCGATTGGCCGCGGCTAAAATCGATATTATTATAGGTACTAACTGCGAGTGACTCGAGCGGTGACCTCCTAGCGCCTCGTCGCGCGTGATGCTTCCTTCTAGGGTAATAGTTTGCAACGAGCCACTTTGAGTACTCATTCAGAGCACTATGCGAGTAACGTTCTCAAACTACGTATGTCGGGTCAACTCGGGCACGGAGTCGGGTCGGTCTCCTCGAGTCGGGAGTCGCGCTCCTCTCCCAGCGGGGAGTATGTGGAACGCGGCGCCTCACTCGGTGGAGCGCGGGGATACGCTGCGTGGACGCTGCGGTCGCGTCGCGTTGCGGCGGCGGGCTACACCAGCGGTGTATATAGGGCGGCGCGGCGCGGCGCGGGTGGCGCTCGTCTCAGTTCAGCCCGGGCGGGCTCTAACTGTCGTGCGCGGTGCGTGGAGCGTGCGGCGCGCGACGGTGGCCGGCTGACACTGCCCGCCGCGCGCCGCCACCGCTCGCCGCGGCCCGCCGCCGCGCGCCGGCCGGGCCGCTCGAGGCGGTCGGCCTTCGCCCCCGCCCGCCGCGGCGCGCGCGCGAGGCCGACCGGAAGGAAGTCTCTAACGGCCCGGGCCGGCCTAACGCTAGCCAGGCGAGCGTGCCGCGGGACCGGTCGGCTCGGCCTCGCCCGGTCCCGCCGCGCCGCCTAATATCGACATAGTTTGTCAGCACCGCGTCACCACTCGACAGGCGGTCGACACTGTCACTTTCGAGTCTGTCGACAGGTCCCGTGCCGTGCCGTGTCGCCGCGCACACACCGGGGTGTCACGTGCTCGCCGACACGTGCCCGACTCGCTCTAACGTCGCATTCGACACGTCGTCGCCGAGACGACTTCACGCTCCGTCGACACGAGGCCAATCGATTCCACGGATTCTCGAGTACGGGTCCTAGAGGCCGAGTCGACCGACGTCATCTAGTGTACTTCATATCGAGTTTAAACATTATCCTTTCACCGGATTGCAACACCAACGAGTGCAACGTTCGGATATCTCATATGTGTGCCGAAGCAGCGAGTGCGACGCATCGGTCGGTCCGTCTCGTGGTCCGTCAAAGCAACGCGGCGGCCGCCGTGTGTACTGTACCCACGGGCCCTACGGGCAGGGCACGGCACAGGTGGCGACTGCTGCACTGCCCACGGGCCACAGGACTGCCTAAGCAAGGCCGCGCCGCCGCAGGTCGCGGAAGGCGATCCGGTGCTCAGTCGCACGCGCACCTCAGCCGCGTCTGGGCAGCTCGCTTCACCGAGAACATAACTACCAACAGAACCAAATTCACTACTACAAGTTGTAACTGAATGCGTCCGTTCTTTCTTACATCTAAGAAAATTATTTGTAACTAGCTGTCACGCGCGGTTTCACCAGTTCCCACGGAATTGTTCCCTACAAACTTTTCAACCCCTTTTCATCCTCTTAGAGGTTGAACTTTCAAAAATCTTTCTTTCTTTTGGATGTCTACGTTATACAAAGAACACACCCTCCAAGTTTCAGTTCTCTACGATCAGCGGTTTAGGCTGTGCGTTAATCCATCAGTCATTCAGGTCAAAGGATTTTATATAAAATAACTAATTTACATACATAATAGAGATAAGCATAGACAAGAACGATATATTATGTAACTGTTAGGTCTGCGGGTATAAGTTCAAAGACAAATAAGTAAAATCACTTCAGTTCCAGTGTAATTCATAATATTAAAATCATAAACAAGCGCGGATCCAGGATTTAGTTGAGGGAGGGGCAATTTGGTTTCACCATGAAATTTTTAGAATTAACAGGATGGACAAAGAAGTTTAATTGTAAAATTTAAATGCCTCATATTGAGAGGTATCTGATTTGACCTTATGTATGTTTCGCGTTTTCTCATAGTTAAAAAAAATGGTTTTAGAAAACGATTGACCTTGACGATTCTCTGTAAAATCAAAGTATTTTCGTACTTTATTATTTTGAACTTGTACTTTCATTCATAAAATAATCTACATGCAAGCTACAAAAGTTAAAAGTAAAAAATGGAAAATTTACGTTCAAGCGAATCTGACCTGAATTTATAACTTAAAATTTGAAAAAGTCAATTTGTAGATTTATATCTATAAAGTAATAGGATATCTATGGTTACTAGCAGATTTTTTACTAAACTGAGGAAAAATACCATCAGAGTTGCACATGTGATGTGATGAAAACGTGTTTGGTGATTAGAGAAATAAAGATCTAACTAACTAACCGATGTAGCTTCACGACCGACATAAAGAAGTCTGAAACTTTCTTTGAAGTAAGACGGTGACCTGGGATCCCATTCCATCCAATTTTGGAAATTTTCCCAGAATTTTTTTCCAAAATGTATACAAAACTTTTTACAAAACTTAAATGCAAAACTTAAACAGAATAATTTACAATTCATCGCGCACCGCACGTGATTAAAGTCGTCGACTGTTTTTTGAGCACAGAGGTACAATATGACGGGGTATATAAATCGAATAGTTTTGGGAAGTGAAATCACAATAGATTACTTCCAACTTCCAAGTCATTGGATGAAGTAAAAAAAAATTAGTAGAGAACCTATGTAACGAGGAGGCTATTGGCAAGGTGCAAAGCGGGTGGAGGGAGTAGCCTAAACGATCACAGCGCTCACTACGACTAAAATTGACATTTTTGTCGCTAACTTAAGCTGTCAGATCCATATTGCAGTGAACATTTTCTAATCGTTTTTGAGATAAATTTAATATGGTCCTAGTAAGATGTGTTATTGTGAATTGTAATAACACCAATAAGAATAGCGACTGTAAATTTTACCAATTTCCAAGACCGTGGTGGAAACGAGACCAAAGAAATAAGTGGGTAATTGCCGTAAGAAAAAAAAAGTAAGCCACAGTGAGCTCATTTCTCACTGAAAACAACAATTTTAATGTTACTGACTACCATCGTTCAAAATTCTCTAATATAGTAAAATAACATTCATTAATTTTTTTATTTACATTATTTTTATTATTTTATTTTTTTTTCACAAATTTACTTAGGTACTTCTCCGATCCATGAGTGTGGACTCAGATCGTGGCCCGTGGGTGTTTCCCGGCTGTTTCGCGGCTTCGCGCGCGAATGTGGAGAGCCCTTAATACTTTTTTATTTTTTTTAAATCTGTTCCTTTTTTGTATTCATAAATTGATGTTTACATTTTGACAGAACTCAGACTCCTTACTAGGTACATATTTCAAAAATTAATTTATCTTTTATCTGAATAAATAGTTTAAATCACTTCAGTCCTTTCATTGAGCAAGGCATACTTTACTTACGAACCTGACAACTATAGTGATAATAGTCTGTAAAAACATACATACAGACGAACACAGAAACTCTTCCTTTTAAATGAGAAATGTACCGGATTTTCGCAGATAGGAAGGAGAAAAAACCATACGGCACGTAGTTTCAAACCTGCAGAAAATTTGTTCCAACGAAAGATTTGACAGAATTTTTGTTTGTTTTACAATAATGCGAACTTCCACAAAGGTTCGCTTAAGGACTAATCTTTTAAAGTTTTAAAAATGAATATTTGTTCGTTCATTCGTTAATTTTTATTCATTCCCCTATTCATTAATTTAAATTACGATGAAACTTTGGTGAAAAGATACAAACACGGACACAAGCTTGCGAAGATTTTTCTTAGGTCCAATTAAAAAAAGGTACCTATTTAAGTCTTCAGGGGGGGCAATTGCACCCAGTGCACCCCCCCTGGATCCGCGCCTGATCATAAATACATAAATCAGAATTAATATTTTAATCATAATATTAGTTTTGTAGATTAATCTAATTTATGAGAATTATAAACAACTTAAAAGTGTTCTCAATAAACTGTCTAATCGGTCACAATATGGAGGCCACATACGAGTATGTACACGTACATCCCATTGTGTGACAATACGTTCCGGTGCGCCTGACGGGACGCGACGGCAAGCGGCCACGTGTGGCGGGGAGCGTTGCCGTTCGTAAACAAGTGGGCACTGGGCACTGGGCACTGGGCAGTGGGCAGTGCTGCAGCTACACAAGGCGCCCATCGCGAGGGCCCCGGGGAAATGTTCGAGAGCGACCTGGGAGCTGCTCGGGTCTCGGACGCAGCTACCATTTCATCTGCAGGGGACGCGGCATATCCTGGAATACCGCCGAACCCCTGCAGAATGGTTTGGAGATCTATTCAATACAGGTAAATATCGCTACGGTTTGGATTTTAATGAAGTTTCAATTAACGATTATCACGGAATTTAATTTTTCTCATGAAATTTATAGAATTTCTAGTAAACATATTCATACAAATGCATCCGCAACCGCTCGTTGGTGCGGGCGCGCGGTGTGACATGATGTGATTCCCAAACAGTCCTTTGGTTCGGGCTTGTATTGTTTAGTGCCGTTGTCAGTTTTAAGTGGAACAGGAAGGCACACTGACGACACAATATGGTACATTTTTCTTTTGCATCTCTCAATAGGTGCCTATCGGCTTCGCAGCGGTAGGTTACGCGCTGGTACTTGGTGGTTGCCTACCATTTACCGTAAGAAAAATCATCAATTTTAATAAAGCGAAGTGTAGCCAATTACTTGTAATTCGGCCATACAAACAACGAGTGTGCATAATATAATGAACACCTTTCTTAGGAAAGGAACTTTATAAGCATTAAAAATTTCGCAAGTCACCAATGATGCATGAACAAACATCTGGCGCCCATCAATTTTTCGCGTAACTAGGTGAGTAAACATAATCGTATCGGGTTTTGTATTCTGATTTAGGGCAGTCCTTCCGAGAGAGTCGTCAAGTTCGGCGACGAGCGGGGAGGTCGAGCCGACACGCGCGATGTCGGTCGGTGGAGGTCGATATAGGTCGCGCGACTCGTCGCGTGCGGCCGCGGTGTGGGGCTCTCGTTTAAAGTGTAATGACGTCGCACTAGTTACCGCTTCCGGTCGCCCGGCGCGCGGCGCCCTGGCCCTTCAACGGTCGTAGTCCAGTCAAAATAGACATTTGACTTAGGAAAAATTCGCATAGAGCTGAAAATTGCCAGAGACGTTAAATACATCATTATAAATGAAATATTAAAAATCCCCTTCGATCCTACTTCTGCAAAATTTTTTATTCAAGGTCAAAAGTATAAAATTAAGGTTTTTTCCATTTTTCTCGAAAACAGTAAGTATTATCGCAAAAAAGGTCGGACAAAAGTTGTAGATCATACAATTTTGTACAAAAATGGTCCAGTCATTTTTTCTCTTACGACTCACCATTCATGAGATTTCGCGGTTTTAATCATTAGAAAATTCATATTTTACACAATAGCACACATTTCCGCACCACCTATGAGGTAATGTACTTGGCGCATTTTTTTTAACGTGGTTTCCCCATAAAGAAAGTTTGATCAGATCGTATCCTATTAATTGAAAGAATAGTAATATTGCTAATGATTAAAGTGGAATAGGTTGTTTTTTTCTACATGTCATCATTATATAAGATAATTGTCTATTTCTACTCCAACAATTATTTCTTCGTCTTCATTCTCTTCTTCTTGCAGAATTTCTGTTCGCTTTTTACCTACCTACTTTACTTTAATTTTAAATTCGCTACTTTAACTTTAATTTTTTTTTATTGTTTTATTATCTATAGTTGGATTTTTGCCGATATCTTTTAATTCTTGTAATGAAAATTGGCAATCATCATTATTTTCAATGTACTGAAATATTTCCTCCATCGCCAAGTTTACTGAATCATCTTCGGGACGACCGACTTTATATCCCGTAGTAGGCCTCAGAAAGATATTATAACAGTTATTGTGGTACTTAGCTTCAGCAGCAACTAAGTCAAATTCATACTCAATGCGGGCAATAACAGCTTTTGCTGCGTCATCAGAACGAGTCCGAGCTACCTTTAAAATGGAATCTTTAAATTCAAGTGTAGATACGTTATAAATTTTACGACGAACATTCTGCGCTTTCTTCTTTTCAGCTTCTTCATTTGCTTCATCGCCGCAAAATAAACAATATTTTTTGAAGTTGAAATCTGGCTCACTTACTCGTGCTCTAGTATGAGGTGGACTTATCGTGGATGTACTACCTTGTTCTGTCTCACGCTGTCTTTTAGCTGCAACAATACTACTCTTTCGAGTATACATTTTACGACACTGCACGTGGACTGTCACAGATTGCTTGTCTTTTAAGTATTCAAAAAAATCATCATTTCTTTCAACACTTGCATCAATCAAAGTCTTCATTCCACGATCAACAACAACAACTTCACTTTCTTTCAAAGGTTTATCACAAATGAAACAAACTTCTGACATTTTGTTTAAATTATTTAACAGCACAAATTAAAATTGAAAATATTACCAATATGCACGTCTGCTCACTGCACAGGAATTTTCCAAACTAACAGTTAGTGATGTAAACCGGTTTTAGAAAAACCTTAAAACAACCGGTTTTTATGAAAACCGATAAACACCGGTTTTTATTTGTTAAAACCGATTACTTTCTGAATTATTATTCGTGTATCCGAACATCGAAGTCATACCAATCTATATTGTTCTGGGGCTGCATTTTAGTGCATATTATGTAAAATATGAATTTTCTAATGATTAAAACCGCGATATCTCACGAATGGTGAGTCGTAAAAGAAAAAGTGACTGGACCATTTTTGTAGAGAATTGTATAATCTACAACTTTTGTCCGACCTATTTTTACGATAATACTTACTGTTTTCGAGAAAAATGGAAAAAACCTTAAATTTATGCTTTTGACCTTGAATAATTTTTTTTGCAGAAGTAGGATCGAAGGGGATTTTTGATATTTCATTTATAATGATGTATTTAACGTCTCTGGCAATTTTCAGCTCTATGCGAATTTTTCCTAAGTTATGACTTATTTTTGTCTATTTTGACTGGACTATCGGTTGGCGAAGGGAGCACGGGGATTGGGGAAAACGAACAGCGGGACGATCACGGCAACGTCGCTTTGTAGTTGATCACGACGACAGTGAAGTATGCGGACACGGCGACGGACAGCAGCGCCAGCGACGGGGCCAGCGCCGCGAGGGCGGGCGCGCCGTGCAGCGCGGCCAGCGACGCCACCGCCAGCGCCGCGCCCAGCCGCAGCAGCCACAGCGCGGGCATCAGCTGCGCGTGCAGCCCGCACAGCGCGCGGCTCCCGGCCAGTGCACCGCCCAGCAGCAGCGCGTGCGCCGCGCCCTCCAGCACGCCCAGCGCACCGTGCAGCGCCCGCAGCGCAGCCAGCGCGCGCGCCGCCCCGCCCGCCGCGCCCGGCGCCGCGTACAGCGCAAGGTACAGCGCCGCGCCCGCCAGCCCCGCCAGCGCCGCCAGCGCCGCGCCCGCCCGCAGCGGCACGCCCCCGCAGCACGAGTGCACCACCGGACACTTGTCGTCCAGCGAGAAACCCATTGCCGTCCGCCCCGCGCCCCACGCCCGACGCCCCGCGTCACTCCTATACCTTCTTCTCCTTTAATATGGCAACAGGCGCCTCGGTTAAGTGTTTACGAGTGGACGGGGTCGGGCCGCCTGAGGTAATACGGGGCCGCATATGCGCATGACACTGTCGGTGTCACCGAACGTCACGTTAACCAAAGATGTATAATCACTACGACGACGTTAACTACAGGGCGGCGATAAAAATTCTACTTCTATGCTTTTGTTTATACTACTTCTATGGTTTGCCATTAACTTCTTATGTTTCGTGTAATAATCTAGCGATTTTATCATTCTTTTTGTTCGCTTGTCTTTCATTAATAACATAGTAGAAGAAAGCCCACTGGATAACACATGGAGTCATATTTTTACTTTAAGCTACATACCTACTAGAAAATCGCTATCGCTTCGGTAAAGCTACCGGGATGTGTGTGTGCTGTACGTGTGTGTGTGTGTCTGTGTGTGTACGCGTCGTGTGCCCACTGCCCACCTGTGA
The DNA here is from genome assembly GCA_907165275.2 of Zygaena filipendulae. Classification (NCBI taxonomy): domain Eukaryota; kingdom Metazoa; phylum Arthropoda; class Insecta; order Lepidoptera; family Zygaenidae; genus Zygaena; species Zygaena filipendulae. The sequence continues at coordinate 52,994 of OU015669.1, forward strand.
CGGGGCGCCGCAGCAGGCGCGCCAGCAGCCGCCGCAGCTCGCCGGGCCGGTCGCGCCCCCGCCCGCGCGCCCGCCGCCCGCGCTTGCTCACGCCGCCCGCGCCCCGACCCGCGCGCCGCTCCCCGTCCCGCGCCGCGCGCTGCCCGCTCGCGTCCGTCGCCGAGCCCGCCCCCGCTCCGCGGGCGGGCGACGCCGGCGGCTCGACGCGCGGCCCGGCGGCGGCGGGCAGCTCGATGGGAGGCAGCGAAAACTTTGCCGGATTGACGAACTTATCGGCCCAACCGATCTCATACGATAGGCTCGAGTCCCACAGATCCCTCGGAACCGGCAGGCGCAGCGGGGGCAGGATCCTGTTGTAGGGGATCGCTGGGCGAGGGCGAGCGGGGCTGCGACGGCTGGAGCCCGACGAGAGCCAGAGGTCACTCGACAGCAGCGAGGAGGAGAACGAGTCCGCAGCGAGGGTCGCGGCGAGCGGGCAGCGGCGGGGCGGCTCGCGGGCGGGCTCGGTGGAGTCGCTGGTGGTGCCGGTGGTGGTGGCGTACGAGGCGGTGTCGGCGCTGCGGCCCGAGCCGGCGGCGGCGGCCCACAGCGAGTAGGGCGACACGGGCTGCATGTCGAGGTAGGCGCGCGCGAGGCGCTGCGGCGGCGGGGCGGCGGCCAGCACGGGCGGCTCCGGCGACAGCACGCCGAATGGGTGCGTGAAGTAGAACAGGCACAGCGGCCGCGCCTGCAACACCGCCAGTTGAGACCAGCCCGCGCCACCACGCGCCATCCCGCACTGCCCCGCACCGCGCCGCGTCGCCAGGCGGCGCCGCGCTGTTTGGTCGACGCGCCCTCGCTACGGGGCCGCGCGGCACGGCGCGGCGCGGGGCCGACTGGCGCACGTGCGATTACAATGATATATTTTGCAATAACAAATTTGAAATTAATTTAAACGTACTTTTATATCGTCCTCGGTGGAGGTCGACGCGTCTGATCTGCCTCCTCTCATTATAGCGAACACCTATTTTAGCAAAACTAAACCGAGCGCAAAGAGGTCATAATATTGTTGTATAGGAAAATTCGGAAACACAAAACACATTATATTTTATATTATGTTCATTATATTTTTGTAGCTGTTGATTTTCCAAATAAAGTAAAATAAAATAAACAAAATAAGTATTTAATTAGCAGTAAGGTACTTTCCGAAGGTGACTCGCGGCCGTCTCGCACACATGAAGGGTGAAGCGTCGCCTGGCCTGGCAGCAGCCGGGGCGGGCGGAGCGGCGGCGCGCGGCGGACTGCAGCGCGCCGCGCCGGGCCCGCCGCCGCCGTCGCGCGTGCCTGGCACCGCGCCTCTCTACATCTATACCGACACAGCTGCACACTTCAGTTCCCTTCGTTCTATGCCGTTATTACAAATACGACACACAACAGATACAGGTTACATACATATAGGTACAGTTATTTACAATGTGCTATTTTTGAGTACTTCTAGGACGCCGCCCACTGCTTAATTCATGAGCATGACGGAAGACGTGACGCGGAAGCCGCTCTGTCATCTAGCGAGTGTGTCGGTGATCCTCGTCGCCGGCCACAAGGGTGACCATGCATTTTCAATAGCTCACCGATCGCGATCGAATGAATGCAAAATGGTGCAACCTCGAACAGAGTAGGTACCTGTCCTCCACGCTAATATAATGCACGAAGTTAATTCCCCACTCGAGGCGAGCTATTCGGAGCGGGGCGCGAGCTGCGGCAGGCGAGGCGGGCGCGGCGCGGCGCGGGCCGAGATGCAGCGCCCTTCTGAGATCAACGCCCGCATTCGGCTGATAACACAACTGACAACATGCATTGCATTCGCTTGCACTACAGCAGCTGTGTACTGCACGCCCCCCCTGCCCGCTCGCCGCCCGCTCTCCCGGTGGCTGCCATCACATTACTGAGATCTATTTATTTTGTTTCAAATCCATTTGTTTTTTCTATCAGCGGAGACCTAATTGGCTGCTATTTTTGTATTCAAAAGTGTTTTTTTTTCTTTGAAGCTATTGATCTTCCTAAAAATAAATTAATAAATAAATAAATTTCAAATTTCGAATAATTTAAATAAATGTCAAATGGGTTAAAAAATTGAGTATAAGTATAGAACTTGCTGATCTCTTTTTGTTTGAGCTCGAATCTAGCTCCAAAATAAGATGGTGATAATTTTATAAAAAAGTAATAAATGATTTAAATGCGAAAGTGAGTTTGTTTGTTTGCTTTTACGACTTAATGACTCAACCCAACTCAACTGATACACGTTGTCAAGGGTGTAGAAAATGTCATTCAGAAACACTGTAGTGACACAACAAGTGAAATAACTTTTTAAATCGGTTAGGTAAGTAGTTTTTGAGTGTATTCATTACAAACAAACATACAAACTATCTTTTCTTTTTATATTATTAGTAAGTAGTTGATAGTAAATTTCGTCTTCTTCGGTAGGTAAATAAAAAAATAGGTATTATGTAGGTTACTCGATTAATAGTGATGTTGTTTGTAAGGTATTGTATTGTAGTATTAGTGCGTATAAGTAGATAATTGTAGGTACGAATATTATCAGTGTAGATACGAGTCGATTTAAACAGTAATTTATTTGTAATTCGTAGAGATTCCGTATGCGAGCGAACGATCGAGTGAAAAGCAATAAGTCTTAATTTGTAGGTAGTTAGGTATCTGGTCGCGGCGGATTCCCGCTTTTTCGCCAGTAGAGTGTGTCTGCGGAGCGCGCCCGGTCGTGCTCGACTCGCTGCCCGCACGCAGCACGCAGCACGCGGCACGCAGCACGCGGCACGCGGCCGGCGGCACGCCGCTGCGGGTCTCTCGCGGGAGTGCACTGTGGCAGTGGTACTACGCGCTACGGTACAGCGCAGCGCAGCGCTGCAGACCCATCCCCGGCGAGTCGGCGCGCATCGCACCCGGCCTAGATATTAATAAGTTAGATATAATAGGTGCCCTACTTGCTCTAAGTAGATACTCGAAGTAATTTCGTGTTATCATTTTGAAGCATTATTAACGTTTCGATTTAATGCAACTCCGGTAGCTCATTAACATACTTAATCAGAATTACTATAGACTTCGATGATGACAATTGGAATGATTCTAACATTATAGTGACATTATTGAAACTCAAGTCCCGCGTAATTTACATAATATATTATTGAAACTACTTAATTTAATCTGCTTACTATTATTAGAGTTCCATAGTTTGTTAAGCGGCAAAATCGGAACCCTTATAATTTCGTTATAACCGTCCGTCATAGCCACTAGGCGGTTATTGGCACTATTGAGAATTAGGAGAAATTAGGGGTGGCACTCCACACACAGAATGAAGAAAATAATAAATTTCCGTGAACATAAGTATGTTCCTTGGGGTTTTCTTAAAAATTACGTAAGGTCTTGGAAAATTATAATGTAGTTACGAATACTCATCTGCTCTTTGACCTACGCGCTACGGGGTGAGAAACACCGAAAAAATTCAATTAGAATTTGCAAAATATTTTCATTAAAATTTACATAATTTCATGAAGTTTTTTTCGAAAAATATAAAAAAAATATTAAAATAGAATTTACAATAATTAACAATAATAATTATGTTGTGCATTGCATGGTGCATTAAGGTAAAGACGTAGTTTCGTTTCTACTAAAATATTATACTTACTTATTATGTAGAGTCAGTCGTAAGTTTTGTTATTGTTGTGTTTTTATAGAGAGCTGGGAACGTATGAGTTATCACTGCTGCCCTGAAGTTATGCGGAGTTATTAGCTGTTTTATAATAACTTTAGCAGGTGCTAATAACTAGCTTTTCCCCGCGGTGTGACCCGCCGATATGTCAGGGATCCCGCAAGGATTTTATTCTATTCTATTATATTCTAATTCCGGGATACAAAGTACACTATGTCTTTTTCTGTACCGCTGACAACGTGTGTACAAAATTTCATGATTATCAGTTGAGCCGTTAAGACGTAAAAGCTTAACAGACAGAGTTACTTTCGCTTTTATAATATTAGTAGGGATCATCAGTTGGAAGTTTCTTGGCAACTAGCTGTTTCCCGCAGTTTCACCTGCGTTAATTTCAGAGTTCTCGCGGGAATTCCGGATTACTATTATGATATCCAATATGGTATCACTACCAATGTTACGGTGTATGCTTTGTTGGTCGTTCTTTTGAATAAATAAATAAACAAATTACAATATAGCCTACGTTGCTCAGGGATAATATAGCCTTCTAATGGTGAAAGAATTTTTGAAATCAATCCAGTAGTTTTTGAGTTAAATCGTAACAAACAAACAAATAAAAAATCAAAACTATCCTCTTAATAATATTAGTATAGATATAGAAAAGCGCATTGGAAGTCGCGCGTGGGATGTACTCTTTGTGTCCCGTCGCGCGTCGCCTCTAATCTCTACCTCTACTGCGTCGCGCGTCGCCTCTAGTCTCTGCCTCTACTACGTCGCGCGTCGCCTCTAGTCTCTGCCTCTACTGCGTCGCGCGTCGCCTCTAATCTCTACCTCTACTACGTCGCGCGTCGCCTCTAATCTCTACCTCTACTGCGTCGCGCGTCGCCTCTAATCTCTACCTCTACTGCGTCGCGCGTCGCCTCTAATCTCTACCTCTACTGCGTCGCGCGTCGCCTCTAGTCTCTGCCTCTACTACGTCGCGCGTCGCCTCCAGTCTCTGCCTCTACTGCGTCGCGCGTCGCCTCTAATCTCTACCTCTACTACGTCGCGCGTCGCCTCTAATCTCTACCTCTACTGCGTCGCGCGTCGCCTCTAGTCTCTGCCTCTACTACGTCGCGCGTCGCCTCTAGTCTCTGCCTCTACTGCGTCGCGCGTCGCCTCTAATCTCTACCTCTACTACGTCGCGCGTCGCCTCTAGTCTCTGCCTCTACTACGTCGCGCGTCGCCTCTAGTCTCTGCCTCTACTGCGTCGCGCGTCGCCTCTAGTCTCTGCCTCTACTGCGTCGCGCGTCGCCTCTAATCTCTACCTCTACTACGTCGCGCGTCGCCTCTAGTCTCTGCCTCTACTGCTTCGCGCGTCGCCTCTAGTCTCTGCCTCTACTGCGTCGCGCGTCGCCTCTGGTCTCTGCCTCTACTGCGTCGCGCGTCGCCTCTGGTCTCTGCCTCTACTGCTTCGCGCGTCGCCTCCAGTCTCTACCTCTACTGCTTCGCGCGTCGCCTCTAGTCTCTGCCTCTACTGCGTCGCGCGTCGCCTCTAGTCTCTGCCTCTACTGCTTCGCGCGTCGCCTCTAATCTCTACCTCTACTACGTCGCGCGTCGCCTCTAATCTCTACCTCTACTGCGTCGCGCGTCGCCTCTAGTCTCTGCCTCTACTACGTCGCGCGTCGCCTCTAGTCTCTGCCTCTACTGCGTCGCGCGTCGCCTCTAATCTCTACCTCTACTACGTCGCGCGTCGCCTCTAGTCTCTGCCTCTACTACGTCGCGCGTCGCCTCTAGTCTCTGCCTCTACTGCGTCGCGCGTCGCCTCTAATCTCTACCTCTACTACGTCGCGCGTCGCCTCTAGTCTCTGCCTCTACTGCTTCGCGCGTCGCCTCTAGTCTCTGCCTCTACTGCGTCGCGCGTCGCCTCTGGTCTCTGCCTCTACTGCGTCGCGCGTCGCCTCTGGTCTCTGCCTCTACTGCTTCGCGCGTCGCCTCCAGTCTCTACCTCTACTGCGTCGCGCGTCGCCTCTAGTCTCTGCCTCTACTGCGTCGCGCGTCGCCTCTAGTCTCTGCCTCTACTGCTTCGCGCGTCGCCTCCAGTCTCTACCTCTACTGCGTCGCGCGTCGCCTCTAGTCTCTGCCTCTACTGCGTCGCGCGTCGCCTCTAGTCTCTGCCTCTACTGCTTCGCGCGTCGCCTCCAGTCTCTACCTCTACTGCGTCGCGCGTCCGTCACCCGCGGAGCGCCCATGGATGTCATGTTGCGGGTTGCGTGGGGACTGGGGCGGGCGGCGGCCACTGCCGACTGCGGCCTCTGGGCTTGTGGTACTATACATACGTGTACGTGTAGGTACGTGCACTAGGTATGTAGGAACTATAAATATGTCCCAATCCTATGAACGTTCTCATACCAAATGAATGTTTTGTCTCAAATCACGAAATTTCAATGGCGCCTCGCCGCTCGGTACAAGTGAGCGCAGCCAATTACCACGCTGCAATATTTTTTTTATTAAAGACGTCCAAGGTTTGACTAGTGTGATGGCCGCAGGGTTTCAATCCATAAGCGACTAGGACTCGCATGGTTCGTAAATGGAACGCGATTGACGCAAACATTAAGTGGTTAACTGGTAGAAAATGCCGCAAGGCATTAAGTTCGCCATTTGTACTTGTTGTGCAATAAAGAATGAATAAATAAATAAATAAATAAGTAGATACTTACCTCGCCGCCCCTGCATGCGTCGGCCGGTCGGTCGGCTCGGGGCGAGCATGCTAATATTGTCGTATTGCACGCAATACGACAATCTCGCGAGGTGACCCTTATCGAGGCGGGAATGGCGAGGATGTCGCGAGTGCTCGACTGTCTTCAGAGTGGTGTGTGAGGGTGGAGAGAGGCGAGTGGCGAGTGGCGACGGGCGACTGGCGACTAGCGACCGCTAGTTACCCAGACTTGCAGTCTCGAGACTGCAAGTCGCAGCGCGGCGCGGCGCGGTGCAGCGGCGCTGCACGCTGGTGTTATAAATACGTGTCAGTATTCGACTCCAAAGGAACAAAACAACGACACAGCCGACACGGCGCGAGTGCGACGGACGCGAAACCCTGGCCTGCGCCGGGAATCTTCTTCGGTTAATAAAAAACATTAGTTACCTACTTCAAATTGTGCTAGAATATTTGTAATGTGTATCGCTATTTGTAAGGAAAAGTTAATGCACGAAAAGTAATTATTGCTAAAATTATGTTAGTTGTAACTGCGGACACTTCACATCGCAACAGAGTAAATGAATCGTAGTGATATTAGTACCTACCTAGGTACTACCTATATTACGTTTACGTGGCCACTGGCCAATAATTTATCGTTAGTATTAAACTGAAAACTAACAAATAAATTTTTCACCATCTTAGCTTGGTATCAGAAAAAATTATATTCAAACTCAAAATTAATGAATGAAAGCATATTTTGAAAAATACAACCACTCCTATAAAAATACTACACTTAAAACAAAGTTCTCTACCTGCACAAACCGAAATTTTCTGATATTTCCATCTTCAAATCTTAGTTTGTGAACGGCGAGTCGTACGGTAGTCCTAGCCCTAGTAAGGAAAAAATGACAAAATACCTATGCGATCCTCATGCTGCACGCTGTGTCGGCGCATGCCGCATCGCATCGCCACACAGTACGTACTACTCAGTACCCATAGCATCTGTGACCCAACTATCTGGCGACGAGTTAATGACTCATACTGCTCGTGCATTGACGATACATGCCGCTTTATTGCGTATGCATAACCGACAAAATTAATAGTTAAGCTATTGCAGTTCACACCACAGAAGTAAGTAGGTTCACACCGATGAGATGCCCATATTGGACATACGACGATTATACGATAGCTGTTGATATTTTTGGTAGCAAACAAGGATTGTGAAGAGCCAAATGATCAGTGATGAATATACAAGAGAATACATTGAAGCATTCGCCGCTCCGTAGTCCATCCGCTGCCTGGCGCGCGGCGCGCGGCGAGGGCAGCGGTCGGCGGTCAGCGGTCGGGACTCGCGACTTGCGACTTGCGACTTGCGACTCGCGACTCGTCACCCGACGCGAGTCGCGACGCACGCGTACCCGTATCGGGCGCATGCCTACTTACATACTTAGCCGTAGGTAGGTACTGGTATTGGGAACACAACAAACCTTTCGAATTCGATTAAACTTGGCGACCTTCCGTTGATTACTTATCCCGTGGCGAGGCCGCCCCCGCCGCCCCCGCCGCCTGGCCCCCGCGGCTCCCGTCGCTCGCTACTTACTATCTGCGGACTGCGTGCTCGCTATCTGGCCGATAAGGGGATATTAAATCTACTTTTTAACCTACTTAAACTAAATGAAATATATGATGCCATGAGATAATAAAAGAATGTAACAAACTAAACATAATCTGCCGCGCCGGGACCCTCGTTTAGTGGAGGAAGCAACTCGAAATGGATCGTGCGTGCATCATAATGGATATAGTCTCCACCAACTACAGGCAGAACTCCTTTATGTGGCGAGCGAGTGACAATTTTAACAAATTATCCAAAGAATATGACTTTGATTTGTTTAACACTAGCTGTGAGTCGGCGAGGCGAGTATTAGAAAATTCGTTTTTTGTAACCAAACAGTAATACATGGTCGGACTTAGTTCCCACCATGTAAGTTGCTGCTGCCTATTGAGCAATTGATGTTTTTTTTTTTAATATTCCACTACCCATGTGCGAAAATCTGTAATCGGCTTTTTTGTTTGACACTCAAATGTTCATCATATTTTTGTAGCTGTTGATTTTCCAAATAAAGTAAAATAAAATAAAATAAAATATTTTTTTTGTGTACCTACTCTACGTACCTAGTAGGTAAGTACGCAGCGCGCGGTGCGGCCCGGCGCGGCGCCTCGCGGCTCGCGTCTGACCGGGCAGACTTTACATTCCAAGCCTGCAGTGGTCAAGGACAAGGATAACTGCTTGTACCTATCTACCTGAAATAGCCCCACGTTGCATGTCCGACAATGAACAGAGATGCAAGCAAACTCAGCACAGGCAGGACTCCCACGGAGGTGGTCTATTGCATGAATAGTGAGAAAAATGTAAAAAAAAAACTTGTTAAACGTGGAAAAATGCTGTTATTTATTTATTTTTTTTTCCGGAATTCCGGGATAAAAAGTACCCTATATTATTCTTCTCTGTACCCCTGACAACGTGCATGCTAAATTTCATCCAAATCCGATAGGCCGTTTTTGCGTCATTGAGTTACAAACATCCAAACATCCACACTTTCAAATTAATAAATTAATTAATTTTAGTAGGATTAAATTATTAGGAAATAAAAAACCGGCTAAGAGCGAGTCCTACTTCGTAGGGTCGGGTTCCGTAGGTAGTAAGTACCATTATCTATAAAAACGACAAAAAAATCATGTCTGTTATATTCCACTCAAATATTTATTTTATTCTGTTTTAGTACCTATGTGTTGTTAAAGCGGCAAAAGAAATACATCATCTGTGAAAATTTCAACTGGTGATAAGGTGTAGGCTAGTATAGTATTATATTTTTTAATACAGTTGCTCAAAAAGTGGCGTATTGCAGGGACGTTTAGCGTTCGGGATGTGGGCTATTACATACTCGAGCTTTTTGTTTACCTTTCCCGAACTCGTGCGTTTTTTTTGCCAACTGTCAAACATGGCGACACGACTTTGACACACTTTTTGCATTGCGAAACGTAGGTTTCGCATTACTAATACGACTAGCGCCATCTCTTGATCACAGTTGGAACTTAGTTGAGTTTGTTGTGTTTTTGATATTTTATTAAATTGCTTAATTTTTTCGTAACTGTATTAAAAATAGTTGTTCAGTACACGTGCGGAACCGTCATTGCAACTAGTTCCGACTGTCAACCCTCACCTTCGGCTGCGCCTCGGCTCGGGTCGACATTTGTCGGAACTCTTTGCAATGACAGCCTTTCCGCACTTATAATGAAATATACTATTTTAATACAGTTGCTCAAAAAGTGGCGTATTGCAGGGACGTTTAGCGTTCGGGATGTGGGCTATTACATACTCGAGCTTTTTGTTTACCTTTCCCGAACTCGTGCGTTCTCTTTGCCAACTGTCAAAAGGCGACACGACTTTGACACACTTTTTTGCATTGCGAAACGTAGATTTCGCATTACTAATACGACTAGCGCCATCTCTTGATCACAGTTGGAACTTAGTTGAGTTTGTTGTGTTTTTGATATTTTATTAAATTTCTTCATTTTTTTCGCAACTGTATTAAAAATAGTTGTTCAGTACACGTGCGGAACCGTCATTGCAACTAGTTCCGACTGTCAACCCTCACCTTCGGCTGCGCCTCGGCTCGGGTAGACATTTGTCGGAACTCTTTGCAATGACAGGGTTTCCGCACTTATAATGAAATATACTAATCTGTGGTGTAGGTAATGCGAAATGATATACAATGTGATGTGGAAATTGGAATCCTACTAGTACCTCATCACCAGGCTGTATCTCATGAAAAGTGAGAGTTTATTTATTTATTTACTAGTTGTGCCCCGCGGTTTCACCCGCGGTAATTTCGGAATTTCCGCGGGAATTCCGGAATAAAAACTACCCTACATCCTTCTCTGTACCCCTGACAACGTGCATGCCAAATTTCATCCAAATCCGTTCAGCCGTTTTTGGGTGATTGAGTAACAAACATCCAAACATCCACACTTTCAAATTTATAATATTAGTAGGATGACATAATTATACTACAAAGAGCATTTTAAACAATTATTTTAATACAATTATTTTTGTAAAAGTGCGTTTTTAATTTTTCAAGACATATCTCTAACCTAAAGCTTATGTGGATAGATTTTTTAACCTTTATAGTTTCTTGTATGGACTGTGGTCTATGGAGTGTCCTGTACCACCCCTAATATTTCAAAATTGTGTTCATAGAATGCACCTTCCTTCCGAATATCTCTATAGTGCCAAATTAGGTTTAAAAACACTCAAAAGTGATTCAGTTCTCGCGTGTTCTCGCCTTCTCGCATAGACTTCGTGCGTCGTAACAAGCTGAGGGTGCCTGAGGACAACCGCACAAGTGAAGTGAGCCCTAGTGAGTTAACCGTTGAATCTATCGTGCAAGTTGACATCGTCGGTGTGCGGTGAGGTGGTGATGCGCGGTGCCGGTGGTGACGGCGCGTGATGGCGCGGCGAGCGCCGGGCGCGGGGCGGTGCCGGGTCACGTGGGTGGTGGACGTCGGCGAAGCGCCCGCGCACACCTTCGGGCCCTACGAGAAGCACGTCAACTACAGCAAGTGTAAGTTCGCTCGCAGCTCCTCGTGTGAACTGTGAATTTCAGACTCGGTTGGGAACATTAAAAAGTATTTTTCGTATGTGACCACTGACCCACGGATAATATCTATCGCTTCCTATGAGTTTTTTTTTTTATTTTTTTTTATTTTATTTACCTACCAAAAATATAAATACATGGCATGTTACAAGAGTCTGCCAAACTGCATAGCAGTTTGTCGGCAGTAGTTCTCGTGAAACGTTACATAATATTATTATGACCACTATACATATAAATAAAATTATAGGCTACTTTCATTAAGCATTTTCTTTCATACATCTGTCTATACTATAAAGTTTTTATTTCGTCTGAGACTATAAGATAATAAAATGAATATTTTTACCTAAAATTGAGAGGGGTGATAAAAGAAGAGTAACCAAGCCCAAAAGATGGAAAAAAAATACCTAAAAGCTTTTTTTAAATTCCTTTTTGTCTGTCTGTCTGTCTGTTCACGATAATCTCCGCATTTACTGAACCGATTTTCATGCATTATTCACAGGTAGATTAAGCTTAGCTTGGAGCTTTGTTTCATTGAAATTGGATGTCGGGAAAAAAAGCTGTCGTATAAAAAACCCTCCATGCGGGTGAAACCGCAGGGCACAGCCAGCTCAATAATACTTAATGAATTTAGAAGCTTCATACCCACTTACATTCCCTTCATGGACATAGAGATAAATAGTGTTTTCTTAATGTAATTTTTAAGTGATTTTTACTTTTAACGTTTTTTAAAATATCATAAATAACATAGTAAAAGAATATTATTTAGAATCCGTTTATTAGTTCCAGTAATTTCCCCTACATCAAAACTTACAAACTTTACTTCTAATAATATAGGTACTTAACTAAGTAATAAGTACAGTACCTACTACATAATACAGTACGTAGTTATTTGAGATAATACCTACATCGTAAAGTACACTAACACACCGTTCAATTCATTCGCTATTCATTCTTGTGAGCCGTAGACGGAGTAGTGTACCGAGAGTGTACCGTAGTGTACCTACCTACCATAACGTCACTTGGCAATTGGCTGTCACTTGACAGCTAGTCAGTGTTGCCAAAACTATTTAAAATTTTTGTTTTGGATATTTTTACAGTTTATTGGTCTTATGTTGTTTGACCATTATGAGGGATTGTTATAACTACATAATATTACGTATTTTTAATCTTTGTTGAATTATCAGATATAAAAATAAAGATCTTAGGTTTGTTTGGTTTTTATCCTTGCATTGTATTTTAATATACATATTATATAACTTTTCCGCGGTAAATCGTATTTTGGCACTTTTTCCCAAGAATAAATAGCGATTAAAAATGACTTTTGTTGGAAATCCTGATTACCCGTTTTTAATCACATACAATTCCAACAAATTATCCAGTGAATTTGACTTTGATTTATTTAACACTAGCTGTGAGTCGGCAAGGCGAGTATTAGAAAATTCGTTTTTTGTAACCAAAAAATAATATTTATTCGGATTATTTCTCACTATGTAAGTTGCTACTGCCTATTGAGCAATTGATGTTTTTTTGTTATTCCACTGCCCACGTGCGAAAATCTGTAATCGGCTTTTTTGCTTGACACAATATGTTCATTATATTTTTGTAGCTTTTGATTTTCCATAAATTTAAAATAAAATAAATTTTTGATACTCAACGGTTGCTAAAAAATTACAAAGCTATAAATATTTTAGTTACAAAACAATCAATAACACTAATAAAGCGTTCAGTATCAATTTATTTTGAGGGTTAACATGTTATTGCTAATTGGCGTCCCTTTATTTAGTTATTTATTTATATAATGTTAACACATGACTATTTGTGACTAGTTCAATCCCCTAATGTTACTAAACTTAATTTTTCTTTTATTTTTATTTAATTAGTTCAGCATTAATATTAAAGATTCTGAAAAATAATGTAATATTTTGGTAGGAAATTCAATTACAGTACGTTTTTACCAAAGAAAATAATACTTACTCTCTGAGGTTTATACCTTTGTGTGTTGGCAACATTATGTAGTTCGGTTTTGACAATCTAAGTTGCAGTACGGCAAAGGCACGAAAGTTTCGTATTTTTCTGTATTCTTTTCGTGGTACTTTGTGCGATCAATTGATACAAAATCTAAGAAAAAGTTTTTTAAAGTAAACTCAAAATACGACAAACGATTCCGATCGAATCGTGAGGGTCAGTGCAGTGTTTGGAAAAGTTTCGATAAAGTTTTTATATTGGGAGTGGGTGTGTGTGCGTGTTGTCATGTCAACTTATGATTCAAGAAAACTTTTAATCACAGAAACTTAATTAAAAAGGGGTCATCGGAAACTCCTCAAGAAGATGGAGCCAGGTTACGTAGGTAAGTGGGTGCGAAGGGACGCGCGGCGCCGGCGGGGAGGGCGGGGGAGGGCGGCGGGCTGCGCTTGAGCCGCCAGCGAGTGCTCGAGGCCTTGAAGAAGCGAGAAATCGTAATCTTGTGTAGGTACAGCCTGGTGGGTGTTAATGCGCCTGCTTTAGTTGACCACAACTGATTCTTGCGCCAGCGTCGTTTGTACACTAAATTTACTTCTAGATGATATTATCTTATCAGGCTGTGTACATACTACTGTGTGATAAAATGGATCATTCTGGTTCTCGAGCATATTCAAATGTCATCTTATTGTGTTGTTTAAAAAATGTCCAATTTTTTTTCAAAAAATTGCTTAATACATTAGGTACTTTATCTTCTCACAGTTCTGATTGAATGTTTTACACCTCACCTGTATGTAGCAGTATAGATAAAGATTTGCACTTTGACTGTTACATATTTGAAATAATTTCCAGTGTTTTCTAAGCATCCTCTTTCCAAAACATTCCATTTCAAAAACATCTTTCTAAAACATCCCACTCTTTAATATTCTCAAAATGTCTCACCGTAGAAACACCTTTTCTCGAAGAACTTTGTTTTTCTATTTTTTTCCAAGGTCTTGTTTCATTGCAGGTATAGAGACTGGACAGACCTTAGTTCTGCATATCAAAGCTGTAAATTATTCTAATCCAATTTGTGGGTTTATCTTGCTCAACTGTTTTGACACTGATTCTGCCATTATTGGAAAACTGCATAGAAAGTTGGTTAGCTTAGATTTCTGAGCAAAGTAGAAATTTTTCTTTCACTTGAGATTATGCCATATAATACAGCATAAGACAATACAGTAGGTACCTAAGCTATTAATAGGTCAGTAGACTAATTACAATTAACAAAAAATATTAAGAAAACAAAATATACATTAAATTTAAGTTTGTTAATTGAAAGACATTTGACCTGTTAGTTAAGGGCAGTTGAAAAATATGTGGTCTGAAGTGCCTTCGACCAGACCACACTCACACCGAGAGTGATTCATTTTTCATTTTTGAGAAATACACAGGAGACAATATATTGTGTTCAAGTCAGAGACAGATTATAGAAGAAAAACATGCTTCTGGGGAATTTACAGTTAACCTTATGAAACTGAGCCTAAAACTTAGTTTATTGTTATTTGTTTCTGTCGTATTGATTGTTATTATTTAGTTGTTTAAGGAAATTATGTAGTGTAGTCCAATTATACGTAATATATTACTTCCTCCTTATGCTATAGGGATCTTGGGGCCAGTATCAGAAACATGGAACCAGTTTGACACTGACACAAATGTTTACATAGTTAATTTTTAATTCTGACTTTACCTAAAAAAAAGAAAAATTATTTAAATATTGTTTTGTATGAGTCATGAGCCAGACGTAATACTTATGAATTTATTATATACTTAATAAATGAATTTAAATTTATACAAACCAGTAAGCATTAAGGATTTATTATTGCATCTGGATGCTTTAATTGTTCATAATTTACACAAATCCTTCCTACGTGGTATTATGGGTGTGCAGGTGTGTGAGTAGGTACTATCTGTTTGTTGATTAGTCTGTAAGTGAGGAAAACAATAGTCGATTATCGGCCGGCGCTTCTTGAACCTGCGTCGTGTGTGTGCGTCCGGCGTGCGTGCGTGCGTGCGTGCGTGCGTGCGTGCGTGTGTGGTGCGGCGCTGCCCGGCCGAGAGCGGCCGCTCAGTGCTAGCTACAGCGACGCGGATGATGTCAGTGCACTAATTTCTTCTTTTCATTAAGTTAAATGCCTAGCTAGGCCTGTCCCCCGCCGCCCCGCCGCCCCCCGCGCCCAGCTCCCCGCGGGCGGCCGCGTGAGAACACTCGCCGCTCGCGCTGTGAGACCATTACATTATTTACATTACACAAATTAAGGCCGCGCGCGTTACTGTCGTCTGTCGCGCGACTATTAGTATGCGTGATTGTTGTTATGATATCGAAGCGATGGGACGCGCGCGGGCGCGGCGTGTGGGGGGGGGGAGGTGCAAGCCCGCGAATCAATTTACAACGGCTCCTCCTAGCCGAGTCCGAAACACAAAATAATACATACGAGTGTTATAACGTGTAGGTTTTCCGAAAAACAAGAAGACTTAAGCATTTGTTTGAAGCAATCTCATCGATCATGGCACTGCCGTAACGTTCAAGTGTGAGTAGCTGTTACGGACAAAGTAGACAGTTGCGTGATTACACAGCGTTGTTGACACTGGGAACTTTCTCCACACCTCGTTCCGCGCGACGCGACGCGACGAGGAAGTAGGCGCATCACTCAGAGACGAGAGACGTGCCCCCCCCTCCGCCCGTCCCCTGCGCCGGGGGACGGAGGCTGTGCAGTGTGCACGTCCCGGGCGCTGGCCGCCGCCGGCGCGCTGGCTTGCAGTCGCATTGTAAACGAACTGCGAACGATGATTCCTGCCCCCTATGCCAGTAGGACCATGGCCTGGCTCGCGAGTAGATACAATATTTTATTCCCTGTGGACCCACTGTCAGCGCCTTTCTGTCGAGGGGGTCCACGGGTAATAGAACGGTTATGCGTCCTGCCCCTGCCCCTAACGCGGATATGTAGATATTCTGCTATTAACCAGAGCTTTGTTCATATAAAGCTGTACAGGCACATCTTTCGCACTCGGCAGGCTGGGGCAAGTTTAACAAGTACTTAATCAGTTAGTTTCGGTTAAAATACTTTTTCGTTTCCCGTCAGCATTGAGTAACTAGTTGCGGTGCCAGCTCGGCGCGCGGCGGGGCGCGGGCGGCGCGCCGACTCGCGCAGTTGTCGACTGTGTAATGCGTTCCGGCTTCCGAACGATGTAATGAGAGAATACTTCGCCAGTTATTTGCCACTGAATTGTGAAGTGTGTAAAAAACACTGAGTCAGTGTCAACAAATTGGCCAGTGGAGCCTGCCTGCTAATTTATTGGACAGCGCCGACGCAAATTGCACTGTGTACCTATACCTACCTATCAATGATACAATATTATTCTAATACTGTTGACACGGAAGGAGTAATGCTTGGGACATTATCACACATTGTTCTGTTAGATGAATATTATGTTATTATAACACTTGTTTTTTTGTATCGCATACCATGATGCATGGACCCCATGCGCATACTTATTGATACATCGACACCGTTCTAAGTAGAGAAAAGCGAGGAATACTGTTAGAAATAAGATTTTAGCATTTAAATTATAAATGTCTAATTTATACATTTTACTTTGGCGTACAGCTTAAAAATAAAAAAGAGCCCTTTGCTCCATTGTCGCTTCGTATTTCTCCAAGTCAAGATGGGAGAACACCCAGACTCAAACAACGTCCATCACGTAAGTACACACGGGATCGAAGCCGCGACCTCCGGCACAGCGGGCCGCGCGCCGGTGCCGACCTAACCAACCTGTGCTTCTGTCTAACTAGGTGCATGTGCAATAATAATGAGTCGTTGATTGGCTTGGCCGGCGACAAGGAGCACAGTATGATGTTGTCACTAAGATTAGCTGATGCTATTGTTTATTTTAACGTTGTATATCTAAACGGATAGGTTACTTGTGAAATTTTCGTATTGAAATTTACTATGGAAGCATTTTAGAGCCCGTCTTTAATTATTGAGAATTTTACTATGGAAATGACAGGCATTGCCATAGCAAAATTGTCGATTGTGTTAGCAACTAGTATTTATTCTGTGGTGTTAGTCAAGAAGATGTATGTATGTATGTGTGTATTAATATTTTTTTTCTATTAGCGATAACTTGAAGCAGTAATATAATAAATTAAATAACTATAAACCATAGTAAGAAAAACAAATGTTGACACCCTACAAGGTTGTGCTCGTAAACTTACGTAGGATGGACAGATGAGCGCCGTCTATTTCGGGCGCGTTATCGAAAGTGAAACCAGTCTGTGTGACGTCAGACGTGGCGATACCTACTGATAGCAAGGCGGTGTACGGTGTACGGTGTTGAACCGCGAGAGGCTCACGAGTCGCTACCAACCTGGCTAGCTAATCTAGCTACCGGTATAATATAAGTGAGGGATGATAGGAGGGCTCGCTACTCGCTCTGAGAGCAAAGCGTGAGGCCGAGAATTCCGTCCACTCTAACTTGTCAGATGTCTATGCGAGATCAACACCAACATGGGAACCGAGCTGCGCCTCGGAAGGACGCCGCGGGTGGCTGAATGATGGCCTGAATACAGTAATTAATGCACGCTCCAGAAACTGACAGTCATTCATTTAAAATTTATATTGTAATTTATACAAGTATCAATGCTGACAATTTATAAAAATCGTATACAATTTATCAATTTGCGTTTGACATAGAGAAGCTGTCTAGGCAGTTAAATTCGCTTACAATGTTTGAGGAGAGGCTTCGAAGCAGTACTCGATATATATGTATACATATAGGTACGTAGTTACTTGTCGAAGCGTGACCTTTGCCATCGAAGGCAAACAGTTTGTTTTGAGGACTTGATTGCTATCCGCGCCGCGCCGTCTCGCTCGCTCTGGCCGCTGGCGGTAGAACTTATTACTTAATAGTTAATACTGTGCAGGGCCCTTATTCACTATGACCAACAACATGTCTTGCCCGTAACACGCGTCCAAAAACGCATTTCCAAACGTTCTTGATGCCAAAATATTAGAAATTATTATTCTTTATGCCCATTGATATATTAATAAAAAGCAATGTTTATGCCATAAGAAACGTTGTAAATGTATTTGTTTGCAGTAAAACTTCTTTGATTAATTACGAGGGAAAGACAGTTTTTCCGGCGTCTTATCTTAACGCCTCGTGCATTTACCAGATTCGATAAAAATGGGAGCTTCGTCGCTCTAAACTCCGAACTTAATCGATCACGTGCGAGACGTCACGACTCCCGAGCCATCCGGATCGAATGTAGAAGGGCGAGTGTATACACTGTACACTATACATGTGTGTGTAATATGACGAGTGCGCAAAACAAACGGGCAATAAAGCGCAATGGAGCGAGAACGACGCGAGTCGCGACCGAGCCGCATCCGATTGCGCCATTCGGTGCGCAGCTGGCAGTGCCGGGGCCGGCCGGGGCCGCCGCGTGTTGTTGTCGCGCGATGCTGACGCTGCTGAAGACGCTCGAGGCGCTCGTCAGCGGGGGTGCGGCCGGGGCCGGGGGCGGGGGCGGGGGCGGCGCGTGCGCAGGTAGCCCCCGCCCCCGGCCCCGCCCCCGGCCGCGGCCCCGCGCGAGCGAGTCTCGCGTCGTGTCTGACGGCCTGCGCCTTGTTACAGATGAGAGGGAGGATGTGCAAAAGAAAACGTTCACCAAGTGGATCAACTCGCAGCTCGAGAAGGTGCGTAGTCAGTCGCCTGTCACCTTTATAACTGAAGTAAATTTTTGGTCCTTTAACGAAAAATGTTTATTTTTATTTTATTTTTAATTTATTTGGGTCACCAAACAATGTTGGACATGTATTTGTTGTTTTTTAAGTAATCAACAAATAATTGCGTTACATTGAGACGAAATGTTGCGTGACGTCACTTGCTGCAGTTTATTTATACGACGTTATGACGTCTCGAGCCCCACTCCTAAATTTTAATGCGTTTTATCTATTTCCATGAATTTAAAAAGCAAAATATACGTGTTTATTATTATCAAATTTCAAATTTTGTTCCGGGTCTCACCACACGTACCGCCGCTCCCGTGGCGTTGCTCGATCAGCTCAGTGCGAGCAGTGATATATATAAGCGTTACCTTTGTCACTTGCCCTTGTTGTTGAATGATAACGTGTCTGCGTGTGTGTGTGCGGTGCGGGGCTGTGCGGGGTGGTGCGGGACGGTGCGGGACGATGCGGGGCGGTGTGCGCAGGGCGGGCGGCCGCCGGTGCGCGACCTGTTCGAGGACCTGCGCGACGGCGACGCGCTGCTGTCGCTGCTGGAGGTGCTCACCGGCCAGCAATACGTGAGTCGCGCCGCAAGGCCTGCCTGCTCCCTGCGGTTAGAGTTCCCAAGGGAATTCTGAGATAAAAAAAAGCCTATGACCATTTCTGGACCCCTGATCAGAGTATGGTAAAATTTCATGATCGCTGGAGGAGGAGGTCGGATCGATTGAGTATTGAAGGCGTGAAAGCGTAACTAACAAATATTTATGTCATTTCAGCCCATTACCCGCTTGCTATCCGAATGCTAGGTAATTTGTATTTTAAATTCACGACTCGCACCCCTATTCTCTTGGGACTAAAAATGCGGAAAGTGCGGTTCAATTATGTAGATTATACCATATTTACTCGTATGCCTGTTGAGCGTGCATATATGTATATATGTATACAATAAACAAAACATGTTCTGAGACTTAATCTGTAAATCCAGTAGTAGACGAATCAAGTTTCACATTCGGAGTCGGTATAACTGTGTGCGTGTGTGCGTGCGTGGCCGCAGCGGCGCGAGCGCGGCCGCATGCGCGCGCACCGGCTGGGCAACGCGGAGGCGGCGCTGCGCGTGCTGCGCGAGCACGACGTGCGGCTCGTCAACATCAGCGGGAACGACCTCGTCGACGGCAGCCCCAAGCTGACGCTCGGTGAGTCGCGCCGCCCCCCGCGCCGCCCCCCGCGCCCCCTGCGCCCCCTGCGCCCCCCGCACGCACCCCCGCTCACCGCGCCCCCGCCCGCAGGCCTGGTGTGGAGCATCATCCTGCACTGGCAGGTGCAGTGCCACCTCAAGGAGCTGATGGCGGAGCTGCGCCAGACCAACCTGGAGAAGACGCTGCTGGCGTGGTGCCGCACGCACACGCAGGTACGCGGTGTGACCGGGTGGGCAAACTTCAATAAACGCGCTCTGTCTGGTGCGCGTCACGGAGATAACTAGAGAGGACATGTAGAGAGAGTCACGACAGTCACTAGAGAGCGTGTGGGATGTCGTAAAGGAAGTTGGCATCCCAAGTATATTTTCCATAATATTTTTTATTTTATTTTATTTTATTTTATTTTGGAGGAAAACCTTACGGCTAATGTAACAAAAATAATATATAAAAATAGCAGACAACAGCCATTCGCGGAATTCACAAATAGATAAAAAGTGTAAAATGAATAAAGAGTTCCCAATATTCCCAATATTCCCAAAACAGTTTTTTTATTTTTATTTTTTTAATAGCTATTTATGACTTTTAACACATTAAGATGAGTGTTGTGTCTATAAAATAAATGTCTATAAAATAAATAAAACAAATGTCGCTTCTGGCTGCGGTGTGGGTGCGCGTCGGCAGAACTACAGCGGCGTGGACGTGTGCAACTTCACGTCGTCGTGGGCGGACGGGCTGGCGTTCACGGCGCTGCTGCACCGCTGGCGGCCGCAGCTGTTCGACTACGCGGCGCAGCTGCGGCGCGACCCGCGCCAGCGCCTCGAGCACGCCTTCGAGCTGGCGCACAAGCACCTGGGCATCGCGCGCCTGCTCGACGTGGACGGTGAGCGCCGCGCCTGCCGGGGTAGGCCGCCGGGCGCCGCTCGACGCCCTCGCTCACTGCCGCCCCCTCCCCTCTGCCCGCAGACGTGCACACGCCCGACCCGGACAAGAAGTCCATCATGATGTACGTCATGTGCCTGTTCCAATCGCTGCCGCACGCCGGCGAGGACGTCACCGAGCTGGAGCCGCCGCAGCCGGCGCCGGGCCCCGCGCCGCCCGCGCCCGCGCCTGGCGCCGGCAGCCGGCCCGTGTCCACGGCCACCAGCATGTCGGCCGAGCTGGGCGGGTACGGCGCGGCGCTGGAGGAGGTGCTGGCGTGGCTGCTGGAGGCGGAGGAGCGGCTCGGCGAGCAGCGCGCGCCGCCCGCCGGCGAGCTGGGCGCGCTCAAGGAGCACTTCCACGCGCACGAGCGGTTCCTGCTGGAGCTGGCGGAGCAGCAGGCGCGCGTGGGCGCCGTGCTGGAAGAGGGCGCGCGGCTCGTGCGCGGCGGGCAGCTGGCGCCCGACGAGGAGCACGAGGTGCGCCTGCAGCTGCGCCTGCTCAACCGGCGCTGGGAGGAGCTGCGCCTCGCCGCCATGGAGCGCCAGGCGACCGTGCACCGCGCGCTCATGGCCGCGCAGCAGAAGCAGCTGGAGCACTTCCGGTCGGTGACCGCGGCCCGGGGCGGACTCCCGGTCTCCGCCCCGGGCCGCGCCCTGACCCGCCGTCCGCCCGCAGGCAGTGGCTGACGCGCACGGAGGACCGCATCTCGCGCATGGGCGCGGGCGGCGCCGGGGGCCCGGGCGGGGGCGGGGCCGTTGCGCGGCGCGCGGCGGCGGCGCAGCTGCACGCGGTGCAGGCGCTGCACGAGGACCTGCGCCGGCAGCAGCCCGTCGTGGACGCGCTCGCCGACTGCGTGGTCGTCGTCGACGACACCGCCAACGACAACAGTACGTGCCGGGTGCGGGAGCGCGGGGGGCGCGGGCCGGGGGCGGTGACCTGACGTCGCGTTGCGTGTGCAGGCGTCACCGAGATCGAGGACCAGCTGCGCGCGCTGGGCGAGCGCTGGACGCATACTTGCAAGTGGACGCTGGCGCAGCTCGAGCGGCTGCAGCAGCTGCAGCGGCGCTGGGACGAGCTCGACGCGCGCTACGACGAGCTGCACGCCGCCTGCGACGCGCTCGAGACCGACCTCAAGCAGGTGAGCGGCGGGGGGAGCGCGGGGCGAGGCGGGGCGGGGCGGCCGGAGGTGACCGGGGCGGCTCGTTGCAGATGGAGGCGAATCCTACGAGCGAGGTGTCGGAGGCGCTGGAGCGCATCGCGCAGCTGCAGCGCATCCGGCGCGCCATCGGCGAGCGGCAGCGCGGGCTGGCGGCGCACGGGGAGGCGTGCGCGGCGCTGGCGGGCGGCGCGGCGGGGGCGGAGGCGGAGCTGGCGCGCGGGGAGGCGCTGCACGACCGCCTCGACGCGCTGCTCATGATCCTCGGCGTGCAGGCGCAGCGGGTGGGTGCACGGGGGGCAGCGGGGGGCAGGGGCAGAGGGGGGCGACCCGCGGCCGGCTCATCGGGCATTCGCTGTTTCAGATCAAAGAGTTGGGCTTCGAGTTCGACATTAATACCACGGAAACAGTCGAGTCGCCGGCCCCGATGGAGGGGGAGACTCGCCCTATCACCGCGACCACCACCACCACCATTGTGACGACAGCGGCGTCCTCTCCGCCCGCCCGCAAACAGGGCGGCGGCGCCTCCAAGAAGCCGCGCCTCACCGCGGACGAAAACGTCGGGTCCGACTTCCAGATCGGATACAAAGTGTTCGAGGAGTGGGCCGAGAGCGCGGAGAAGACGTTAGAGGACGTAAGCGGAACGCCATCTCAGTTTTGATTTAATTCGTTACCGTATGTAACCGCGAGTGACGTGTGCGGGCGCGGGCGGGGCTGTGCAGTGCGCGCGGCAGCTGGCCAGCGCGGGCGGCGCGCGGCGCGCGGCGAGCGGCGCGCTGGAGCGCGTGCAGGCCGAGGCGGCGCAGCGCCGGGACCACTTCGCGCACGTGGACGAGATCCAGCGCCGCCTGGCGGCCGAGCCCGCGCTGCAGGGTGAGTGTTGTGTCGGCGCGCCGGGGGCGGGGGCGGGGGGGACGCCCGCCCTGACGCGCCGCTCGGTCCGCTCGCAGAGGAGGCGCAGCTGCACGCGGCCAGCATCGAGCGGCTCAAGCGGCGCTGGGAGAACATCCAGCGGGCGCTGCTCGACATCCGCAACACGATGAACCTGCTCGAGGACAAGGAGACCTTCGCGGCGGGCGCGGCGGCGCTGCAGCGCGAGCTGGCCGCGGCCGAGCGGCTCGGGGACGGCGCGGCGCCGGCGCGGCTGGAGGCGGCGCGCCGCGAGCTGGAGGCGCGCGCCGGCGTGCTGCTCGCCAAGCCGCTGCCCGCCGCGCACAAGCGGGAGGTGGAGGCGGCGCTGCGCGCGCTGCGGGCGGCGGGCGGCGCGGACGAGGCGCGCGCGGTGGGAGCGCTCGTGCGCGACGTGGCGGAGCGCGCGCTGCGCGAGCACGCGTGGGCGGCGGAGGGCGCGGCGGCGGCGGGCGCGGCGGCGCGGCTGGCGGCGCTGCGCGGCGAGCTGGGCGCGCTGCGCGGGCGGCACGCGGCGGCGGTGCGCGCGCGGGAGGCGGCGCGCGGCAGCACGCGCGACCTGCGCGGCAGCCTCGAGAGCCTCGTCACCGAGTACGCCGACACCGACGCCATCCTGCAACACAAGATACGCAAATTGGAGGAAGGTACGACCCCTCCTGTCGCTCTCCTGCTAGTTACCTTTTATTTAGTTACTGCCCATATTCCCGCGGGAACTTCGGAATTAATGCGGGGAACTGCTTATCACCGTAAACTACAGCACTTTTTTCCCGGAATTCCCGCGGTAACTCCGAAATTACCGCGGATGAAATCGCGGGGACAGCTAGTACAAATATAAAATATTAAGCATTGTTTTACTCGGTCAGTGCTGGATGAGCTATCCTAATAATGTACATTGACTCTACATGTAAAAACCGATTATTTATTCATTTTCAACAAATTTTACAACAGCAAAAAAGGAACGCAAAGCAACAAATTTTACAATAAAGTCATTTACAGCTAATCTGATGCTATAAATAAATATGTAATACAAATAAATATAGAGATATAGAGCGAAAATGACACAACGTTCAGTAAAATTTGACAAACATTCAAAGAGGCGACCGTCGTGGGATCGGGTCACAGGATGGTTTCTCATCGTCAGCGACGTCCGCAGGTGCCGAGCTGGTGCGCAGCTGGCGCGAGCGCAGCGCGGAGCTGCGGGCCCGGCTGGAGCGCGCCGCGCCGCCCGACGCCGCCGCGCTGCCGCTCGGGGACGTGCCCGAGCTCGAGCGGCTGCTCGCCGACTGCGACGTGAGTGGCGCCGCCGCCACCCGCTCAGGGTCCAGGAGGGGATCTAACGGTGGTCGTTCCTTGCAGAAAGCGGAAGAGGAGAGAGAAGAATGCGATAAGGCGATGAAAGAATTGGAAGCGACGAAGGACGCAATCTTGGAGGACTGCGAGCCGACGCTGGCGGCGGCGGTGCGCGAGGAGTGGGCGGCGCTGCAGCGGCTGCAGGCGCGGGGCGGCGCGCTGCGCGAGCGGCTGCGGCGCGCGCTGCAGCAGGCGCAGGGCGTGGCGGCGCGCCTGCGCGCGGCGGCGGGCTGGCTGCAGCGGCTGGAGGCGCGCGTGCCGCCCGCGCCCGCGCGCCCGCTCGCCGACAGCGCCGCGCTCTACCGCATGAAGACGCGCTTCCAGGAGCTCAAGGACGCCTGCGACGAGTACACGCCCGAGTTCCGCGCGCTCAACGAGGCGGGCAACGACATCCTGCTGCAGGCGGAGGAGCGCCCGCCCGCCGCGCTCGCGCGCCAGCTCACGCAGCTCAACGCGCGCTGGAACGAGGTCACGCACGGCATCTACGAGCGCTACAAGTGAGTGGGGCGGGCGCCGCCGGGCCGCTCGAGGGCACACGAGGGCGGGCACTGACGGCCGGTCCCGGGCGCAGGGTGCTGGCGGAGGCGTGGCACGAGTCGGGCGAGCTGCGCGCGTGGCTGGCGCAGGAGGGCGCCTGGCTGGACGGGCTGCAGCGGCGCCTGCAGGAGGACGCGGCGCGCGCCGACGCCGAGGACATCGCCGACCAGCTCTACGTGAGTACACCCCGCCCCCCGCCCCCCGCCCCACCCGACACACCCAGCTGCGGCCGCGTAACGCTTCGTGTGTCGCAGGGGCTGGAGAACTACGTGCAGAACCACAGCGACGGACGGCTCGAGAGCATCCAGGAGATCGGGCGGCAGCTGATCGAGGCGCACATCATGCCCGAGTGGATCCAGGCCGAGGTGGACGCGCTCACCCAGCGCTGGACCGAGCTGCGCGCCCAGGTGAGGCCGCGCGCCGCGAGCCGGGCTCGGCGCGCGCGGCACGGTGGTGACGGGTCGCGGCCGCTGCGCAGGCGGCGGAGCGCACGCAGGTGCTGGAGCGGGCGGCGCGGGAGGCGTCGCGCTCTGAGGTGGCGCTGGACCAGCTGCAGCAGTGGCTGGAGCGGCTCGAGGCGCGGCTGCCGGGGGACGGCGGCGACGGCGGCGGCGGCGGCGGCGGGGAGGAGGACGCGGGCCTGCTCGACGAGTTCGAGCGGCAGCGCGCCGTCGTGCGGCAGGTGGACGCGCAGGTGCAGGCCTACCTGGCCGCCGGGCAGCGCGAGGCGGCCGAGCGGCTGCGCGCCCAGCTCGACCCGGTGCAGGTGGGCGGCGGGCCGGGGGCGGGGGGCGGGGGGCGGGGTCCGGCCGGGGAGCGCGCCCTCACTCGAGTCGTGTGTCGCAGCGCAAGCTGGAGGAGTGCCGCGAGCGGGCGGCGGGGGCGGCGGGGACGGCGGGCGGCGAGGCCGACGTGTGGGCGCGGTTGGAGCGCGCGGAGGAGGCGCTGCGCGGGGTGGAGCGCGGCGCGGCGGGCGCGCTGCCGCCGGCGGGCGCGCGGCCCGACGAGGTGCGCGCGCAGCTGGCGCGCTGTCTGGTGAGTGCCGCGCGGGCCGGGCGCCCAGTGGGCGGGGGGGGGCGTCGCGGCCGGCTCGGGTGACGGGGACGGGGCGTGTGCGCAGGGCCTGTACCGCACGCTGAGCGAGCTCAAGCCGGAGGTGGAGAGCGTCATCAAGTGCGGGCGGCGGCGCGCCGAGGAGAGCCCGGGCGCGGGCGCGGGCGCGGGCGAGGAGGCGGCGCGGCTGACGCGGCGCGTGGACGCCCTCAAGGAGCAGTACAACCGGCTCGGCGCCGCCGTGACGGAGGGCAAGGCGCGGCTGGAGCGCGCGCTGCTGGCGGCGCGGGACCTGCGCGCCGAGCTGGCGGCGCTGGGCGCGTGGCTGGCGCGCGCCGAGCGGGCGCCGCCGCCGCCCGAGCCGGCCGCGCGCGCGCTGGAGCTGTCGCGCGCCGCCAGCCTGCGCGAGCGGCTGCACGCGCGCTACCGGCAGTGCGCCGCCGCGGGCGACGCCGCGCCGCTGGCCGACCTGCGCGCCGAGATACAGCTGCTCGACCAGCGCTGGGAGGAGCTGTGCCGCCGCGCCGCCGCACCGACACCGCCAGCGCAACCCGCGCCGCCCACGCCGCCCGCCGACCAGGTGAGCCAGGCGTATTAAAACTGAACTTGGTTATTCAAAAAAAACAGTCGATAGGCTGCACGTTAGTATTTAAACTTCAATTTAAAAAAAACATGTAAATATTATTTTAATAGCTATTTTCTATATTTTACTTTGTTTTGGAAGAAAACCTTACGGCTAATGTAACAAAATCAAATATTTAAAATGGCAGACAACAGCCATTCGCGGAATTCACAATTAGATAGAAAGTATAAAATGTATAAAGAGTAGTGGACAAAAGTGCCCGCTCGTGCAAGTGTCCGCGCGCGGGCGGCGCCGCCATGTTGCCGCCGCGTCGACTGGTCAGGTGGCATGCTGTTGCCGCGTAAACACACGTTTTTAAGGTTTTTCTCTTTAATTTATCATAATTTTTTTTTTTGTAATAGATACAAGGAATCTTTATGCTATAAATTTTTTTTTTTTATCCCGAGTATAAGATTATTTAAACTATTTCATAATGTATATAATATTTTATAATGTAAATCTGTTGGCACATCAATAAATAAATAATGTCATGTTACATAGTTCCTTCCTTACTAGGTATACACGATGCTTGTTGCCTATTGCTTGATCATATTGTGATAATTCCACCACTTATATGTGAAAGTCTGTAATCTGTATGTGTATTTTAATTATAAGGCCCTCGATTTTCCGAATAAAATGTCTCCGAGCTGGTACACCCAGCGTGCGGCAGGTGGCGCTGTATTTAAGTTGGTCATTTCACACTGACACACAAACATACCAGTTTGGATTGGAGTTCACTGACTCTCACTATTTACTATCAAAACAGAAATTTATTGGGTATAAAATTCCACGTAAAATACAGCGCCGCCTCCGCACTATGCCATAATCATCAGCTGTATAACACTGGGCTGTCGGCCATGTCATGGGCGGTGCTTAGACCAAATAAAAACTAACGACAACAACGAAGTGAAGCCGGTTGCGTATGCATGTGGTGCTTAGGAAAGTGCCACAACGATTCCCAGGTATGGTGTCTTTTTCTTGTGTGTGCGTGTTTCTGTGTACGTGCACGGCGTGGTGTCTTTTTCCGGGCTTCACTTGTTTGTTATACGCGTTCAGTCTTTAGTTTTTATTTGGTCTGAGATGTGGTGGTCAGATTTTTTTGGTCACAACGACAAATTGTATTCGAGTGTGTTTTTATGTTATGATGGGCATGACGACTAAATTATTTAAATTGTAGTCCGTCTTGTAGATTAATGAAAACTTTTGGACACGTATTTTTCCTTTTTTTACGTAATAAAAAAATCGGCGATACATTGAGTTGAAATCACCAGGATTCTAAATAATATTATAGTACGGACCGCCAAGAGGGGATTTGTGGATTAGCTAAAGCGCGTCAGATGAACATAAGGGGGGTACCTTGCACCATGTTGAGTACCTCCACCAAATATAGGCCCTCTACACTGGTGGGTGCGTCTAGAATAACCGATCAGATTAGTAAAAAAAAATCGATAACTCGAAATACTCGAGCGCGTCAGATTAAGATATGGTGGGTTAATTACATAGTGAGAAGTATGTATATGAATAATCTGACCATTTGAATGTGACGTAAGGGAGTTAGAGGATCACAAACTTGCAAAAAAAAACGCAACTTCGACATTCTCGAGCGCAGTTGATTTATTTTTTATTTTAAAGTAAATAACTCAAGGATAGCGGGAAAAATATAATCTGCCGATTTTCATAAGCCGAAGAAACAAAAATCGTCTTCGAATCGAACGAGCAGCTGCAGTGAAACATGTACCTATTCATATCTCTGTCTTTCTTTCTCTTTTACTTTTTCTCTATCTCTCACTCTCTCGCACCGTCCTCACACTACTTTCCGTCGCCATAACGTCATCACAGTATATCACGGCGCTAAACGTCAAATTATAACTTTTTTTGGTCGGTTAAAATACATATTAAAATAAGTTAAGGTAAGTATTACATCAAACTATAGGTTCACCTATAACCTTTCACTTTAATGTAATTATATATATTATATAATGAAGCTCATCACAAAACAACGCGTTCATGTTATTATAATAAAACGCTCTGGCTTGTTTGTGCTTTAAAGTTAGTTTTGTGAATAATATTTTGTGAGCTTTTACATATTTCATAGAAATATAAAATGTGTTTTTTGTGAACAAGAAATAGCTCATAAAGTTATTAAACTTACACGTCAGAAAGAAAAAAAAATCTTAAAAATAAATCATAATTTTTGTTTCTAGCAGTCAGATTAATAATACCCCTCAAAATTATTGTCAGATTTTAAGCCAACATAACTTGGAGTGCAAGCTGAACCTTCTGTAAAATAATCTGACACGCTCGAGTATTTCAAAATTGAGATTTTTTTTTGCATTTTCAAAAATTCGCTACTACCTTGCGTCACCTCCAAATTTGGCAGATTTTCGAAGGGGAGCATTTTTAGGGCTCACTTAACATCCCCTTTGAATATCTGACGCGCTGGAGTAAATGTTTTTTTTTTTCATTTTCTCCACTTCCGGATGGCCACCCCCACCACGCAAATCGGCAGATGAATATATTTTCGATATCAGAGACACCTTGGAGTATCTAAACTACAATATCTGACGCGCTCGAGTATTTCCATTTTAATATTTTTTTTTACATTTTTGAAAGCCTGTAGAAGCTAAACCCACCGGTGAATGAAAAAATATCATATGACCTTATTTTGTTTATATCTCCTAATCTTCAAAACCCAATAGGTCCCAACGACGCTCGAGTCGCTCCCGAATTAGCATCGGTATCTCCCGTACTATTAGCTAAGTTCCGTCGATCAATCTAGAAACAAGAATCTAGAATCTTAATTTTTTTGTTCAAATTTTTTATTATCTGACGGACTAAGAAGAATTTTGATTTTTACACCTCGTCAATAATGGTCATCATGCCCATTATTATATTTTTTTTTGCTTTGTACATACATCAATCATTTGTCACGTTATTTCATAGAATAACTTAAGATTCTCGCCATTTCGTACAGCGATGTCGGACATAAATCACAACGAACGCTTTTAACCGCCGCCTCACTCGCCGACCGCGACCGGCCATTACATAAAACGACCAGATCGTCAGGACGGCATTAAACAACGCTCGGTCGGCGCGGTTTTCGATACGTGTATATAGCTTAGTTCATGCACTGGGTACATCAACGCACTCGGGAGCTTCGCCGCACGGGGAGTGGCATTCGTGGGCGCACACGGCCCGGGGCGGTCCCTGCCCCGCGGGGTCGGGGCGGCCCCACGTCCGCTCGGGAGCCGCCAGGGGGCGCCGCGCCGGCCGCACTCACCGCGCCGTGTGTTGCAGGAGCGCGCCGCCGCCGCCGCCGCCGTCGGCTACGAGCGCGTCTCCGACACCGTCCGGCGGCGGCCCGAGGGCGCGGCGCGCGGGCGCGGGCGCGGCGGCGGCGCGCGGGAGCCGAAGCCCTCGCGCATCCCCGTGCGCAGCCCCGCCGCCGCGCGCCGCCGCCCGCCCCCGCCCTCGCCCCCACCCGCGCCCGCGCGCGGCCCCGAGCCCGGCGAGGACACTGGCAGCAGCACGTTCAACCTGCTCTCGGACAGCGAGCTGTTCACGCAGATCTCCAAGGACGAGCTCCAGCCGCGCCCGCCCGCCGCCGCCCCCGCCGCCCCCGCCCCCGACCCGTGCCACGTGGTCGCCGTGCGCGAGGCCGAGATCGTCAAGGCGAGCGTGGCGGGAGGCGCGGGGGGCGCGCCGCCCGGCGAGCACGAGCCGCCCCCGCCCCCGCCCCCGCAGACGTTCGTGGTGGAGGTGCTGCGGCTGGAGGAGCGCATGCGGCCCACGCTGGGCGTGCTCAAGAGGAAGCAGGGCCGCGAGCCGGGCCGCGCCAAGCTGCGGCGCGGGGGGCGCGGGGGCCCGCCGCGGGAGGGCCGGCTGCTGGACGACGACGCCGGGGCGGCGCCCGCTCGGGACGATGCCGAAGAGACGGCCGCGCCGGGCTCGGAGAGTAGTGACCGACGACTTGTGGATGTTGTCGACGAATCGGACGAAGAGAACGCACTCGAGACCGCCCCGGCGTCGGTGATAGAGACTGTTGCGTTTGAAATTATAACCGAATCAGTCAAAGACGAAGCCGCTGAAGTGAAAACTGAACCGGTCGAAGACGAAGCCGTTGAAGTGAAAACTGAACCGGTCAAAGACGAAGCCGCTAAAGTGAAATCTGAACCGGTCAAAGACGAAGCCGCTAAAGTGAAAATTGAACCAGTCGAAGACGAAGCCGTTGAAGTGAAAATTGAACCAGTCAAAGACGAAGTCGCTGAAGTGAATATTGAAGCAATCGAAGACGAAGCCATTGAAGTGAAAATTGAACCAATCAAAGACGAAGTCCCTGAAGTGAAAATTGAAGCAGTCGAAGACGAAGCCGCTAAAGTGAAAATTAAACCAGTCCAAAACAAAGCCGCTGAAGTGAAAATTAAACCAGTCAAAGACGAAGCCGCTGAGGTGAAAACTGAACCAAGTAAAGACAAAGCCGCTAAAGTAAAAATTGAACCAGTCAATGATGAAGCTATTAAAATGAAAACTGAATCAATCCAAGATGAAGCTGTTAAAGTGAAAACTAAACCAGTCAAAGAAGCTGCGGAAGTAAAAACCGAATTCGTTTTCGAAAATGCAGCCTTTGAAGTACTAACTGAATCGATTGTGGACGTGCCTGGAGCGGTCGGGGCGGGGGGACGGGGGGCGGCGCCCCCGCACGAGGACGCGCCGCAGGTAGCTATGCGCGGGGCGGGGGGGCGCGCGCGGGGGGCGGGTGTCGCTCACCGGCGCGTTTGTGTGCAGGCGCGGGGGGCGGGGCCCGGCGGCGCCGCGCCGCTCGCCAGCTCCACGCCCGTGCGGGGCGACGCGGCCGAGCGCGGCAAGCAGCCCGCGCAGGTCGTCGCCATGTCGCCCAAGCTGGGCGCGCGCCGGGACCGGTACCACCGGACCGACGACGAGCCGCCGGTGAGTCCGCTCCCGGCCCGGGACGCGGCCCCTCAGACGGCGGCGCCGCCCCCGGCGGAGGAGGCGCCGCTGGCCGCGCAGCACGGCGCCGCGGGCGACGCGGCGCTGGTCGCGTGGGAGGCGGAGGCGGCGCGCACGCTGCGGCGGCTGCACGCGGCGCTGCTGACGGTGCGCGCGGCGGGCGCCGAG
This sequence comes from Zygaena filipendulae, assembly GCA_907165275.2. Classification (NCBI taxonomy): domain Eukaryota; kingdom Metazoa; phylum Arthropoda; class Insecta; order Lepidoptera; family Zygaenidae; genus Zygaena; species Zygaena filipendulae. The sequence continues at coordinate 84,630 of OU015669.1, forward strand.
CGGGACCCGGGCAAGCGGCTCGAGGTGGTCAAGGCGCAGGCGGGCGCGCTCGGGCCGGACGCGGCGGCGCTCATCTCGCGCGGGGACTCGCTCGTGTACCGGCTGCACCGCGACGCTACCGCGCGCGCGCTCGCCGCCGCGCTGCAGGACGCCTACCTGCGGCCGCTGCGCGAGCGCTGGGCGGCGCTGCGCGCGGAGGCGGAGGCGCAGCGCGCCGAGGCGCTGCGGGCCGAGGACGACCTGCGGCGGCTGCGCGCGCTGCTCGCCGCGCTGCGGGACGCGCCCGCGCGCGTGGCGGCGCTGCTGCGCGAGGCGGGCGCGGGCGGGGGGCGCGGTGCGCTGCATGCCGAGGTAGGGCAGCGCGCGGAGGACGCGGCGGCGCTGCGCGAGCTGCGCGCGCGGCTGGCGGCGGCGCGCGTGGCGCTGCCCGAGCGGGAGGCGGCGGCCGCGCTGGCCGCGTGGGAGCGCGCGCAGCGGCTGTATGACGACGCCGTCGGCGGCGATCTCGACGACGCCGCCCGCCAGGTGAGCGGCCGCCGAGCGACGCCGCGAGGCTAACTCGTCGATACCTACTTTAGGTGGTGGTGGTATTCTAACTCTTGTTCGCGTTACGACTTCCAATACACGTAGGAACTGAGCGAGGCGGTGACGCGCCTCAACAAGCTGCGCGCGGCCGTGGCGAGCGCGAGGGCGGGCGCGGGCGGCGAGGCGGGCGCGCCCCCCGCGCAGCTGGCCGCCGCCGTGCGCGCCGCCTGCGGCGAGGCGGACCCGGCAGACGACGCGCACGCGCAGCTGCGCCGGGTGCGCGGCAAGCTGCGCGCGGAGTGGGCGGCGCTGCGCGCGGGCGCGGCGCTGCGCCACGCGCGCGCGCTGCTGCACGCCAGCAGCGCCGACCCCGCCGACGGCACCAGCCTCGCCATCCGGCTCAGCCTCGTCAAGGTCAGTGGCCCCTCGCCGCTCCCTACCCGCTACGGGCAGGCGACCCGGTTTAAACCCGGTGTTTTTTCTCCAATCAATAAATAAATAAATCCGCAAAGCATAGCAGCCGGGAAGTTCTCAGGGTGTGGTCGATATCGTTAATAAAAATAATATACAATAAGGGCTCCAGCGAGGATTCAAGAGGGACACCGCTGGGGATGGAAACCCACCCAAAAATATGATTTAATTTTATTTTACTTTATTCGAAAAATCAAGTGCTACATAGTATACATACATACTGCTACTGTAACATGTTTTTAATAATAACCACAGCCTGCGAGCGATTGTCAATGTAAGAAGGGAACCATCGCAAAAGATCTCCCGAGATCCCAATCCTCCGAAGATCGATTAAAAGCAGGTGATGCCAAATGCGGTCGAAAGCAGCAGCTCTTTATAGTACATTTTACACTTTTTATCTTTTTTTCTATATTACTTGACTCTCCACCAGGGTAAGCTTAAATCGCTGTTAACATACGATGACCGCTTACACTACTTTAATATGATTTCGCTACAAGATCGGCGCTGGTTGACAGATCAGATATTTCTTTATAAAATAGTGCATGGCATCTTCAACTGTCCCGAGCTGTTGGCTCAGGTTAATTTGTGCGTGCCTCGTGGTTCTTCTAGATTGTGTAACCTTAGACCATTGACTACTAAGCGATGCAGATCCAATGTGGGCTGGAAAGACGTAATGACTAGGATATGCCGCGACCATAATTTGGTGTGGGCGGCGGCTGGTATCGATTTGCATCATTGCTCACTCAATGCTTTTAAGAAAGAGTTGCTGCAGTACAGAACTGACTCTGGGTAACTTGGACTTGCATAGTAACGTAACGCAAAATATACGTAAACAAATAAGAGGTAAAACTTACCTATATAAATTTAATGTAATATATAGATTATAGATGTGTGCATGGCGTGTTTGCCTATAATTGGATTTGCATTGTGGCACGTAATGTACTTACTAGGCTTACATAGAATACTTTATAATGTAAATCTGTTGGCAAACCAATAAATAAATAAATAAATAAATAAATTTGTGAATTCCGCGAATGGCTGTTGTCTGCCATTTTATATTTCATTTTTGTTACATTAGCCGTAAGGTTTTCCTCCAAAATAAAATAAAAATAAAATAAGCCTTGCTGTAGTCGGACTAGTCAGTGTACACAACATCGGTTCGACCGCCACAATCCATGGAACACGTGACAAAATCGTTGAGTACGACAGGATTAGAGACTGTTGGACGTCCTCTCAAAAAGCCATGGATTGGACTAAACGCGTCCCTCAGCGCAGCGTAAAGTTGGTTGTTTGTGTATAATCAGCTCAAGGACTTTAGGTACAATGCATAATAGGCCTGTAATTGGTGATATCTACGATATATCTATCCCTTTACCTATCTTCTATCTATACTTATAATAAAACTGTAGTCAATTCTGTATTTATATTGAGTATATATTCAACTAGCTGTCCCGCGCGATTTCATCCGCGGTGATTTCGGAGTTCCCGCGGGAATTCCGGGATAAAAACTATCCTATCTTTTAAGTTGGGCCAAATACAACATAGTGACGAAATTTCATCACGATCGATTCAGTAGTTTCGGAGTCCATCGCGGACAAACAACGTGACACGTGATTTATTAAGATACTAGCTGTCCCCCGCGATTTCATCCGCGGTAATTTCGGAGTTCCCGCGGAGGTTGCGGAAAAAAGTACTCTATGTCCTTCAGTTCCCGAGGGAATTCCGGGATAAAAACTATCCTATCTTTTAAGTTGGACCATATTATAAATGGTTGCAAAATTTTATCAAAATTCGTTCAGTAGTTTCGGAGTCCATCGCGGACAAACAACGTGACACGTGATTTATATATATTAGATTTATATATATTAGATTAATATTGGAGGATGAATGGTGATCGATACTGATGCCAAAAATGCAATCAGTAAATTTTTTGTCTGTCTGTCTGTCGGTCTGTCTGTATGTGCACGCATGGGCCAAAAACTACTAAAGGGATTTTAACTAAACTTGGTACGATTGTAGTCCATACTCCTGGGCAGGTTATAGGCTATACAACATAACGCTAAGACACATAGGAGCTGAGCAGTGACGATAAATTTGAAGATAGTCAGATGAAAATGTACTTTTGACTTTCGAGCTCTTATCCTCGCATACGTTTACTCAATCACTCAAAAACGGTTGAACGGATTTGGATGAAATTTGGCATGCACGTTGTCAGGGGTACAGAGAAGGACATGGGGTACTTTTTATCCCGAAATTCCCGCGGGAACTCCGAAATTACCGCGAGTGAAACCGCGGGGCACAGCTAGTACATAATATGTCGTATATACAGACTAGGTGGTGAATGATGATAGTGTTCTCTTCGTTTATGGATGATTGTTGACATTATCTATGTTGTCTTTTGATTATGGCTTTGCACGAAAACCTAGATACGGAATAAATGTGATTCGATGTGAAATCGTGTATTTAATATAATATAACTGCGATATTGATCGTCAAGTTGTTTAATTTCTTTATTTGAAATTGAAATTGTAAAAACTTTATTTGACACAACCCAAATATAATCAGTAAATTAATAAAATAAAAAAAAATTCTTTAGGTACTGTATCATTGTTATTTTTTGTGCAATAAAGGATTAAATAAATAATAAATAAATAAATAATAATATAATTAGTAATGTACCGGATTCATTTCAAAATCTTTTGTTGTAACTGCCGTACGACTCTGGAATGGCTTGCCTGTAGAGCTGCATAAATGCCCCAACAACTTTATATTTAAGAGTAGAGTGAGGAATCATTTCTTGGAGTCCAGCAGCCTGCCTTGAGTGGCGATTTAAAACTTGCGTCCGTCTTTATCTCTCCCGTTTTCTCAACATTTATATTTTTAGGTATATTATTAGATATTTATGTATGTCCACTCAGTATGCATAATATGGTATGTATGTATGTATATGATATGTATGTATATAGGTATATGTAACTATGTGTGTATGTATTTTATTGTGTCGGTATGTGTAGGATATGTGTGTGTTAGTATTGTGAGTAAATTGCGTCTTTATGTTTTAGTTATTAATTATTAGTGTCTAGTATTAAGTATATTATTTAATATATATTGTTCTGTTAGCACACCCCATCTTCTATATCTCTCTGTCTACCCAATGGTTAACTGGTAGAGAATGCCGCAAGGCATTAAGTTCGCCATTTGTACACACTGTGCAATAAAGAATAAATAAATAAATAATAAATAAAACAAAAAAATTAAAATTTTACTGTAATATTTGAAAAAGATACCTATCCACAGGTATTGTATAAATATGTCCTTTATTGTAACCCGCAATTTCCGCGGGAACTTCGAAAATACCGCGGGTGAAACCGCGGAGAAGTGCTAGTCATAATATAATATGACAGTACATATGTTACGATGTTACGAATCAAAAGAGCGTCACGGGGAACGCGGAAGTAGTTCCCGCCGCGGCCGGCGCCGGCTAATATTAGTGCGGCGCGGCGGACGTTGACCCGGCGCCGTGTTGACTGTTTACTCGCCCGGGCTATTCCCGGCCCGGCCCGGCCCGGCCCGGCGCGGGGACGTCTCCGCGCGCTGCGCTCGCGCACTACATGTGACGATATTATATGAAAAACATTGAGTCATCAGTAGGTACTCGAATTACTTCGCTCCCATGCACTGTCGAATATCACTCGTGAGATTCGGTGCCGTGGTGCGATGACGCCCGAGCATAATTGTTATCGTACGACAGCGTCCTTAACGCATAAGGAAGTGTATAAATAGTGAGTGCATCGCAGTCTGCGCGCCTGGGGGCGGCGGGGGCGGGGGCGGGGGCTGGCTATTTGTGGGCGAGCGCGCCGCGGGCCGGGGCCGGGGCCGGGGGCGGGGGCGGGGGCGGCCGCGCTAGTCGCCGGCGGGCGGGCGCGTGCGCGGCTGCGTCCAGTTGCGTCACTACTCGCTAGTCAGTACGAGGCCCTGACCGTGGCCGTCGGCCGCCGCGACGCGACACGCGACCCCCACACCGGCGCACCCGGCAGTGACCTTCTGCCGCCGCAGCGTGGCGGGAGCTCTGTTCGCCCGAGGCCGTAGTCTCCGCCTGCCGAGCCGGGAGACGCGAGGTACCTATGTCTGTGTAGCCATGTCGGATGTATCGACAGTCGGATGTACGGTCAACAGTGTCAACAGTCATTTGACACAACGTAACTAAGTGAATACGTAAGTGGACCCGATGTTCCGTCGATCGCTGTAGACTAAACGTGAGACGTGCAGCGCCGGCGCAGCTTCTCAAAGAGTGCTTTCGCGTGTGTAAATGAGCCGGTGTGTGCGTGTGTCGCCGGCGCGCCCCCGCCCCCACCACCCGACACGCCCGTAGCCGGCCGCCACGCGACGGAACGTAGCCGGCTCTATGTCATGCCGTCATGCCGGTTTTAAAACGGCAGTTTTACTTTTATTCTGAAAAAAAAACAAAAGTTGTTATTGCCAAAAACCAAAAAATAATAATATATAGTCAGTCGGACTTAGTCCCCCCTATGCAAGTTGCTGCTGCCTATTGAGCAATTGATATTTTTTTGTTATTCCACTGTCCACGTGCGAAAATCTGTAATCGGTTTTTTTGTTTATGACACTTAAATGTTCATTATATTTTTGTGACTATTAATTTTCCAAATAAAGTAAAATTAAAAAAACACAGATGACAACAAAAACTTTAACAATTATAGGGTAAGGGAAGTGATTTAGGTCCAGTTCTAGGTTCCCGGCAGCGCTGGTTTTCAAGCACTTTGCAGCAAGGCTGGGAAGCGGACCCTCATTCATACTTTTGTCTGTTTAATGTGTGTTGTAAATAATTTGGAATAATTTTAGATTATCTTTTGCTTGCAGGCGCGCGAGGAGGAGGTGTCTGGCTGCCTGGCGGAGGCGGAGGCGGAGGCGGCGGCGGCGGCGGGCGCACAAGCGGAGGCGGAGGCGGGCGTACAAGCGGAGGCGGAGGCGGGCCTGCTGGCCGAGCTGCAGCAGGTGAGCACCTGACTCCTTATTGACTAAATACACGAGTCGCCAAAATTTCCAAAATCCTGAGGAGGGAGGAATCCATGGTCATGAAGTAAATGATGGGATCTTGGAGAAATCAGACACAGCATAGCGATTTGGGTAGATAAATTGTCACATAAAAACACAAATGCATTTTTGTGTGTTTTGAAGTTTTAATTTCGTTATTTAAAGTTAGCATATTGAAATATTAATCATCATTATTTATTTATTTATTTTTTTTTTTTTTCTTGTTAATTATAGCGGTAAAAAATGTCTCACATGTGGCTTTAATTAGATGGTAAATAGTAAAAAAAGTGTGAGTGCGTGCGTGTGTATGTGTGTGTGTGTGTGTGTGTGTGTGTGTGTGTGTGTGTGTGTGTGTGTGTGTGTGTGTGTGTGTGCGTTAGTACTATAACAGTGGTGTCGCGTGGTGCGGCAGGCGGCGGCGATGCTGCGCGAGCACGGCGCCTTCCTGGAGGCGGCGCTGGCGGGGCTGGCGGGGCGCGGGGCGGCGGGGGGCGGCGCGTTGCCTGCGGACCCGGTTCGCTCGTCTTCGGATTCAGTTCAATCGTCTTCGGATTCGGTCCGGTCGCCTGCGGAATCGGCTCGACCGCCGTCGGACTCGGTTCGGTCGCCTTCGGATTCGGATAGACCGCTGTCGGATTCGGTTCGGTCGCTTTCGAGTTCGGTTCGGTTGCCTGCGGAATCGGCTCGACCGCCGTCGGATTCGGTTCGGTCGCCGTCGGACTCGGTTCGGTCGCCTTCGGATTCGGATCGACCGCCGACGGATTCGGTTCGGTCGCTTTCGAGTTCGGTTCGGTCGCCTGCGGAATCGGCTCGACCACCGTCGGATTCGGTTCGGTCGCCATCGGACTCGGTTCGGTCGCCTTCGGATTCGGATCGACCGCCGACGGATTCGGTTCGGTCGCTTTCGAGTTCGGTTCAGTCGCCTGCGGAATCGGCTCGACCGCTGTCGGATTCGATTCGTCTGTCGTCGGAAAGCGAGGAACGCAGCTCCCGGTCTTCTGCGAGCGAGTCCAGGAAGAGCTCGACGGACAGCCAGGCCGGCGGTGAGTGCCCGGGGGCGCCGAGTGGTGGGGGCGGGAGCGAGGGCGGGGGGCACGAGACCCCCCAGGGGTGGTGGTGGCTTCAACTAATCCGACGATTGACGGTCGAGGACGAAACACAAATCGATACTTCCACACCCACAAGAGTCATGTTGCCTCCGCCTGTCCCGTCCTCGACCGGCTCTCCGTCCAACTATTGATGGGTAATCAACCCGGTGCTTGGAAGTAAACCCGATAAAAGGCTGGCCTTTTACGGTCTTTATTCGGGTTTGAACCCAAAAATGGCAGGCTTTTATCGCGTTTAATCCCAAGGACCGGGCTGACTGCCCATCTATAGTCGCAACGCAATTAAGTGTTTTCCAAACTAACAACTTGTGTGACGTCACAGTGGAAAATAAAACTTTAACGTACTATTAGCTTGTTTCATTCATTAACACAATATTAACCCGTTCTTACAACTCGCGTGTCTAGATGGAAAGTTTGCGACAGAAAAGAATGAACTTTAACAACGTTCTTTAAATTCTAATATCGGAGCCATATTGCTCGCTAAATGCGAACTGGACACAGCTTCATTCGGAATGTTTCATCTGGACACGTCGGTAATCGCTAAGGTCGCATTAACCATTAAGTATAAGTCGCTTTGCAGATATGACATCTTCTATATTGTAATAAAAAGTGTAGAATCCGTGATGATGTAGGTACATTGAATATTTCTACCAAAAATTAAGAGGAGATAAAGAAAGAGTAAACAACTAAAAAAAATATATAATATATATATTTTTTTCTGTTTGTACGCGATAATCTCTGAATCTACTGAACGGATTTCATGCGGTTTTCTCAGTTAGATTAAGCTTAGCCTGAAGCAACATTATATAGTCTTTGTTTTATTTAAATCGGATGTCGGAAAAAAGTAGTTAGTATATACTACTAAAAGTAGTTAGTTACGTTTCACGTGGGTGAAACCGCGGGGCACAGCTAGTATAAAATATTGTAAAAATTGATTCATTCGATAGAATATCATGACAACGTATATACATATTATAGTATTCGCCAATATATATATATGAATATATATATATAATTCGTCGTATCGGCGCTCAATTTTCCCTTTATATTCACAAAAGTTATGACAAAAATAAAATCAAAACAAACATGAAATCAAAATCCATGAAGGTCAAGAGCCAAAACAAAAAACAAAATTAAAATTATTATAAAATCAAGAGTAAAAATATCAACTTTATTGAGAGTGAGGCTGTGTATTTGAAAACTTTTAAGCCAAGTAACTCAACAAACAATGTTTTCTATGTTTAGACTCGACACCGATGCTCTTGACTGTATGCTATTTGTATATTCTGTACGCTTACACATTGTACTTCATTACTCTTACTGATGCGAGGGAGGCTCTACAGTATTGACACCTTGAAATACGTGTAAAACTATTCCATGCGATATTCTCGATAGATTGCTGTGAAGCCTATGTTATTGTTCTGGAGATAATCTTATAATACAATTATAATAATAATCCATTATTATAATTCGGAAAGGATTAGACTTTACAGTTACAAATCTCCACGCTCTGCGGAACAAAGTTATCAAAGACAAAATGAGCGGACCCAAACTGGAGTTTTATTAAACCGCAAAGCTTCAATTATTCATTTAAGTCTTAAAGCTCGCCTGGGTGCGTCGTCTACGGCCGCCCGCGCCCCTCGCGTTGTAGAGAAATGAACAAAAGAAAAACTGTCGAGTAATTTTGAAATTCCATGGAAATTAAAAAAAAGATCGTAGCATCGTCATCAAAGTGGAGCGGCACACACGTTACGGTTACAGTCGGTATTACCGTGAACTAGTTTCCGCGCTGAGAAAGGCTGGCAGCAGCAAAAGAGTAGGTAGTGCAAATGTTCAGCGGCCGAGGGAGCGACCCACTTGCGACTGATGAGAAGCGAACAATGCGGCGCGGAGAGCCTAGCGGGAGCGCGGCGGGGAGGAGCTACTGCACAGATGCTAGTCGTAACATATATCTGTGGGATCTACCGCGGACAAAAGCTAGTTACGTATAGATTGTATATGGTTTTGCCCCCCGCTTTGCAATCAAAAAATGACAAAATTTATATGTTTTCTATCAGCGAAGGCTGCTATTTATTTTTACTTTAAAGCGTTTTGGTCTTCCTATAAATCAATTTTATATCCCTCGGGAGCAGTAAATACTAATTTCGGGAGCTGACTCTATTTTTTCTTCATTTAAATAAATAAACTCTTGAAAATGATCGAGTCTGATTCCGATTTATCGTATTTGGAATCGTGTTAACCAATGTCTAAAAATGACGTCCGACAAGTTAATAAAAATGGATTGTTTTCGTTGACAATTTTTTCTTCTTTAATAATGGTGTAGGGGTTCTTGAATGTATTACACTCCTTTGCGAGAATATAAAAGGTATATTTCCAAATTATACAGTGAAAACTAATTTTACAACAAAGCGAGGTTAGATGCGGAAGGCTAAGGAAGGTCGAACTATAAAATTGTCGTTAACATTAACGGTGACAGATTCTAGGAGGTACCTCCCTTTTTTTAACATTTTTATAATTTATTAAAATTAGTACATCTTACAAGGTGCCTACCCACAGTTACATGTGGGGTAGGCGGTGATACCCACATAACTAATATTGAGCGATAAATTATCATATTTAACGACAGGTATGTAATTTAAAATTTAGGTATCGCGTCGCCAACAAATGGCTTTGTCTGTTTCTTAATAATAAAAATCTCTTCTTCTTCTTCTTCAATGATGGCGAAACGCCACTGACAACGTGTTCGATTGTTCCCCAAGTTAAAGCATGGCTCTTTTGGCCAGTTTCCTGCTCAGGGTTCAAAATAGATTACTGAAAGGTAACTGAAATAAAGAAGACTAATGTACTGTGTGTTTTCGCTACTGTTTTCACTCTTCAACAACCTCGTTGACAATTTAATGAAATCGAGAAATTTGAGACGCGATCTCAAAGCTTCAAAAGTTGCAAAATTCGATTGCGTTTCGATCTCATTCGATTCGAGTTCGATTTGATCCTAACTCGATTGCGCCAAGAGTATGGCCGTTACTCAATTGCGCCAAGAGTAAGCCGGCCGGATGAAACGTGTATGCTGAATTTCATGATGCTCGGTTGATTAGTGAAGGCGTAACAAACAAACTCATATTCGCATTTATAATATTAGGATTCCCCATCGGTCATATGGATCCACCAACAGTCTCCGCACATAGTAAAAACTATTATATTACATAGTATTATTATTGTTTGCACTGTATGAGGTGTCGGTACCGTAAAGTAAATAAAATTATTAAATAAGTATAGGTATATCTAGTCTTAAAAATATTTAACTTCTGTAAATACCTATTTGGAATGTTTCCGCTTTCAAAGCCTCTACTTTACGAGTCTAAAAGTTGGGGCCGGGATTGTATAATAGTAAATATTTCCTTTGTATGAGCCTCCTCGCGATACTGACGAGGCGCGTCGGGGCTCCGCCTCAGCGGAACCTGCATGAGTCCCGCTCGGGTGGCATTGAATAGGTACCTCACATTATATGGTACGCGTATCTAATCCAGTAGATCGGGTGTTGCGTTACTCCAAGTCAACATTACACTACAACAATATCTACAAGAACAATATTACCTACTTAGATATATTTGCCTACGTAAACTTATCCTTACCTACGTGTTGATACCTATCGCATCTGTAAAAAATCGATGGCATACTTGTTGAAAATTCAATGATTTTAGATAGGTAGGAAAAAAACTTAATCCATAGAAGTCATTTGCAAACTGGGTACGTTTGCGCCGCAGGGGTGCGGGGCGCGGGGCGCGGGGCGGGGACGCACTCGGGCAGTGTTGCCTTTGACTAGTACCTATTGCACGGCAAAGGGGCGCAAACGTATCGATACCTTTGAGTCGGCAAATAAGAACTTCCCGTGGAAATACGAGTACACCTTTAAATTCGGTGCTGCCACTATTTGGACGCAGATAAGCAATAACATGTTAACCCACAAAATTAAGTTATTGATACAGAACGCTTTATTGAGAGTTAGAGAACGTTTTTTAATTATGTATTTACCTTATAACATTGTTTAAATATGTAACAAAATGTTGAACATAAAAAAAATTTTGACACAAAATGGCGCTATAATTTTAAAACACGATTTACTTAAAATATCTCCAGTGTGGGTTAACACACTATTGCTTATCCATGTCCATTTAATATTGCCCATAATACCAGCTCACTATTGAAGTTTTTTGGCGGGAACCAAATGCATCGGTTCTTTAATTTATTTTAGGTTATTAGTCATTACCTACTGATTTTAAGAATGTTTCCATAGAAATAGAAGCGAATAAAGTAAAACATTAGGTACGTTTCGAATAGCATCAATGTCATAAATCACCGCAGGACTGCGGGCCATAGAACATTCGCAGCCGCGCGGCGTCGCGTCGGGGTCCACCTGCACTCGCTTGCATATGCACTGAAGACAAACGATATTAGTCCCTAATAAAAACAGCATAAGGGTCACGCAAGCTGCAGCGGAACCTAATAGTACCTATGAGGCAATGACAAATGACAGTCGCGCCGGCTGCGACGCGACGCGCGACGTTCGCCGCACCTTTATACTTCTTTATGTTGCGAGACCAATGATAGTTGGACATAGATAAGCAATAGTGTGTTAACCCACACTGGAGAAGTTTTGAGTAAATAAAAGTTTTAAAATTACAGCGCCATTTTGTGTCAAGATTTTTTATGCTCAATATTTAGTTACATATTTTTTCAATGTAATAACGTAAACACATAGTTAAAAAACGTTCTCTAACTCTCAATAAATCGTTCTGAATCAATAACTTAATTTTGTGGGTTAACATGTTATTGCTTATCTGCGTCCAGTTGATAGTTGTGCGGACGAACTATTTGGGTTGTAGTTTCTGAAAAATAAAACGATAACAATAATAAATAGATAGAAAATAATCCAGATTTCAACTGTGTCCAGACTCAAGGTATACTCGAACGAGTTTCGTATGTACATCGGACTCTATTAAAAAAAATAAGGTCGGGCTATCGAGCTTATAATATAAACTTGGCTTTATTTCTTTGAACTGTGTTGTATTGTGTTATAAGTTTTTGTGTCACGTGGGGAGTTTGAAGAGCTGTTCGCGTGGTTCTTTTCGTTTACGGATTACGTGCAAATATGTTCATTTAGTTATGTATCGGAGGTTCTTCTAGTTGATACGAAGTAATTCCTCACCAGCCACCCACCCGTGCTTGATCACACTGCTTCGCTTGCACGCGCTTTGCACATTGCATACACCCTGTATATGTATATACAAATAAGTAGGTTTACGCATGCACTTTTTGTACATAGTCGTGTAAAATAATAGCGTTTTTCTAAATCTTTTTTTACTTTGTTTTTGCTTATCGTATTTTCTCTTTCTCCCGCAGGTACGTAACACAGTTTGTTACAATATTTTATGTTAATTTAATTTTGGTAAGTATAGCTATGACATATATATGATATTATTAAAATATTTGATACATTTTACACTTTTTATCTATTTGTGAATTCCGCGAATGGCTGTTGTCTGCCATTTTATATATTATTTTTGTTACATTAGCCGTAAGGTTTTCCTCCAAAATAAAATAAAATAAAATATTATTAAAATATTTGATGCGGTTTGAGATGATCGTTCATCTAACACTTTCTTGAGCACGACATAAGATCCTTTTGTCAATGATACGTGCCTTTAGCTTTAGCATGTGAGGTCGTTTAGAGTTACGCGTTTATTTGATTATTGTTTGTGGGAAATATAGACGGGATCCGACTCGTGGTGAGGCCGCAGGCTCGTCTGTTGACATCAACCACTCAATTACACTTGGGCCGACAGCATTAGGCCCTACCGCGTCCCCTTGCCCCCGCCTCCCGGCCCCCCCCTGCCCCAGGCCCCGCGCCCACAAACAAACAGTATAATTTAACTGCAAGCAGGGGTCCGCTCCTTGAACGATCAAATAGATCCCTGAGGAGTCCCGCGGCTCTACGGCAGGGCGCCCGCACACTGACGGGCTACCGGTCACTACTGTGTCCGACTGACCGTTGGATTGTATTAGGTTTACAAAGAAATATCTGCGCTTACGTGTAAAAAATACAATTAAAGCTTAACTAGAGGCGAGTGTGTTCATTGAAGTCGCGAGAATACGATTGAGGCAAAGAGGACGAAAGGAAAAATTTAAAACGTGAAAACTACTGAACGGACCCGGGGTTTCCTCAGTCGTCTCAGTCAACATATTAAGGCTTTGTTTCATCACTATTGATTTAAATAAAGAAGAGATGAGAATTTGAATAAAGTGTTAAATACAGTGGCATCAGCGTAGATATTCCTAAATACGGCTAGCATCACGCTAGCGGGGTGTATGCGGCTGCGGCTGCCCGCTCCCTGCCTGGTGCGGGCCCACAGTCGCCGCGTCGCGTTATACATTGTATTATTCATGGCCCAAGACGGCCCGAACTCAGAGACGCCTGTATTTTTATTGGCGCCAATTTAATTTGTATTTTGCGCACCTACTCACAAACTTTGGAACCATGAAACCCTTCTTAGTAAAAAAATCTGTTTCATTATTTTATTGGTCGTCTAATATAATGTTGATAAGAACTACATAAATAGTAATGACAAACAGACAATTGCGTAATTGATTTATTTAGGCAGTCTATACATTTTGTCGGTCAGTCTTATTGTCTGTCCGTCTGTTTGTTCAGACTGATTTCCAAACAATTGTACCAATAATAAAATGGATCTTCCACTGGGCAGACTTATAACAAGTAACTAAGGTTACTTTTATCAGAGTTCTAGTGGATTTCCGAAACTGACGAGGCACGAGGGTGCATCTGCCCCCGACCTTGCGTTCGCGCATCCCCCCGCTGCCGCCCGGCCCGCTCCCTCGGCGGCGCCGCACTGCGACAGCACAGTCACGGCCTCCACTCGAGTACCCTCGTTAGTCTGTACTCGCTACTCGACACGCGGCGTCGACGATTGGAGCGGTGCGTGCTCGCTGCGACTTTGGTGCGGCGGCACGCGGAGCGGCGGCAGAGTCCGTGCCCACCCCCGCACCCGAGATGTGTGTAATAATTAGACTTACCAAAAGTATCGGTGGGTAACATTTCTAAATTAATGTTAAGGCGTCACCGCTCTGCCTAGTAGGTTTAACGGCCGCACTCAGAGTCGACTTTAATGATTACTTAGTTAAGTATAGATTTTTAAAACAAAACTGCTGTAATCAGAGACGTTCAGTAAATTAATGTTAATCGGCATTTAATGAGATGTAACTTAATTAGTTAAATGCCAATTCACATTAATTTATTAAAATTGTCTCATTGCGACAGTTTTGTTTTAAAAATCTATACTTAACTAAGTAATCATTAAAGTCGACTCTGAGTGCGGCGGTAAGTGCGGCCGATCTCGATGAGACGTGTCGTAGGTTTTCAAGATTACCTACGTATAACTCTTAAAAATCGACATAATCTGTGATTCGTCATGAAGTATGTATAGGGAGGCGCCTCTGTCCCGCTTTCGTTTCTTTTCCAAGTAAACTAATCTAGCTCCTCCGCACTCGCTCCACAAATGAGATTACTTCCCGTTTGCGTCTGAATAACGTCATTTATTTACCGAGTTTCGCTAAACTTCGGCCGTAACGAGGAGTCGGACTAAAATATTCAAAGTGCCTACTCTAGAAGTATTTCCCATCAAAAACCGAGTAGTTCCCGTACATATTGCGTATTTCTATTTGAATAATGTAACTTTAACCGGAACGGAGTGTTCAGGCATCGGCCAGATGAAGGTATGCGGCCCCGCGGGGGACATTGCCGCCATTACGGGCCCGCGCGGGGGGAGGGTGACGCGCGGCGGGCGCGGGGGCGGGGGCGGCGAGCTGCCACCGACTGATTCAATACACGAGCACGCATATTGACACGGTCTCGTCTTGGTCTTGTATTTCCAATGATTACACCCTACATGCAAACTTAAAAACTACCTTTATCAAATATAGAGTAGAAGTTACGTGAAAAAAATTGTATTAATATTATTACGAGTGGGATAACGCACTGCAAGAAATTGCCAGGCCTGCTCAAAGCAGTTTCATTATAAATAAATAAATACATGTCCCTAGATAAGGCAGATTGAATGAATCAGTATTTTTTTTTGTAATTATTACACGGGCACGTTTTATTAATTTAGAAGCTGCGAAGTCATCAACGTTGATCACCGCTCCGCTATAGTGTATCTAATATCTCTTACAGTAGTCGTGCAATGGTATGAGCTCGTTACACACGCTGTAAATCTTAACAGTTTAATATCAGCGCCAGTGTGCCTTCAGGGGGGGGGGGGGGGGGGGGCGTCGAGCTGAATAGGTACCAGCCACTAATGAAGTGTTAGTTAAAAACCGCTCGTGCAGGAGATCAATGCTAATTCCAGAGTGATAAACCCGTAAATCATCAATCATCTCCGGAAACACAACCTCATTTAGGACACTTATAAAATTTTCTATAAGTCTCTAATCATTGTAAGTTTTATGGAGTAAGACTACATAAAAATACCACTAACAAACTGTCTTCCTCGGTTATTTCTTAAATATTTTGCATGCCTTTTTATGTATCTTTCAGATATCTTTTAAAAAGGTGTTAAATCAATTTCTCGTAGAGAGCTCGTAGGCAGTGGCGTAGCGCGTCTACGAACGTATTCGGCCCGGGCCGCGTAGTCGTTCCTATCCGAGCAGATATATAGAGCCGCAGTTTTGTGGTTTTATAGAGGCCGCATTGAAGCCTTATTAGTTGCGATCGGTGATCGTTCCAAATACCTCCAATTGAATTATTGATCACGCACTAAAAGGCTTTATATGTACTTACTTCGTGTCGGGAGCTTAACCTAATATTTTTAGTTTAGAATGGCTAGAACATGCGCGCGCGCGTGGCGCGTGACGTCCACTTAATAAACGTTTCACGAATTCCGCGGAGGGTCCCTCTACAGCTAAATCTCCGACATTATCCTTCCTCCTCTCTCCTTATAATATATCAAGATATGTCTCAACTTCGGCGAGGTAATATTTTATCCAACTTTCCGGAGGGATAAACGAATGTAGAAAACTTCGGTAGCTCTGTGTGAATCGGAGTGATATCTCCTAATGAATACACCGCGTCGTGCATGTGAAGGCTCCATGGAGCCTGCACGTGGCGGCGGCGGGACATTGAAAACATCCGTGTCGGGAAAGTCAACGTGAAACAGAGCGGCGCCGAGCGGGCGGGAGCGAGCGAGACGGCGGCAGCGGGGGATAGTTTCCCTCTCGTTTGCCGCGAGGACGTCAGTGCGAGTCGCTCGCGGGGGAGGCTCGCACGCGCCCGCCCGCCCGCTGCGGCACTCGAGCGGCCCACGTGCGTCGCGGCTGTGTCGGCTGTGCTGTGCTCGTTTCTAGTCATCGGAGCGCTCTGTGCCGCTCTGTGCTCCTCTGTGTGCGCGTGTGTCTCGTGCCGTGCCGTGCCGTGCCCGGAAGGTAGTGCTGACAGCGATGAGTGGCAGCGCCGCCGGGCTGCGGTTTTGACTCCACTCGCCGTACATCCGTACGTACAACAAGCAGTACACGTGGCGCCGCCTCCAAGGGCGAGGGTCGTTGACTCGCTAGCGGAGTTTTTTATTATTATATTGTTAGATATCCAACTTCGTCCAAACCAATTTTTATCAAAACATAAATAAGGTATCTAAATTACTTGAAGGTTGTTTTTCCTATAAAAGTAGACTAAATACATAATAAATTATGTTATATTATCATATTCAGGATTTGACATTTGTTGATAAAGTCTTACTTTTGTTGATAAAGGCTCCACTCTCCTTCAACTTGTTAACAGCGGGACCTAGTTTGTGGATCTGTTTGATTTTACAATGAGGTGCAATTGTTATAAAGTGACTCTTTAACTTGTTTGCGTGATAGTAAATCATTGTAAACTTCACGACTGCTGTCGCAGTTTCAATTACTTTGCACACGTGCTCGTGTCACTTTGTAATAAGCAAATACATGTAAGTATTTGTGCATACGTTGGTAATCAGGTACGGCTGAGGCCGATGATATCTGGTGATAAATATCCTTCTATCTAGCGTGTTAGAGGCCGTGCTGCCCAGCTCCGCATCAGGGGCCCCTCCGCCGGCCGCCAGTTACTGGAGCGGGGGCGCTAGCTCGGCCCCTTCGGGGGCTCTGCCCATTATTTATAGTTTACTCCTCATCTCGCCCTTCTTGAGGCTTTCGAATAACTTTTTCTTTCATCATAAATAAAGAGGTTCGCCATGAAAGTTAATTATGATTTTCCTTTGCTAATTGTTCACAAAAATCACTCATGTTGCCTCAGAACACGGTTGCGGTGAACAAATAAACGTAGGATTAACTCGCTCCCTTGTTATCAGTTTTATTGTGACTCTACAACAATTGATTATATCAAATTTAATATGTTTTACTTACAATTAGTATCGCTCGGGCCAGTACAACTATATTTGTTACTTGACTATATTTGTTTTTAGTCCGTCGTGTAGATTAATAATAAATACCAATTGCATATGACGTATTTTTTCTCTTTGTTCGTAATCATAAAATAATCGCGATATAATTACTGAGTACAAATCGCGTGACGTCACAACCCGGTGCAGTTTGTACGGACCTTGGATATATACCAAATAATGACGTCATGAGTCCCCCCCTAAACTTTAATGCACTTTATCTAAGTTTATTTTCATTATTTTAAAAAAGGAAAAAAATACGTGTATTTTTTTTTTCTAACTGACGGACTAATTAGAATTTTGATTTTCATTCGGAAAATACCCAATTCACGTGCAAGCAACAACAGCCACTAGACCATCCACAATATCATGCTCGTTCTAGTCAATAAGCAGTATGGACAGTTGTAAAGTTCTTTTACAGACTGTAACTTGTCTAACTTGGCTCGTCTTATGTTCAACTTCCACCTGTTTTTCGTCAGTAAATATCAAAGTATCGTAACGCGAAGGCGCTTCTCGGCGCTCCACAACATTAGTATGTCGCAGGCAGAGCCGTGCCCGCCCGTGCGCTGCCGTTAGTGAGCGGGAACCAGGGCTGCCTGAAGAGCCCACTTATATTACCTACATACATTATACCAAATCTAATCTACAAATAAAATATAAAACTCTCCAGAAATAGTATGTGATAAACAAAATCATTCATGTTTTGTCACTTTTACTTCTCTAGAGTATGAAATTTATAAATAACTAGCTGTGCCCCGCGATTTCACCCGCGTGAGTTTCAAAGTTCTCGTAGGCACTCCAAACTACTTTCATATTCTTAGAATAAGAAACACAAAAAAAGAATTAGCAAAATTGGTCCAGCCGTTCACGAGTGAATCGTGATACCGTGACCAAGGGAAGAAGGGATTCATTTTTATAATATATAGTAGATAGATATAGATTAGTTTTTCTTCACTGTCATAAACTTTAAGCGATTAGTCAAACATTTTTCTCGCCATTAATGATTAAGAAACGTTCTCTCTCTCTCGATACTTCCTTATAGAGGAATATCATCTTTAAGTTTTGTTCCTCTATCTACAAAGGCATCTACTTCACAAACTGGATACCATAAGATAACCATATTATACACTTCTCGTGTCCAATTATACGATCTGACAGCCCTGGCGAGAACTCGTCCGCGTGCCTCATATAGATAACAACCGCAGCCCTCTCTCCCCCCGACACCTCACACCGAGCGAGCTTCGCCGAGAGAGAGAGACAAATACCCGGCATCCAAACAGTTCAAGAGGCGGTCCCTTTCCTTCAATGTTGCCTACTTCCGCGACTCCTAAATGTTATTGAGTATGTGGTACTGACAGTTCAAGGGCGAGCTCGCTGTAGCGCCTCCGCAGCCGACCGCGACCGAGCAGCCGCCGCGCCAACCGCGAACCGCTAATCTCCTTTCTTCAAATCCGCATCCAGTTATGACACTTTATTAAGCGATCCGAGCTTAATTATTGTGACGTTAATGTTAAGGTTAACCAGCTGTCCCACCGTGTTTTCACCCGCATCAATTTCGATATTCCCTAGGGAACTCTTAAGGAGTACCTATTCTATATCACTCAGGGATGATGGAGGTTTCTAACAGTGAATATTTTTTTAGAATAGGTTCAGTACCTAGTTCCAGAGATCTCCGTACATAATACTAGTATATAGAGACTGGCTGTAGTTCCCCGCGTACCCAAGCGAATGTCGGGACTCCCTCGAGAGCTATTTATTAATGCTTAAGCTGGGACATTATCAGACAACGCCACCTGGTCCCAAACTAAGTAGAACTTGTAGAATGAGTACCTCCCTACTAGACAACTTTGAACTTTTGTTTAACTTGTAATAGGTACTTTTGTTGTAAATATTCTACCTACATAATTATGGCCAACGAGCCAGTGCAGAACGGTAGATAATATAATATTTAAACAAATCTTAAATTTTGTCCGATCACCCTCCCATAGCTACTGTATTAAACATCCCAGACTCGTGGCAAACACGTTCGTCACATAGTTGAATGTTTACTCGACACGAGGATCGATCCCGAGACACCTGGCGTAGCAGTCAGGTCCACCAACCACTGTACCACCACCGGTGCTATCAATTGCACCGAATAAAAACTATACGAGATATAGCAGAAAATACCTGATATATTTGAATACTTGAATATAATTTAACGCATGAAAATAAGTAAGAAAGACAGAGCTGGCTATTACAGGTTTTATCCGTATGATGTGCTCCACTTACGTTGGCCAATGAAGGAAATAGTGTTCCACGTCCACCGCCGACAGATGGTTGAGGAGGAAACCCTCTCTGCCCCTTCACCCTGGCGGCGTCAGGCCCGGTGACGTCACTGCACTGCAGTGTCGGTGACCTCCGTCAAAGGAACGTGAACTTCTATTTTGTTAAAGAGCAAATTCTTTTGTACGTCCGTAAAGTTCACGAATACTCCAAAGGTTACCAACAGAGTAGCCAATATTCGTATGAAGACATAAATTTATTCTCTGCTCGTTTCCTCCTTCTGGATTGAATTACCATAAAGCATGAAATGTGTTTCTTTACTAAATTGAATAGCCCGAATACAATTTCCATTACTCCAACACAATAAATTAAATACTACTTTTCGCCTCTTTAGTTCTATGGGACACATGGCACATAGGATACTTTTTATTCCGGTACAAGGAGTTCCCGAGGGACTTTAAAATTCCCCATGAAACCACAGGGAATAGTTGCTTTGTTGTGAGTAACAAAAAATATGAAGCAAGACACAGTGTTCCCATCGGGTGCGGGGTGCGCATGCAAATAGCATGCATAACGCAGCCTCTCCAATTTACCAGAGGCGTCTGCTCTGAACCGAAGGTGGGCGCTGAGAGCTCTCAGTCCCCTAGCGCTCCGGGGTAGCTGCACCGCAGGGTAGCGGGTTCGACTCGAGCACGCGTCGAGGGCCGTCGAGAGATCTTATTAGTCTCCCCCAGTACGCGGTTTTACGGATAGAGATTAGTATGTTGGTTTGTCCTTCAGTTAATTACACTGTAATTTTTTTTACTAGTAAAATGTGGTAGATATTCGCACAATAGGAACTCTTAAACTTAATATTCTATTTCATTCTGTAGTCGCATAACACGCGTCAATTCTAGACGCGTTTTTATAGTTACGTAAAAACTAGCGAAACCCTTAGGTATACTATACTGATTCTCTATTGTCCGTTTATAACGAAGAAACATGATATTAATTATATTATTCTTTATTTGTAGAATAATGTGTGTCGTGCTAGATTAATACCTATAGGGGGTCAGTTAGCTGATATAAAAAAAATTAAAATTCTAGTTGAAGCTGTACAAAAAATGGTTATGTTTTGTTTGAATAGAGTGAGCTGATTTTCGAAAGTTATGCGATGGTTGCGAAAAAAAAAATTATTTGATTTATTGTTTACCTACTATTGTAGGTGCCTTCTACTCGCTCTTGACCGGTTTTTATTTGAATAACGTTGACATTCGCCGCGCGACTTGGAGAATGATAATTCCCACGCACACTTTTTTATCCATCCTAAAGGAGTTTCTTTACCGTGGGCTTTCGGCTCGCGTTTCGGCGCCCTCCCGCCCCGCCCGCCCCGCGTGACTTCCCGCCGCGTATTGACGGCGCGATATTATGACAACCCCTATTGACACCGTCGGCTGGCGCGGGGGAGCGCTCCCAGGGTGGCCGTGAACAAGCACCTCCATCGGGACCTAAAGTTGCTATACTTCCTTCCCATGAGTCGTGGTAGCTCAACGACAGAATTCCCGCTTCTTATTCAGAGAGCGGGAGTTCGATACCAATTATAACTGAATGTTTTTTCTGACGTATTTGTTTTGATTCGTAAATATTTCACAAGGGAAAATACCGAGAGAATACCTGTACCTATGAAAAGTGTGAAATCCACAAATTGATATCAAATACAAAAATCATTATTGAACCGTAAAAAAATAAGCACAGTAGGGACCGCAGAGTAATGCAGCCTTCCTGCTTAGCCAAAGTTAAAATCTATAATCGTGATCACTATAAAAAACTAATTAACTTATGCAGGTATCTTCATTCACGTGGTTACGAAAAATCGTCAGTCAAAAGTTCAATTCCTTGTACGGCAATGCGGCGGTAACCACGAGTTTCCTAAACTTCTATTCTATTTATTTATTACTGTCGCACAACAAAGGACTTTTAGTATTGTCTCCTGTCTATGAAGTGCAGCGCTTTGGTAGCGTTTCGTCGGGCAGGCAATAAAGGCATTAGTATCATATTTGGAAGCACATGCGAGTCCCCCGCATTGATCCTGCGTCTACAGCCGACAGCCGAGGGGGCTGGGTTCGATCCCGCGTCGGCACATCTGCTCCCAATGGCGGCGTCTCTTGTACACTTCTGTAATAGACAGTCATCGAGTTTGTGATCTGACAGTGAATTCGTTATCCAACCGAAACGGAACCGATACCGTAAAACGGAATTACCTTAATTTGGATCTACGTCGTACGTACTCTTCATAATTTTGAGGCTATTCACGACTCATATATGTACGCATTTGTTTCATGACTGTGTAGATCAGTACCTAGTTTTGATGATATGAAAGTAGTAGGAAGTAGTAAGCAGTGGTGATATAGAAGCAACATTGTTTGCACGGCCGACCGCGGATATGACGTTGGGTTTCCATGAGACAATGATAGCATCAACTCGAGGATGCTAGATTATAGACATTTGTATTTCGGCACCTGCCCTCGAGTGGCGATACGTATCATGAGATTCGAGATGTCATGGTCCCGGGGGAGGGGGGGGGGGGGTGTCCGCGGTCCGATAAGACGACCACGTCGATCTTCATTCGGCCGCTAAGCCCCGCTCTAAGTGCGGAGGCCGCTCCGAAGCCGCTGCAATCTGTTATGACTCGGTGCGGCGCGAGGGATCAGCGAAGAGCGGAGCGGGCGCGGTGTCGCCCATAGATATTCTAGAGCGTTAGTTCCACTCAAAACTCCGTTCGAAATTGCAGCACGAAAACAAACGGCGCGAAATTATGTTCGTGTGAGATTGAACATTCATTCATTATTGAAATAAAACTTCTATGGGCGCGCGACTACTAAAGTTACAAAGACAAAATGTGAATTTAACGATTTTATAAACGGACCACTGACGCAATAAGGTTTCATTTCTAAAAAACTTCGTTAAAACAGAAATACTTGTGAAATTTGTTATATATTTCGACGCAACGCGTAACTCCTAACGCATAACAAATGTTTTCGTCTTAAAAAGTTGCGCTTCAAAAAAAGGAATTTCTTATTATATCTTTCGCTTATATCTTACACTTAAACGGTGAGGTGTAATAAAAAGGGTCAGGTGAAAAAGCCAAGGGGAGTGTGTGAGAGTGGGTGGTCGTGGGTGTGTTGAGCCGGGGAGATAGCGTCTGGTCCCGACACCGTCTTGACGATAACGACTTCTTTGAGTCACGGATGAACACCACATAGTCATGTGTCACGACTCACGCCCGACAGATCTTGTGTTCACATTGTGACGACCCATAAGGTCCTACAAAATTTTTTTGGTTATAATTAAAATCTTAAATAATTATTAAAGTATAGAAGATAATAAAATACACCTATAAAATTACATTTAAAACATATTAGAGAACATTGCGGTTCAAATAACATCGAAAACAAGTTTTAGTACGTTTATCAATAATAACTCCTAAACTAGAGAAGTTAGGACAAAATATTATATGAAGGAAAGTGCTTGTATTAGGGAATACCAACTGTATATTGAATTTCGAGAGTATAGAAGCAAGTTAGAAAACGCGAATCCCCCCATGCAGGCGTCTCGGAATACAGGGCCGAGCGCACCGCCAGTATCCACGAGCCGTATATCTACGGGGAATACGGAGGTAAAAAAATGTCCTGACGACAAAAGTTTGTTGGGGAAGTAAGTTGATAATAGTGTAATAATAAACGAATGCGCTGGGGAGGGAACGTCTAAGGGACAATAAATATAATATTATTGCACATTTATCAAACATAAAATTTATTTTCTCATACAAATTTTTTAATAAATAATATTCATGCAAAGTACGTCGTGGTCGAGCGGTCTGCGCGCAGAACGATTTATCGCTTTGTGCAAGGATTCGTACACGCGACCTGAAAGTTTCGTCATTACGCATTGTGTCCTGATTGCGTCGTACAGAGGCGAGCATGCGCGATTGCGATACTTGGTGGTCGCATGAAAGCGTATGTGGGCCGATGTGCTTCGTGAACGAGATGCTTTGAGTGGAATATTTGTATTGATTTTATCATTACAAAAGACGGTTCGTTACGAATAGTCTTGTTGAGCGAGCGATAGCGCAGCGTGATTTAATGTTTTTGTGCGAGGGTCTGTCAGTGCACTTGACGTCCGTTAGGATATCTCGAGCGTAGACCTAAAAACATTAGTCACGAGGAAGGATCTTCAAATCATAGTACCAAATAGACTCGAAGCAAACGGAACTCTAATCTTGAACGGTTGGACATTGCACGTCGCGAGCGTATGATGGCGTAGATGGGTAAAAATCCGCGCCTTGAGTCATCTGCGCCGTGACGAGTTTCGTTGTGCACCTTGTACCTTACCTTGAATAACAACGCCTTCCGTGTTATTCAATCTACATATCACCGATGCGGCTGACTGGAGATGCCGGCCCTCTCCTACACCAGGGAAGGGTTGTTCGCTCTTCTTTCTGTTTTACCTTTCTTTTTATTATAAACATTACTGATGGGCCAATGCGCTCTGTGGCTCGATTGCTGGCTGCGGAGACAGACTGGAGCTACTGTGACTCGCAACCACATGTATGCTTACGTAGGTCCCTGCGCTTTGCGATCGAGACCGTTGTGCAGAGGCTGGGGGATCGGCTGTTGGCGACCTCGTCGCTGACGCTAGATTCTCGGCAACCTTTGTGTTTTTCAACACGATGTGCTTGCCAATGTTCTGATGTGGCAGAACGAGTTGGATGCCCGAGTGGGTTCACAGGGGAGAGAGAGCCATTCAACTCTACAGCTACGGCTAGGCTACGGCCTCACTACTTGCAGTATGACAGAGAGTTCATCAGCTGAAGTTCCAGGTTCCAGGGAGAGATTGGCCTCCGACAACACACACATACAATTTTGGATCACTGTGCTGGGGTTTGGTTTGTGGTGGTCCCACCCAACCCTGGTCTTCGGGCTGGCACATATTCAAGGGCTCACCATGGCTCCAACGCGGCGGTAGTCTTCGGACTGGGACGTACAGTCTCCTCACTGGATTCCTGAAACGGACGCTGGTGAATGATCTTAGATGTAACTATCTAGAATGATCCTCTACCTTGTGAAACAGGGTGGGGGAGGTGACGAAGGCATTGTGCTGGATGGTCATCACCGTGGAATAGCGCAGGAGGGGCTATACCACCTTCTGGCGAATACTTATGTATTAACTGGAAGCCTTACCTTCGGTTTGACGTCGGGATTGGTTGCAGTGCCAACAATCATTTCACGTAGTACTTGAGGTTCCTGTGGCCAATGCTTGCGTCATGCTGAGGGGACAAAACCTGGTCGACCTTGGAATAGAATCGTCTGGGTGGTTTATTATATATATTTATGTGTCCTGGCAATGTCTGAGCCATCTGAGCCAGGAATGGTAGCTTTTGACGAGATGTTGACCGGGGTTAAACCGACAAACACAAACTAAAACAAATTGTAGAGATAGACAAACATTAGGGTCAAGATTATTCAAACTTAGCCTACAAGCAATAGATTAGGCCGGAAAACAAACTAATAAAATAGGGCATCGATATAATGTTAGGGAGGCAGGTCGTCACAAACAAACTAACAAAACTAGATCATCCACATAAATAGATTAAAAATAGATCATCCACCTAAAGTTAGGAAAGAGGTCGTACGAAAGCAATAAAAATAGGGATTCGTCCGTGTACTAGTCTAAGATCGTTCGTGTATTCGCTAAACATAAATTAGAGATCGTTCATGTATTGACTTTAGAATCTTAGAAACTTAACCAAAACTAAAAACTATGATGCAAATACTAAGACGATAGTTCAATCTCAACCTAAAAGAATCATAGGTTACTGCACACAACGAATTTAGAGTCCTAACCACTAGACAATCAGGCCAAATTAGAGATCATCGTAGTAAGAAGTAGATCGGAGAAAGTCGCGCGAGGGGGGGGTAAGTTACAACATGATCTTAAGTGTTTCGATTTGTATATTCAGCGAGATTTTTTAAATTAAGTTGAAGAGGAGCTCTGAATGATGCTTGCAGAGAGTGCTCGAAGAACCAACTGACTCAGACTTAATATTCTGTAAAAGAAGCGGTTAGGTAGATAATTGAATTTTAGTAGGCCATAACATGTTTTGTTAAAGGACTAGTAGGATTTTCAGAATCAGAATCCTAAATAATAAATGCGAAAGTGAATTTATTCGTTGGTTACGCTTTCACGCCTCAACGGCTCAACGGATCATCATGAAATTTTGCATACACCTTGTCAGGGATACAGAGAAGGGCATAGGGTACTTTTTATCCGGGAATCCCCGTGGGAACTCCGAAATTAACCGCAGGGAACAGCTAGTAATATTATGGCATTGTGGTTTGTTTATGGCTTTTGCATGTCGTTGACAACTCTGTCGACTTAATTAAAGGAGTCTACGATCTTCCTAGAACTCTCTTCGTTAAGTAGGAACTAGGTACGTTGGTAAGATTACCCACCACGCATCGTTTTAATTGAATACCTATGCAAGGGTTTCTTGGAATTCCAAAACATGCGAGCACTTTCCCCCTTTATGCGAATAGCGGAAAGTTCGGCATTTCCCAATAGCGACGCGCGTGACCTCGGCGCGTCTACTGTACAGTCATTTAGCCACGTGACCCACCGCCATCTTGCGCCGCCATGTTGCCCCGCGGGAGCCATTACGGAGTGACGTCACTCCGCTAATGGAGGGAAAAATGACACAGATTTAGTGTCATACCTTTACGTTCGAAAGATAAAAATAACAGCGAAACATTTTTGTGGAAACGAAGTAAAAGTTATTTTATAGGCAGACATTTATGGTGAAATACGAAGAAAAATCGATTAATAGCGTGTTGTATACGCTGGAGATATAAATATAGGTACATTTCACTCGATGTTTTGTTATCTTCGTAATGAAAAGGATCACTAAAGAGAAGGATAACAGAAAAAAGAAAAACGTTGTTACAATACGAAGCTGAACACTTTGTATTTAACATCACCCCTAACTTTCGTTCCGTACAATTACTCGCCGGGAATCCCTATTACGGTATTACATCCATTAATCTCTCGGATTCGGTGCGCATTTCTTTGATGTAAGAGTTAATATTTGTTCGTGGAACAATACCGGTGTTATTTGGTGAATGCTTGTTGATGGTGGTGAAGTCACAGTGCAATCCGAATGGATACTGGATAGGTTTAGATATTTAAGAGATAATAAAATATCCCTTGCGTTAAATTAAACACAATTTTCGTTTCGTTAAAACATGTTAGCATTTTAGCATAATTGTCGAGTGATAGTCGTACTGAGTAGATAATAACAGCAGTGATCCAGCTTCGCAGCCTCCATTACCGCTCCCACGCAGTAGGTACTCGCACAGGCCGCACGCACACGGGCGGTGGCCCGGCCACCCGGTAAAGGATTGCCAAAATTAAAAAACAAAGCTCTTTCGTACAGAGCAATAAAATTGTTTTTTTTTTCTTCTCTTAGCTGTTCCCCGCGGTTCCACCCGCGTTCATTTCGGAGTTCCCGCAGGAATTAACACTAGTATATTGTACTAATATGTAAAATCTGCTGTTCGAGAACAATAGCTGGTTCCTTCAGTTACACGTGAGTATCAGGTTTCCATTCCATTAAACAGATAGCCAAGCTAAAAAAAATATAATAATTTTTATGTTCAGTTAGGTACTCTCTTTTTATCGCCTCTCTATTTTTGGTGAGCATATATTCAATGTATAGAAGCGTGGATTGTACCTACTGTTGCATGATACGCATCAACCTATAGATACCAAATAATTATACAGGATGTTACAGAAAGGTGTAGTCATATTTGAAGATCGTGTTCACGTTATCGTCTAAAATGATTTGACACTAGTAACTAAACTGGTAGGTACCGCTAGGTATGCTGTTATTAACTTTTATCTAATGGTAATAAATTGCATTAAGTAAATGATCTTGAACCCTTCACCTGTAACCAGTTTTAAAACACACAGATCTAGGTACTTTATCCTAGACTAAGCTATAAGCTTGTGTCATGTAAACCAAGCAAACGTGGTATATACTACATATTATTGCAAATATATTACACTATAGATATATAAACACGCTCAGACTGGAAAGTGGAACCCTGTGTTCTTCAAAAAAGTCCACCTCCACCGGGAATCGAACCCGGAACCTCTCGATTAGCGGGTAGGCACCGTGACCTACTGCGCTAATCGGGTCGTTCGTGACCTACCTAGTGATGTGACATATTTTTTGCTGTGGAAGTAGTCGAACTTTTATTTTTTATTTTGGTTAAGAAATTTTTATGTAAAGTTTTTGAGCTAAATACCACGATCAAATCTAATATATATAAATCACGTGTCACTTTGTTTGTCCGCGATGGACTCCGAAACTACTTGATAAAATTTTGTAATCATTTATAGTATGGTCCAACTTAAAAGATAGGATAGTTTTTATCCCGGAATTCCCGCGGGAACTCCACCACTAATGCGGGGAACAGCTAATCACCTTAAACTACTGTTAGGGGTAGAGTAGAGTACTTTTTTCCCGCAATTCCCGCGGGAACTCCGAAATTACCACGGATGAAATCACGAGGGACAGCTAGTTATTGTATAAAATTGTCAGATCACAATCTGCAAATATGACTACACCTTTCCGTATCATCTTGTATAGAGCCACGCCACAAGCACGGTGGGTCGGGGGCTGGGGCCCGACGCGCGACGGCAACGTCACTACACGCATATAATGCGGCGGGCCCGCTCGCGCCCTAATCCGGTTGAAGGTGTGAGCCAGAACGGGGCATTCACACAAAATCCTATTTAACGTGGCATTATTGACAAACATGGCGATGTTTTTCAATAACTTCTAATGTATATTGTAGACATACTTGTGCTATGTCCATACTAATAAATACATATATCCTCACTATATTATAAATGCGAATGTGAGTTTGTTACACTTTCAGACTTATCTACCCAATCGATCACTAGCTACGAAATTTAGCAATACCCGTTGTCAAGGGTACAAGAAAGTAGGTACATACGGCCTACGGGACTTTCATCCCGGAATTCCTCGGGAATCCCCAAAATTAACGCGGGTGAAACAGAGGAACGGCTAGTTGTTTATTATTATATAAAATATATATTAACATGCAACATAAAATATGTTTTAGATTTTTCAATCGCTAACAATGAAAAGAACGTAACCTATATCTGGTTCGGTCGTCGTCGAAACTGGAGTTTCGTAATTTGACGAAGAATTCAAAAATAGATTTTAGTTATTCACTTACTCTAAGTGTCCCGTGATTATTTAGGAATTCCTCCAGGAACCCTTGACATAGCTATTAACCATAGTTTCAAGTTCTGGACAAAACAATATCCTGTGAATGTGGCTTCGATTGGCTACGCAAGTCGCTACACGGTCATAAACAGACACACTACTGAAATCAATAATAGCGCCATCTAGCGTGTCTAGAGTTACTGATTTCATTTGTCACTAAACTGACAATGTATACTTGCAGCTTCTGTTTTTCGGGAACGGTCAGGATCCTAAGTGTTAAGTCAAAATTAATTGGTCCATGGTCAAAACACAAGTTTCATACACATTCGTTCATAATGCGCTCTCAAACAAATCGACATATTATAGACAAAAAATTAATATTTGAAACTGTTACACCTTACACCTTATCGATATTTTCTTATTCCCGATGGATCCTTAAACTCACGCAGTTGAAACCGCGGGGGACAGCTATAGTACCACGTAATGTATCCAAACTGATTACACTGGGGATCTCTTCGAAACTTTCTTCACCGCCACCTTCCCTTGTACATATTATGCGCCCTCCCCCCCGCCCCTCGTCCCGCGCCCACCCACGTGCTGCGCAATCGGAAAACTTTCGCATGCTCAATTATTTGTTGGGGAACAAAATATACACCCAGTGAAACGCGGATAGCGGAGTTAAGACTCAGCCACTGTAGAGTGTAGAGCCAGCGCACACTTCCAGAAACCTCTAGAGTCTAGAGTCTAGACAATCAACAGCTGAAGGTGGACAAAGGCCTATTGTTTTCTTAGTTTACGAGTGTTTATATCGTCGAAATTTAAGACCGAGTACGCAGTGAACTGGTAACTACAGCGATACTCCGCGCCTTTATGACTGTGTTGTTATTTGGTGACGTCTCACGGGAACCCACTTTCCACTTTAATAACATCCTGTAGTTGTGTCCCCCGCAGCCCGTGACCGCAGCGGGGTACTCTGGTGCGGGGTGCGTGTGTGTGGGGGGGGGGGGGGGGGGGGGTGTCTGTCTGAGAATGTGTTTAACGGCAAACCGATAGTCGAGTTTAGCTGTTTATTATCTAATTACTTATAGTTAACGTAAGGTATTAAACAAATATTTGACATATTTTTCAGTAATGTCAAAAAAATTACAATTATTTTGAAAAATCCCGGGGAAAAAAGCAATTTCAGTTTATTCCTCAATTTTACAATTTTACGGAGAGCTTTTCCTATTTTTCTTTTCCTAAAAACCTTATTTAGACTGTTACGAATACTTAAAAACAAAAAATAGCCAAATCGATGCAGCCGCTATCTACTCTCAAGTGATAGGCAGGCTTTCCAACGAACAGCGTTTATTTTATCGCAACCGAAGTGAAAAACAACTCTGCAAATTTTAACCTCGACTTAGCATGTTTTGTGCCCTCGATGTATACGTGATATAAACTATTTATTTCTATGATATCTATACATATGGCGAAGGATAAAGGCGGCTATCATATTAAAGGCTGAGGTTATTAATCCCAACGTCAAAAGGTTTTATTGAAAGGTTTCCAATGCAAACCTGTTGAGTCTCAAGAAAACTTTAATCAGATTTTTTGTTGACGTTTCGGCTTGCTAACCCCTTGTCGTACGCGTACAGACATTTCGACTTGTACTGGCCGTGGCGTCAGGGCACGCTGTATATTGGTACTAACTTTAAATGGTGCAATGCGTTGGAACACCGCGCGCCGCGCCGTACTGCAGCGTCCCAGCCACAGAGAAAATATTAACTAGAGAAGCCATGTAAGCGGCGTAGGCGCGCCACAGTTGCGAAGGAAGATAGAGCTCTAACTTCCTCAAAACTTCCTTTGCTGGCATCCCAAGTATGTTTTCCACTATACAACCAAAACTGTAAATTATTTTGAAAACGGTGAAATCGTATCCAAATGGCGTTTAGGTAATATAATTCATAGCGTTTTTATATCTACAATAGTTTTTGTGCTTGATAAATATTAATTATAGTTTTGTGTGCAAAAATCTTTCGGCGACACTGGTTTTCGTATGTTTTCATACTAAACTGAATTGATGTCCCTTCCGTCTGCTCTGTGGTCCAAGCGGTGCGGTGCGGGGCGGCGCGGGGCGGGAGGGGCGGGCGGGCGCGAGCTGCTAATCGGCTCAGCGCGCCCGCCTAATGAGATTAGCGCGTGCCCGGCGGTCAGCGAGCTCGCACCTCACGTTTAAATTTAAAAAAAATCAATAAGTTAGTTTCCACAGTTCTCTGTCATCTTAAAGTTGCCTTGATAAGATTGCCTCCAGCAATAAGGCCGCCTTTTGCTCTATCCTTTCCTTTTATTTGTCCAATGTTTAGTGTGTTTCTTTTGGGGGAATAAAGTAATTGAAGTTTTGTTTGGAATTTCATACGAAAGAACAATCTGATCATTTATCTGTCGATTGAGAACTCGCAGCTATAGGTCTACTATTTTTTATCGGCTTCCAAAAAAGAAGAAACCTGACTTAGGCTAAAAGCTCAAAACACATTTTAGATCATTTGTTGCCAGTAACTACAACGTTATGCATGTGAATACTTAGCCTCTATGCTCGCGCTCTATTGTCGCTCGTCGTGTAGACCTCGCATCACTCGACAACACACTCGTGTTATTTGCATATTCGCTGACGTGTATTTGCTAACAAGTGAACACTATCCGGGAAACGTTCGCGTGCTGACGTGACGTCGACCCCGGACATTTTACATTATTGTACATTCTTCGGACGAATGTCTCGGAACAAAAGCAATTTATTTGATTTGGAAAGTGATTTGAAAAAAAGTTCGTTTCTTTTTCGTTCCGTTTCATTAACAACTGTACTGGAAGTTAAATGGCTAGGGGCATAGTGCACCCCCGGAGCTGGGGGGTCGAAGGGAGGTCGAAATGCCCTCACCGGTCGAAATATTTTTCGCTCGAGGTAAAAGCAAAACGAAGCACATCCGGGTGCC
Source organism: Zygaena filipendulae (assembly GCA_907165275.2). NCBI lineage: Eukaryota > Metazoa > Arthropoda > Insecta > Lepidoptera > Zygaenidae > Zygaena > Zygaena filipendulae. The sequence goes on from OU015669.1 coordinate 116,791, forward strand.
GGCAACAGTCGATCCATGTTGTTTATTCGCTGATACAGATTGCTTGTTGTTGGGGAATTATTCAGGTAAAATAATTAATAGGAAATAATTTGTTGGAAAAATATGTAGAGAGAATTTATTCAATTGTTCCAGTAATGTCATGTCAAAAGCACTCTTTTTTTATAAGTATAATTTCTGAAAGGAGGCTTCAACATGCCCCCCGGCGTTGAAAGCAATGCCTTTCAACACTCCTCGTCAACTTCCAGAGTGGGCAAATCTCGCTGAACGATCTCCGTAAATTAACAGCCCAGTAGAAGTCTTGATATCTATCCGATACATATTATTTGCTCCATCTCATCCAGAAACGCTGTCGGAGCTGTTCAATATTTTGGAAGCGGGTAAATGAGTGAACGGAATGATTTTGATAGTCCGGTATTGGCATCGATGTCTGCGGACGTCCAATTAAGAAATGACCTGGGGTCAACGGCATCAGGTCCTCCGGGTTCGGTGACAGTGGGGTCAGTGGTCTCAAGTTTAGGACTGCTTCATTTTGGATAATAGTAGTGTTTAGTTCTTCATAAGTTAAATGACAATTGCCCAACACTCTGATTAAATGATATTTTGTCGACTTTACACCAGCCTCTGCAAGACCAGCGAAATGAAGGGAGTACGCGGGTATAAAATGGAAGTTAATCCCTTCCTTAGCCGTCTCCTCAGTCAACGAACCATAACTAGCCTTGATGAACTTCGAGATCTCATTGTACGCACCGACGAATGAGGTACCTACCGTTGTTGCCATAAATAGAGGCTTACCTCTACGCGAACAAAATGTACGCAGTGCCATTAAATAACTATTACTAGTTAGGTTGCCTACCAGTTCAAGATGAATCGATTTTGTTGTGAAGCATACGAATAATTGTTATATACCTAAACCTTCACTGTCTTACAACCGCGACCCTGGCGTGAAATGGATTGTATTGGGTCTGCGTAATCTAAACCTATATTCTCAAAAGGGAAACCTACTCGAATACGCTGCGCTAATAGATTACCCATTATAGGAGCAATAGTTTAATGTTTCAGCCGACAACATAATACACATTGTCGGCAGCAAAGTCTTGCCAAATTTCGACCTATGAGCACGAGGTCCCACGTGCAATAATCTCTTATGCCCATATTGAAATAATAGTTGTGTGAAGCGATGAGCTGTGTATAGTGTGTACCTACTTAGGAAAGAATGCTCTTTGAGATTCTTTAATTAATAGATTAAGTGCATTTTGTAGTTCTTCATTGCTAAGGGAACCGAACCTAGGATCGTTCCGACTAAAATCTATAAAGGGCAATATGTAGGTTACAACTTACAATACGATTGAGTCTCTGAAAGTTTGAGATCCTTTCAAAATTAATCAACCTATGCTCTAATTTATCCCTAGACACCATTTCGTGCAAAGTAACATTAATAGTTTTATTTTAGGTAATTTGTACGGATTGAGTAGTCAGTGTAACATGACTTCGAATAAAAACGAAGGGTCTGACTATCACGTAACTATTGAGATTGGACATTGAAACAATATTAAATCCACGAGAAACATGATCATCAGGGATTTCATCTGTAGGAACATGCCTTTTATCTAAAATTTCAATAACTCCATTGCAAATAAATGATTGTAGTTTACTTGGCAACATTCCTAACCACCCTAAAATGACTGTGGAATAAGTCCAGAAGAAGACTTTATATTATTTCTAAGCCTTCCTGAAGAGTCTTGAGAACTAAATTTTACATTTCTGAGCTGCCTGGCCTGTTGAATTTTAATACTTTCATACACATCGACCTTTCATCGGAGGCAATATTTTTGAAATTACATTTTAATGATGACGAAGTCGATCCATGACCGCATCTAAGTGGGCCTGATACGAGCCATCCCAGTCTCGTATCACAGAGTATCGGCAATCCGTCTCCTAATCTAATTTTCTGAGATCCTATGATGTCCCAAAAGACATCTGCACCAATTAGCACATCAACAGGGGCGGGCGTGTGAAAGTGCGGATCCGCTAGTGATATATTTGATGGTAGTTTTATGTTTGACAAATCAAGTTGCTTGCTAGGAATATAGTTAGCGAGTGATTGCAAAACAAAACATGAAATATTTGTCGAATACTCATCATTTAAAGAGTTAATAGACATTTGACACAATTTGTTAATTTGTGACGTAACATTATTAATGCCTACTACATAATTATTGACTTCGGTAGCTGATAGACCTAGTCTCCTATACAGAGTCTCACTCATGAGACATGAAGTGCTGCCGCTATCAAGAAGAGCACGCACGATGTGTTGCTGATTGTTTCTATCATAAACTTTAATTAACGCAGTAGAGAGCAACACATCTCCATGCCTACCATCGGTCAGAGTGGCGTCAGCAGCAACCCTAGCAGATAATGATAAGCTTGCGATCTGCGTAGATGCCTGCGCCGGCTGCGAAGACTCTGACTGCGAGATGTTGCTATCGACGCTTTGCGAAGAATCTAAGCTCATCCTAGACTTGTAATCTGTTAAATGTACAAGTGTATTATGTTTTCGGCGACATAACTTACACCCTGGCCGTTTACAGTGGTTCGCGTAGTGTCCACGAGTGAAACAATTATAACAGATTTTATACTCGGGTAATAACTTTAATCGTGTCTCGTTAGAGAGAGCAAGAAACTCAGGGCAAATAGACAGTTTGTGTTCACCTTTACATTTAGGGCAACGCTTGGGATCTGAACTATTTTTATTACCACTCTGTACTGATACCATTGTCCTCACCTTTAGATTTTTGTCATGAGAACTAGACGTTTTGTGACCGGTAGAATATGACAGTTCAATGGTCTCAAGTAGATCAGCTCGGTTTTGAATAAAAGTGAAAAATATATCTAACGTTATTTTGTTAGTTTTGCCTAAACGTCCCTTGTGTTCTTCCCATTCACGATAAGTCTTAGAGTCTAACTTTCTAGTAATGATGTATATGATGAGCGTATCCCACTGTTTGGTCGGTTCTCCGAGAGATTCCAACGCTCGCAAGTTTTTGTTAACGCGATCCATAAGATGTTTCAGACTGGCGGACGATTCTTTATTTATGATACCCAAATCAAACAAGGCGGAAACGTGATTTTGTATTAAAAGCCTTTTGTTTTCAAATCGTTCGCACAGAAGTTCCCAAGCTATAGAATAGTTAGCTGCAGAGAACTCGATCGACTGGATCACCACTGCGGCAGATCCCTCGAGCGAGGCTCTTAAATAATGGAACTTATTAATGTCCTCCATATCTTCGTTGGAATGAATCAAACTAGAGAATGTATCGTGAAACTCCAACCAATTATCATAGGAACCACTAAATTTTGGTAGTTTAATGGTAGGCAACTTAACGTAGTTACGACCCTTGTGAGTACTAGAATGACGACTATTTAATTCACTATCGCAATTATCCACTTTTTTAGAATAATTATTTAGCAACATCTTTGCGAGAGAAAGTACCTTAAAATACTTAGCCTCGAATTCGTGACGTTCTTTCATTTGAATCTCGACGTCATCTTCATGACATTCTAACGACAACTGTACCTCGTCATATTTATCATACAAAGTCTCTATCCTACTTATTCGTAGTTGTAGCTCATTGACTGCAGAGGGGTCTAAGGTGAGATCCTCAATAGACTTTATGTAGTTTGAAAACATTGTTAATTGTCCTTTGTAACTGGACCTTTTTCTTACTGATTTCTCGTCAGGCATTGTGGAGGCTGGTATAGTCGATCTGAATTTATACAAATTAATTATTAGTTTGACTTAATATTAATAACTAGTATTAATACTACTATTAATTAATTAATTTGAGAATTGCTTATCTTATATGCTTATAACTAACCAACCGAACAGTATAGTATTTAACCTAAGGGCTGAAATTAATCTTTGAATAAAATATAAAATGTTCTAAGTAAACCCGCGGTAAAACTACTATATTCACAATCCTGCGTAACTAAAGAGAAATGCAGATAGAGTTACAATTTGTAGGTAAAAATAAACTTGGAATTATCTCATACAAATCAGTGCTCTTAAATTAACATTGGTCCTAGTATATAATCGACGAATTAATATAATAAGGCTGCAATTTTAATAAAATTTAACAACGCTTTGTCGATTTAAAATACTAAGATTACAACAATGAGCAGCTGAACAAATTATTATTTAAGGAAAACATAAATTTATACATTGAAATAGCTAAAATTTACTAACCTTATTAAAATAAGCTGCTATTTCGATACCTATACCTATTACTAATACTAATACCTGAATAAGAGTGTTGGGTTGAAATCGAAGTTATCCTTCGTGATGATAGTCCAACGAAACAGAATCGTAAATCTAATCCAGACCACTTCCCAATGACTTCCCGGGAGAACTGCAGGCGGCTGGTGATTAAATTCCGTCAACTATCTGATTTTCACTCCTTCACTCAAAATCCATATTATATAATAGCTGGTTCCTTCAAATAATCCAGGCTCGACGGACCATGTTGGGGAATTATTCAGGTAAAATAATTAATAGGAAATAATTTGTTGGAAAAATATGTAGAGAGAATTTATTCAATTGTTCCAGTAATGTCATGTCAAAAGCACTCTTTTTTTTATAAGTATAATTTCTGAAAGGAGGCTTCAACACTTGTTTCGGCACAGACTGACGGACCGTTTTGCCGTTAAGTTACCGACGGATTTGCTTTAATTAATGCGAATCTGTTGATTTACGTTTAAAATACTTCCCGTAGATTTTGCGATCGGTTTGTTCCGTTCTGTTTGGCAGCTACTATACGTTGAATTTGTGTTTGCAAGCAAAATTAAATTGGTAAAAGCTTACTTGAAAACAACTAGAGCAATCTGACTATTTTTTAATACTCATAGAAAGAAACAAAGTAGATTAAAAATTTATTTGATAAACACGTGTATTCTTGAATAACTAACTGAGCGTTTTTTTGTAATGAGATTTTTGTAAATCTATTGGTCAGGACAACGTCCATCACTCGGGTGAGTTAATAAATAATGAAAATAAAGGTAGGTAGTATTTCTGGCATTCCGCATTCATTCATTTGTTTAGGACCGTGTTGGACAATCCTCGTTAAATATGCACACAAAGCAATTATTGTACGCAAACACGACAGCACGCGGCGACACGCGGCGACTCGGTCCGACCGGCGCCGGGGCGGGGCGCGACCGGAAACTAAGCGCGCTCGGAGCGGGCCTGCTGTTGCCAGTGATTACCTTCTCTCTGGTTGCCTCTTTACCGCTACCTATAAGTACTGTGGCCTGTGCCTCTATTCGAACTATGCCTCTATTCATACTGTCTCAGTGCATGGCGGGTGACCTCCGAGCTCCGGGGTCAGGTGTGCGGGCGCGTATCCAGACTAAATGTGTGAGAGTATAAGCTTTAATTAGCTTGTTGTTGACCACAAGTTGCTGTCGTGAGTGGCCCGTGTGCGCTCAGCCTAACACAAAATAGTATATTTCATTATAAGTGCGGAAAGCCTGTCATTGCAAAGAGTTCCGACAAATGTCTACCCGAGCCGAGGCGCAGCCGAAGGTGAGGGTTGACAGTCGGAACTAGTTGCAATGACGGTTCCGCACGTGTACTGAACAACTATTTTTAATACAGTTACGAAAAAATTAAGCAATTTAATAAAATATCAAAAACACAACAAACTCAACTAAGTTCCAACTGTGATCAAGAGATGGCGCTAGTCGTATTAGTAATGCGAAACCTACGTTTCGCAATGCAAAAAGTGTCAAAGTCGTGTCGCCATTTTTGACAGTTGGCAAAGAGAACGCACGAGTTCGGGAAAGGTAAACAAAAAGCTCGAGTGTGTAATAGCCCACATCCCGAACGCTAAACGTCCCTGCAATACGCCACTTTTTGAGCAACTGTATTAAAAAAACACTATCATAATTATTATATTAGAACTATACCTTTTCCTGTCATAATTTTTTTATGCAATATTCTTTGTGATCCAATGAAGTACCTAGGTGGTGTAAACTTTCAAACTTCTGTATTTCGGGTGGGTCATTCCCGTTACTGGGAAAGGGAAATGATCAAAAAACAAATAGAAAGGGTCATCAACTCAGTTTAGTATGAAATGAATGAAAACCAGTGTCGCCGGGTGATTTTCGTACACAAAACTATTCATCACGCACTAAAACATTCATTAACGTAAAGAAATGTGTAAACGCCGTCTGGTAACGTTTTTTTTAATACAGTTGCTCAAAAAGTGGCATATTGCAGGGACGTATAGCGTTCGGGAAGTGGGCTATTACATACTGGAGCTTTTTCTTTACCTTTTCCGAACTCGTGCGTTCTCTTTCCCAACTGTCAAAAATGGCGAAACGACTTTGACACACTTTTTGTATTGCGCAACGTAGGTTTCGTATTACTAATACGACTAGCGCCATCTCTTGATCACAGTTGGAACTTAGTTGAGTTTGTGTTTTTATTATTTTACTAAATTTCTTCATTTTTTTCGCAGCTGTATTAAAAATAGTTGTTCAGTACACGTGCGGAACCGTCATTGCAAAGAGTTCCGACTGTCAACCCTCACCTTCGGCTGCGCCTCGGCTCGGGTCGACATTTGCCGGAACTCTTTCCAATGACAGCCTTTCCGCACTTGCAATGAAATATACTATAGTCAGTCACTGTTTGGAGAATATCGTGTAAAAAATAATATACTTGGGATGTCAGCAAAGAGAATTTTGGGATAGTTAGAGCTAATGCTCTAGATTCTTTTGCAACCGTGACTCGCCTGCCTTGTCTACGTTGCCTCTAGTCCTAGTTAATATTATATACGCGAAAATCTGTAAGTATGTATGGATGGATGAATGGATGTTTGTTACTCTTTCACGCAAAAACTACTGGTTGGATTTAAATGAAACTTTACAATATACATCAGATTAACACACAGGATACTTTTTATGCCGGAATTCCCGCGGGAACTCTGAAATTAACGCGGGTGAAACCGCGGGGCACAACTAGTTAATAATAATTGAATCTATTATTTTCTCTGTGGAAATGACCTCCCGTTTGTCGTGTAATTTGATTGTTGATTGTTGTTGCAGAGCGGACATCCGCTGAAAACCAAACATGGGTTGATGTCCCTTCTATCTGTTCCAACATCCATGGTAGTACGCGTACAGAGTTGTTGTTGACGATGCACGTGTGGTGTTGTTGCAGAGTGGAGCGCGCGGCTGTCGGGGCGGCGCCGCGCCTCGGCCCAGTCGCCCGCGGCGCTGCTCGCCACCTTCGACTCCAGCGTGCTGCAGGCGAGTACCCCTCGATACTGCACTCCATGCGGGCGGGCGGCTTGTGTGCCCACGTGCAGCTGCGCGTGTGGCGTGGGGCTTCCACATTCAAGTCGATGTCATCTGTCACACAAACAGCAACGGCCTACACCGGTATCGCCTCTAGGCTCGCCGCTATATCGTGGCGGGGAGGCAAGAGGTTGACGGGGGACGGGGAATGAAGCTTATTTTCGTTGTAATAATAGTAATCCTACTAATATTATAAATGTGAAAGTGTGGATGTTTGGATGTCAGTTACTCGATCACGCAAAAACGGCTGAACGGATTTAGATGAAATTTGACATGCACATTATCAGGGGTACAGAAAAGGACATAAGGTACTTTTTATCCCGGAATTCCCGCGGTAACTCTGAAATTACCGCGGGTGAAACCGCGGGGTACAGCTAGTAATAAAATAAAAAGATTGCTGTTCCACTGTTGGATGGATCGCTCGATTCCTTGATCAGCTTTATCCGCCAGCCTACTTATGTGTCTGAGTCGCGGGTAGGTATCAGAAGTGGGATCCCCCCCCCCCGCTCCCCCCACGCGTGTCCCGCCGCGATTGCGCGGTCGTACCGCCATTAAGCCCCACGTTATTGTTAAGTCTCTCCTGGCTTTTATCTCTTCCGCGCAATTTGCCGCGAGCGACGCCGACGGCGGGGACTAGTGTCGGCGGTAATGACATTGGCGATGTCGCTTTGCGTTGAATATTTGGCGCTATGGAGATAGACTAGTCACTAGCGCATCGGGATGGAATGTTAATAGAATGTTACCAGTAGTTGCCCTCTGCTTCACCCGTATGATATTAGTAATTCTTTTTGCTGGAAAAAAAGTATTTTAGAGCTCGCATCTTTAAGCTGGCCGTCGCAAGATTTTACTTTTGAGAGTAAGCGAAACCAGAGAACTGATCGACTCACCCGCGGTATTTTTGGACTTCCCGTAGGAATTCCACGATAAAACATAGTCGTAAATCTTCCTCATGACCTATCTCTTAGTGAAAACCGCATGAAAATCCGTTTGGTCAAGTAATACCTACGTACTTGGTACCAGGTTACTTAGAAAAATAACTTCACGTTCCACCGGCGAACGCTGTAAATTTACTTTTTCATTTAGGGAGGAATTCCGTGTAGCGGGAGCGCGGTTTAATTTTAATAAAATAGAATGGGCCGGGCCGCTACGAACGTCGCGTCGTTCGTAGCTCGGGGCCGGTTCGTAGCACGATATTGTCACGTAGCTGTTTCGTAGCTCGACGCCGGTGCGTTGCTACGAATATTTGTAGCTCGATGCCGGTGCGTAGCTCGGGACTCTTTCTCTGTGACGGTATTCAATCTGCATTGAACTGACAGATTTGGACGTTCCCTTTTCCTGACCACTCAGGTTTTTCGGCAATTGTGCGTGAAATCAGTATTCCGATCGCGGCGGTCGAGCCGGACCTTTTCTATTGAAAGTTACGTCGAGGCTGAGCCCTCGCCTCCCTCGGGAGAGGCAGGAAGGTCGTCGCTCCCTTTGAGCAAGGGTCCTAAATCCATTGTCGGCCATCGGAAATAGATGCCCAATACAACTAAGATATTCTCATCGGACATTGTTTGTATTTTGCTTTGTATCACGAATAACAATGTGCTTGTTGGAACATGTTATATAAAAATAGTGTAAAGCAACTTCAAATGATAGTAATAGTATTATGGATTTTTCTCAAATGCGATGAAGTTTCTACTACTTTGTTAAATTTTAAAGATATTTACTGCGCAGTTTTTAAAGTGAAACTTTGGGTGAGCAGAAATTTTCAAGATCCAATTTGAGTGTAAGGTTTTTAAACGGAACGCATTTGACCTAAAGAGGTTTTACTTTTGTCACGTGTGTCTGTGTGTAGTTGTAAGCGGCAAATTATAAGTTGAGTTTTTGTAACCGTGGTGGTTGGTTGTGCTCAGATCCGCGACTGGGTGTCGGTGGAGACGGACATGCTGCGCGCGCAGCCCGTGCCCGTGGGAGACGCGGACGAGATCCTGCTGCAGCTCGACAAGCAGAAGGTCAGTCACACAACACAACACACAACGTACAGTCAGCAGCGGAAATATATGTAAACACTTTTGACATCCATTGAATCTTATTGCAATAGTAATAAAGTCCACAAAATATTCTAAATCGCTCACTGACACTTCGCTTCACACCACACCATGCTGTACTTAAAAACGTGGTTGTGGCCTGTAGGAGCCTTAAAAGAAAATTCTCTACTGACAAAATTGAATCATTAATAACAATGTTTGGACGTAGTTGCACAGCGGCACCTGGTCAAAAACTCAGCAGAGCTTGTTGCATGGGTACCAAACAACAGATATAATGCTTATATTATATTATTGTTATAAATGCAAATTATGAGTGCTTAATAAGTGCGAGTTTGTCAAGAAGAATCAATCCAGTATGAAGGAAGGATAAACTTGCCACTGGGTAGTTACGAAATTATAGTAATATAATATTACGTTTATTACAATAAGTATTAGGTATTCGTCTATAGCTGAAGTGATGTTTTAAATAAACTTATTGGCACCAGCCGAGTGAACGGGGTGAAAAATAATAGTTGTGTTTAGTAATCCTATTAGCCAATTCCTTCGTCGACATGTTCACTGGAATGTCTGTGAGATTAACGCAAAATTCACTTTGAAGCTGTTCTACCTACTTCAAATACACCGCGTCATAATACAATTTAACCGACACACGCAAATCGAAACTGCACTTTAGTTCGCTAGAGATAAGATTCGATCTGGCTCGGTTGATAGTTCGAGTGTGGTAGCGACAAGTGGCGGTGTTCGGAGCCCTTTGTTCTCGGTGGCGTGGTTATTGAATCAGATGAAACCGAAACTCTCGCGTCCGTCGGCCGCTTGAGTCGCGGCAGACTGCCCAATAAAGTACCTTGGCTCAGCCCGAGGTACCAAGTCCGGCTACGGGCTAAGCCCAGCCCCACCTCTATCATTTACATTTAAATAAACATATCAGGAAAAAAGTAGCCAAATATTTTGCGGCGGTTTGTTTCTCCATTTAAATAAATAAATAAATAGGTACGTAGGTATACACGTAGGAATTTTAAAGGAGAAATAACCCCGTCCTTTACATCCTTTAAATTCATTAATTTCATTTAATTTTCATTTAACCACAATTGCATCGGTGTCAAGTTGTGGTGTAATTTTTAAGTCTCAAAGATTTTATCTAAAATTTCTTCAAAAATTACTAGTTTGTAAGAGCAACGCCATCTATTGAGAACATGCTCAGTAAACAAGTGCATGTAAAAACACAAAACTAAAAATCGTAACTCAAAAAAACTACTCCGTTGGTGAAGCTCCAGTTAGCTTATGTCTTCAAAGCCGATCTGACCATAGATAGTTCTTTAAATGTCAATTCTCAGAATTAATTTGAATTCCCTGACCACACACTGGTTTTGACGGATGAACACATTTACATCACATTACACTGAACACTGTACACGTACGTGATTAGGTCATTAGGCTACTGAGCCGGCATTGAATAGCGCGTGTCGATAAATCGCCCAATGGACTTAATCGCGTGGTACGGAGACGTTTATTGGCATTTAATGTAAGAGGGAAGTAATTTGGGCGCAGCGACGAGCCCAGCGATGATAATGAATGCTGTTTCGTTAAAGAATTCGGTCACCAACCCCCGAAGTAGGGGCTAACTTTTTAATATAATACTTAATTAAATATTTTGTAACCAAATTTTCGTAATTTTACTTTTGAATGAACTGCTTTATCATATAAATCACTACAAAAAAGCTATATGTAGTCGCTAATATAGGTATGAAAAATTGTTGTTACTCACTATTTCTGCATTTTTAAATTCTTATTTGGAGGATACCTGAAACTTTTCATTATGAAATGCTATGCTTTAGTCTGACTTAATTTTAGTAGGTACCAAACAACTGTTTATGTGGATTTATGCAAATAAACGAAATTTCAGTCGAGGTCAAATAGAATATAAAACAATATCACATAGCTACTACATATATATGTTTCGATCGATCATTGAATAAAATTGCAAATAAATCAATCACCAGAAGAAGTTTACAGCAACACATTTGATAACTCATCATCTTACAATCTGTTACCTATACTTCTATACTAATCTTATAATATTATAAAGAGGAAAGATTTGATTTTTTGTTTGTTTGTTTGTTTGTTACGATTTAACTCAAAAACTACTGGACCGATTTCAAAAATTATTTCACCATTAGAAAGCTACACTATCCCTGAGTCACTTAGGCTATATTGTAATCCAGAATTCCCGCGGGAACTCCGAAATTAACGCGGGTGAAACCGCGGGTACAGCTATAGTCATATACTTTTGACTGAATGATGTAAATACGCTCTACGGTCAACCTTACACTGATCGTAAGCGGTGAGAACTATGTCTCCCCCTGCGGACTGCGGTCCCAGTGCCCACTGCCACCCGATGCCGATGCCGAGTGCCGACTGACGCCACGCGCCCGATGCGCGCCAATTTATGCTCAGTTTCGAGCCGACGCCTTTGCGCACGCGTCAAGTTTAGTGAGGAGAGAGTATCGATATTTTTACTACGATTTATTATTATTTTTACAATTTTATTAAAGTTAAAGTTATTTGGGCACCGTGGGACAATTTTTTTCAATAATCCACTTCACAATGCACATCTGCTAACTTGATCCCACAGTAAGCTATTATTAGCTTGTGTCGTGGAAACCAAGCAAACATGGTATATACTACAAACTACATACTAGAACTATAATTATAATAGATCTATAAACATGCCCAGACTAGAAAGTGGAATCCTATATTCGTCACACAAAGTCCACCCCCACCGAGAATTAAACCCGGAACCTCTTGATTAGCGGGTAGGCACCGTGACCTACTGCACCAATCAGGTTCGTTATTCCCCATGGACCCACCCGGGGGTCCACGGGTCGTGAGTCGGTATAACATACGTATTAATAATAAGCTGTGTTTCGTAAAAGCAGTTATAATAATAATAATAATAATAGTTTTATTTCAAGCAATAAATCCATAGAATACCAATACAATTTAAAACATAAAATCTAAAAGGAATTAAAATTTAGACTTTAAATAATGATTCACAATATTGCCGAACTGTTTACTTTTTATTTGCTTCTAAATGGACACACATCCAATGCCTGCATATGGGGCTCATCACTATATGTTCCGCGACAGCCACCAGGATACTATTAGTAGATCTTTGCGGACGACTCCAGAAAGACGCCACTCGAGCCCTAATACAGTTATGATAATACAGTTATGATCGAATCGTGGCACTTTCTAGTGCCCGACTGACTAGCTACCACCTTCAAGTTAAAATCGCCAAGCACCTGACGGTGTACTCCGGCAGCCTCACTTGAAAGCCAGTTCCCATTCCAGGTCGGCCACGCACCTGCAGGCCTTCTGGTGTTGCAGATGTCCATGAGCGGCGGTAATCACTCACCATCAGGTGTGCAACGTGCCCCGTGCCCGTTTGTCCCCTATGATATAACAAAAAATATATAAATTTCACTGCCTCAACTAGTCGTTGTTCATGGTTCCGCTTGCATAGTGTTTGGCTTTGGGTGTGTATAGCGAAGGCTTTATGGTCACGCCCATAGTAATTTACGCTTCTGTTTCAACAGTTCACTGTTGTTTCTTCTTTAATTGCATTGAAACTAATTTTATTGAGACCCCAATACCTCGGCTGCACTCGCGCGCGAACCTTCGCGTTATGTCTCTTTATAATAAGGAATGTAAAAGATACTTACTAAATTTCACAATAAGTGACTCAAGGGCAAGTTAGGAATCTTTGTAGATATGGTTTAATTTAGTTCAGTTATTTTTGTGTAGTGCCTGTATAAAAATATTGACAAAAATCCGATGTTTTGAGTTGTGTTGGTATGTATAATAATAGTTTTTTTCTAAATAAGAAGGTTTTTGGAGACTATTAGCGACGTGAACCAATAAAAATTCTCGCTTCTCTCTGGAAGCTAAATTCATTTAAAATTAAGCCGATGTCTGACCTTATTGTTATTGTGATGATAATAATGGTCGTTTCTTGCAGTTTGGGTTAATGAGAAAGTAAATGCTCTACTGAGTATTTTTTCTTTTTTTTATCGATATTTCGAATATCGATAAGATACACTATCGACATATATCCCATTCCTATAACAGTGTACAGTGGTGTGGGTGAGGGTTGTTGAGGTGGAAGGGAATCCGTTGCCAGGCAACACGGCTTCGCCGGCAAGCCGCACGTGTTGCGAGACTTGCAAGTTGTTCTGAAATTGTCAGTCTGGCCAGTGGGCCGTGGTGAGAAGACGTGCGGGGGGGGCTGCTTGTAAAAGCTTAGGATTTTATTGAAAGCAAAAAAAATAATGAATTATAATACCTCCGGTACAAAAAGAAAAAACTCCTCCCGACCTTCATGTAATGATGATTTATGAAAATTTCACTGCAAGTGAGCATTCGCTCACTTATTTTGCAATTTGTATCGATTGTAAGGGCATTGCGTGTCTGGGAAAGCAAAACATGTACTGCTCTAATAGTTACGTTGTAAAGTTTATGATAATCATGTGGGAAGTTCCCCGAGCAATTTCACATTATAATCACAATCCACCGTTGTATATTTCTGCCCTTCTTTTAGAAATAGGTCACTTTATTTTGATAGAAGTATAGCCAACGTCGATCTCCCCAGGGGATCAGCAAGCAACAATTGAAGTGCTCACAATTGTAGTACTGCCTTGTAGTGTGGACCTACATACATGGCGCGGGTCAGCCGGCCGCGGACATGTGGGATCGTGGATCATTTAACTTTCCAAGGTTGGAAGACCCTAATCTACGTAAGCTCATAAGAGGCTTCCATCCAATATTTGACAAGATTAACTTTTGCCTCGCGGCTTATGAATCAACAAAACTTACCTCCAAAAAAATTATCAAGACAGGCTCGGTCCGCTCCGCGGGTGCTGTAAAAAATTCAAGACTTCCCACCCCATGGTATACCGACTACTGACCCCATTCTATTCAGATCTTCGGAGTTGTTACGGTTTGATCTGTTCTCATCTTGATGCGTATCGTTTCGGAGACGTGTGGGGGCTCTGTGATGTTTGGTCGGGCGGGCGGGTGTGAGAGGATCAATAAAGGTGCGGGTGGGGGTGTGGCGGCCACGCGCCGGCATTCGTGCCGCGACCGGCGTCGGAAGCGGACGTATCCGGATGCGCTCGTGATAATAAAGTATCACGTCTACATGTACGCTTTTACGTTTAACGTTACTTAATTTGTAGCTCCAAGAATTAAATGTATATTATAATAAGATATACCCACCAACTTTGCTCGCATGTATTTGGGATTTTTACTTAAACAATTTAAACCAGGATTAACGTATTCGGTGTGTTAACCCAAAATATACGAGTATTCTATCCATGGCTAAAGATTCAAATTTGTTCAGCCGTTAAAGCGTAATTAGTACGGACCTGACATACAAATATCTGAACAGACATACATATTTTCCATTAATCCTACTAATATTATAAATGTGAAAGTGTTTAGATGTTTAAATGTTTGGATGTTTGTTACTCAATCACGCAAAAACGGCTTAACGGATTTGGATGAAATTTGGCATGCACGTTGTCAGGGGTACAGAGAAGGACATAGGGTACTTTTATCCCGGGATTCCTGCGGGAACTTAAAAATTACTGGGAACTTTAAAATTACCGCGGGTGAAACCGCGGGGCGCAGCTAGTAATATCAATAGGACGTTATTTTATAAAATTGTCGAGAGACAGAGCTATTTATTCGTCATAAACTTCATGAAAATCCTACATACATTTCGGAACCCAAATATTAATAAACTATGTATGTAACTAAATATGTTAGTCTTGGCAAAGAGAAAATATCTTTACTTAGATTCCGATTATATTTCTCTTTCAGAATGCTTTTGGCATTTCATTCGATTATCGTATGTTAATATAGAATATAATAGAAAAAAAGGTTTATTTGATATCAACAAATAAATAATATAAATACAATGTCAATCTGTCAATCGAACATTGCTTATAACAAGATCCTTCAAACAGAATAAAACTGATAGAAAATGCGACAGAATCAAATTTATTTTCATAGCGGGTCGGGTTAGGATGCTTACAATAAAGGCAGTTACATTTATCTTTGGAGGAAGGGGGAAGCAGTGTCTTTCTAATGAGATTTCGTCGGTACAATGTAGCATTTTGTGTAGTATTCGAAGTGTAACATCACTTGAATTAGAAGCCATACGAAGTGCACTACACATTAAATTGCATGAAATTCTTTGTTTATCTAAGTCTGTCTCCAAGATTAATTATATTATCAAGCTGGTGTACTATGCGGGAGCAGGTCGGGTGAAGGCAGTTCAATGTCCATCGTCGTGGAGATCCTTGGGGAAGGCCTTAGTCTTGTTATAAATGTCTGTCGGTATATGATAAAGATTTTTGTAAGTTAATAAGTTCGATATAATTTCTCTACACGAAAGAATTGATAATAAAAATTAAGACTTCTAGCTTCATCCGCAACGAAGTAAAAGGGGGGTCGGAAATGTCCTGGATGACTGCACGAAAAAAATGGTACGGCCTTTGTTTTTTCTCGAGTTGGCGAAAACACTACCGAGCCCCCCCATAATGACGGTTTTCATCTAGCCCCAAACTAAGCACAACATCTAGGGTACCAGCCAACTTATATTATATACGTATTACTAAGCCAGATACAATGCCAGAGTTAGGGTAAAAATAGTTTTTTTTTAGTTTCTTTCACATCTAGTTGCTTATTGCGGTGGGAGCATCTGCTCTAACTTCCTTTCCAACGGTAGGGCGCCTGCCCCGGCTACATGTCCTCTCTAGTTAATTTATTTGCTCTGTGACTGAGACGAACAGACTGATATAGCTAGCTAGTTGTGCATTTATCACCTCATCCAGTGAGCGCGGCCTCGCGGCGGACGGTCATAAATAATTCCGTCTTCGTTCTCAGTTCTCAGTTCTCAGTTTGTTCGTAAAACTGAGAACTCAAAGATTAGTCGAATAAAAAGTGACTCTGACTTGGGGTTGATTCGTTGACTGTTTTTGGTTAGCGCGGTCACTGTTCAATGCAAAGATGTCTGTATAATACTTAAAGATGTAAAATTTATCTATATACCTAACGTGTTATTGTTATTTCCAATGCAATATATTTGTTTTCGTGTCATCGAGCCAGTGGGCGTGTATATCACGGCAGGTCTCATGCTTGTTTCTGTTTTAGTGATACAGTTGCGCCCATATTTTTGGTACATTTTGTATTCTGAAATATATTTATTATCTTTTTTTCATTACCTTGAACACCCAAGGCTAATCATTGTTTTTTCGATTGGAATGTCTATTATCAAATGTCGTAATATCTATATGTTTAACCAGGGGGGTGAGATGGGAATGGCATTGGGATTTATTTATTTCTTGGATCTGGTTTTGTGTTGCAATGCTTGTTATATATATGACTTTATTTATAAGTTAATTATAAGAATATCTGTATTATTAATTGTTGCTTTCAATTTTTTTTCTTACTTAAATCAGTTTCAAATATTAGTAAACTCAAATGCTATCTGTTTTGTTTACATTGCTTGCTTTATACATACACTTTTTTATAGGTTAATTGAATACATATATGAACTTATTTATAAGTTAATTATAAGAATATATGCATTAATAATTGTCGCTCTCAATTTTTTTTCTTATTTTAATCAGTTTATAATATTAGTGCACTCAAATGCTATCTGTTTTGTGTGCATTGCTTACTTTATACATACACTTTTTTATAGGTTTATTAATTACATATCGATGGTTGTTGCTTCCAGATTTTTTTCTCATTATTCTCTTATGGGAGTATACTGTTATTGTAGGATTGCAGTGATAGTGTGTTCTCATGCTATATGCTTTGTTTACATAGCTAGAATATCTGTATCAATTATTGTTGCTTTCAACCTTTTTAGTTATTTCAATCAGTTTAAAATATTGGTGGACTCAAATGCTATCTGTTTTGTTTACATTGCTTGCTTTGTATATGCACTTTTTTATAAGTTAATTGAATACTTATATGAACTTATTTATAAGGTAATTATAAGAATATCTATATTAATAATTGTCGCTCTCAATTCTTTTTCTTATTTTAATCAGTTTAAAATATTAGTACACTCAAATGCTATCTGTTTTGTGTGCATTGCTTACTTTATACATACACTTTTTTATAGGTTAATTGATTACATATCGACGGTTGTTGCAGCCAGATTTTTTTCTCATTATTCTCTTATGGGTGTATACGGTTGGTATGGGATTGCAGTAATAGTGTGCTCTCATGCTATATGCTTTGTTTACATGGCTCGCTTGGTGTGCATACTTTTATTGAGACTGATTGTATCGTTACTAATAGATGTCGCTTCCGGATCGTATTCTTTTTTTCGTGAGCTTGCATTAGCAGTAAACTCAAATAATGTAGGCTTTGTTTACATTGCTTGTAAACACTTCTATAATACAAAACACTTGCTTAACCTTATGCTTATATCTACTTTAATTATTGTTGGCTCTGGTTTATACTGTGCATTCGCAATGGGATGTTCTGCTAACACTGTGTGCTTCTTGTGTATTGGCAATGCTGTATACCGCGACGGTGCCTTTGATTCTATTTTGTTTTTGCGTTGTTTCATTGGTACGATTGGTAACCATACTATGAAATATGGCAAGTGAATTTTTAGATATTTATTACCAAAACTGTCGTGGTGTACGAAGCAAGCTCGCTGATCTACGTATGAACATACTCAGTAATGACTATGACTTAATTGTGTTGACGGAGACATGGCTCAGGGACGGAATATATGACAGTGAGGTAGCGGACGACCGTTACCTAGTATACAGGAGGGACCGTAGCTCAGCATCGTCTTCCAAAAAGGATGGTGGAGGAGTTCTCGTCGCGGTTAAGAGGGAACTGGCACCTGTCAGGCGTACCGACTGGGAGTCTTCAGCCATCGAGGAGATTGTCCTGGTGTTTCCAGCCCTGGCTGACAACTTTTTACTAGTAGCCTGTTATATACCACCTTCATCTAAATCCTCAGTTTACACTTCACATTTTGCTAAATTTATTGATATCGTTACCGAGTTACCGGGATCTAATACTCTCCTTATAGGTGACTACAATTTATCTTATCTGGTATGGGACTTTAAAGATAGTTCTGATTGCGGCACACTTACTGAGGATACGAGTGAGACTACAGAGCAACTTACACATACAATGTCACTACTTAACTTATCTCAATACAATAACATAAAAAATCAGAACAACCGCATTCTTGACTTAATTTTATGTGACCTACCTTGTTCTGTTATAGAGTGTATTAACCCTTTATCGGGTGTGGATTCTTATCATCCACCGCTAGATATTAAGCTTACTTTGGTTAATAATAAACAATTCATTAAAAGAAAAAATAACAAGAAATACGATTTTTACAAGGCAAACTATGAGTTAATAAATAATGAATTTTCAAATATTGATTGGGCTCATGACTTGCATAGTCTGGATACACATCATGCGGTTGAGTGTTTTTATACACACCTATATAGGGTTTTGGATAGTATTGTACCTCTTCAAAATGTCAACAATTCAAAGTATCCTTGTTGGTTCTCACCTGAATTACGTAAAAAGCTTAAAGTAAAAGAGAAACATTGGATTAAATGGAAGGTATACGGCAATAAATATAATTATATTGAATATTCAAAGGCGAGACGTACCGTTAAACAGCTCTTATCTAGTTGCAATAAAGATTATATAGCGAATGTGGAAAATGCTATCAAACATAATATAAAATATTTTTGGAAATTTTCACATGACTTAAAAATTAACAAATCTGGTTATCCTTCTGTTATGAAACTCAACAATCAATCGTCGAATGATCCGGGTACTATTTGCGAAATGTTCTCGTCTTATTTCTCATCAGTCTTTGAACCATCAACGTCTCAGTCGTATGATGTCACATTCTTGTGTAATGATATTGAACTCAGTACCGTAAACTATAGTGCCAATATTGAATTTTCGGAAGTGGAGGTAGAAAAAGTTTTAAAAGGATTAGATTGCAATAAGGGTCCTGGACCAGATAGAATAGCTCCCATACTTTTATCTAGAACTGCCTCCACTCTGTGCAAGCCTCTCACTATACATTTTAATAAAAGTATAGCTGAGGGGCGGATCCCAAGGGTCTGGAAGTGTGCAAGCATCACGCCTATACACAAATCGGGCCCGAAAAATTGCATAGAAAACTACAGACCGGTATCAATACTTTCAGCCATAGCTAAAGTTTTTGAGCGCTTGGTCTATGGTAGGGTATTTCCACTTATTGAACATTCTATTAATCCAAGTCAGCACGGATTTGTGGCATCAAAATCTACTGAAACAAACTTACTCACGTACACAAATTTTCTTTTGGAGTCTATGGATGATGGAATTGCAGTAGATTCTATATACACTGACTTTCGTAAAGCATTTGATAAAGTGGACCATATGATGCTTTTAAAGAAGCTTAGTTATAATGGGATAGGGGGCAGTCTCCTCAGATGTTTCTCCTCTTATTTAGAGCGTAGGCATCAGTCAGTAGTTCTTAATGGATTCTCTTCTGGAGTTTGTGAAATAACATCGGGCGTACCACAGGGATCAATTTTAGGACCGCTACTTTTTATCATTTTCATCAATGATATCTCCTTATGTTTTCTTCACAGCAACACCCTATTGTTCGCTGATGACTTAAAAATTTACCGTCAAATTAGAGGTCCTCATGATTGTTTACTTTTGCAAGAGGATTTAGACAGATTTCATAATTACTGCACTAAAAATAAGTTGTTTCTTGCCACCAATAAATGTTACAGTATCACTTTCTCCAGAAAACGTAACAATTGCGACTATGTATACAAAATCTCCAATCAACCTCTTGATAGGGTATCGAGCATTCGTGATCTTGGTGTAACGTTTGACTCTAAGCTCATTTTCGATCAGCACATTCAAAAAATTACCTCCAAAGCTTACCAAATGCTCGGTTTTGTACTAAGAGTTTCGAATAAATTTAAAAATCTATCATCTTATATTACTCTTTATCAAGCCCTTGTAAGATCTCACTTGGAATATGCTTCGTCGGTCTGGAACCCTTTTTATGATGTTTATAGCAATAAATTAGAAATTATCCAAAAAAAGTTCACACGTGCTATATCCTATCGATTGAAATTGCGCAAGATGTGTTATGCAGATAGACTAAATAAAGTTAACTTAATGTCATTGAAAGATCGGCGTTTACTTCACAGTGCAACCATCCTGTGGAAGATCTGTGCTTCCCAAATTAATAGCCCTTCCCTTGTGTTCGATATCAAATTTCATGTCCCGTCTCGCCCTTTGAGATCAAATCACACCTTCTTCTTAAGGAAATGTAGAACTAACCTAGGTCAGCGAGCTCCTTTGCGCAGAATGTGCCAGCTTTACGATATTACTTTTAATGACATAGATATTTTCCATCTGAGCCTACCTGCTTTTAAGCGGCAAGCAGTTAACATTCTTAAATGTATGTAGTACTCATAGTGCAGGATAAGACTAATGATACTTATAATTTTAATTGTATGCACCTTGGTGTCCTGCTAAGCGTTATATTTTAAGTGCAATTGTTTCCAACCGTAAACTATTTATTCTTAAATTGCTGCGAGTTGCGCGGTGCCGGATGGTTGTGGAGGTAGGAAGCTTCCTCGACAGTTGTTTGGTGCTGCGTGGCGCGTAGCGGTTTTGACTATTCTTGTCAGTATTGGCAGTGGACCCGGCGACTCATGTTTCTGACACCATGCTAATGCTAGTTGTGTAATGTAACTTAACTGTGGGAAAGCCTAGGATATAAGTTACTATGTCTAGTTGTAAGTTTACTCATTCTGTAACTATGTCCTAACTTATGTCTGTTTTTTCTCCAATAAATAAATAAATAAATAAATAAATAAATAAATTCCCATCGCCGTTAAAAGCTCTTCACAGGAAATATTAAGAGGACATAAATATAATGCAAAAACATGTTGCAAAGGTGTTATAATATTAAGTACATTTCCGTGCTAAATTATTATAGCACGTCACGAAGATTCCGAAAAGAATACTTACCGCCGCACTTCAGAGTCGACTTTAATGATTACTTAGTTAAGTATAGATTTTTAAAACAAAACTGCCGCAATCAGAGACGTTCAGTAAATTAATGATAATTTGCATTTAATGAGATGTAACTTAATTAGTTAAATGCCAATTAACATTAATTTATTAAACTTGTCTTGTCTGATTTATTAAACTGCCGCAGCAGTTTTGTTTTAAAAATCTATACTTAACTGAGTAATCATTAAAGTCGACTCTGAGTGCGGCCGTAAGTACTTACATCCAATGATATTTAAGTAAGGATGACATACCTTCACACTACGCGGCGTTCAAATATTTTTCCACTTTGACATATACATGTGAATGTGAATTGTTAGCAAACAGTTCAAAGCAAAACCCCTAATTAGGCCTTAGGGCCCAAGTGAAGGCCTCAGTACAGTTTCCGCGAGCTAGTGCCATATCTATACCTCCTTTAATACTTACAATGGCATTGCTTACATATAATAAATTATCCTCTATGACATAATAATATTATATGACTATGTTTTGAATATATTGGTTTATGGTTATTTAGTAACATAACCACGTTAAACCGTATTGAAAAAAAAAAAAACGCAAAACTAAACCAATTTATCGACGATGATTCAAAGTTTACTAGACTCAATCTTTTTTTTATCTCGAAAGGATCGCCAGCCTCTAAGGAGCTTTTGAAGCACAAATAAATACTTAATTATAGTGTATTTAAGCGTATTATGTTGCTGAAATTGCGTTATGCCACGCCTTAAGAGCGCGTCCGAGATAACGAGTGAGGCGCTCCCTCAACGAGGCACTCTGACTTTGGTTATTTATTCATTATGAAATATTAAGCTCTTTTTTGAAACAACATATTGTAAGTACGTATTCATTATACAGGCTGAAAGTTTAAATGAGATACTCCGATGTCCATGCAGCATGAGATCCTCGAAAAAAAAACAACTGACGAATTTTCGCGCAAGTGGCCGGTGTCAAAAATTATTTTATTTTTATTTTGTTTTTTTTATTTTATTTTATTATTTTAATTTAGATATTACCGTTTTATTGCCTGGGGGCTTCGATAAGTAAAAAGTGCAGTATTGCCGCCAAGCGTTCGAAGTGAGCCCACAACTCACAAGTGCTGAAGTCTTGGGAAGTGCACTAAAGACGTACGCTTCAAACGATTCACACGCACTCGCTCGCGTGGCGGTGACGCGTTACGGTGACACGTTACGTCGCGGGCTAGGGGCGCCAGAAGACAGACATAGAACAGAGTAGATAGTGAAAGTTCAAAACACTATACCAATCAAGCGTGCCGCGATTTTGTCAATAAATATCTGTTCCTTGCGTGGTTAAATACTCTTTGTTTCGGGATAAATAGTATCTTATATCACTAATGGATACTGTAGCTTTCTATCTGTGAAAGTTTTTTTTAGAATCGGTTGAGTATTTCCAGAAATTGTTCCCAATATTCAAACGTGCAAACTTTTTCTTTAAAATATTAGAGTAGATTAACCACGATTGAAACCTTCCTACGTAGATGTTTCTTACGAAAAACAAAAATGAGTGCCTATTTTTTTGTTTTCTAACACAATTCTCATTCACCTCAGATACTTAAAGTGATCTAGAGCCATTTGGTGCGATCGAGCTTAGCTATGGCACGCTTGGGAGAACAACTTGCGTAGTGTATTTTACGTAATATGTGTGTGCGTCAGATTTAAAGGGTCGGTGTTGATTTGCTGACGCACGGGGAAGGGTGGCGCCGCGCGTGTTGCGTCAGCTAACAGCTGAGTCTGCAGCTCGTGCTGTGTTCACTGACGCGGCGAGACGTATTCGTGACGGAACGCATGTTTTTAATATTCAATAAAATATCTTGTTTAATCATTTATTGGAAAACAGCGAAAAATTCCTCTTTCGTAAGTAATTACGAAACTATCGAACGGACCATACGCTTAAACATGTTTTACTGAATACATAATGTTAGGTCTAGATACCTAACACCTGTACTAAAATCATAACTGGCGAGTCTTTTGAAGTTATCGAAAAGGAAATCGAAATAAAATTTCGTCTGAGGATAGAAAGCCACATTTTTTCTAGAATTTATGAATTATTTTGAGACGCGCATCACCAAAAACCCGCATTAAAATTGGTTCCGAAGTTTTGAACAAAAACGACAACCTCTGTTATGGTTTATGTACCTTTCGCTCCATACTAGCAGTGAATAAGATTTAAGGTAAGCACCACTTTCCTCCTAACCCTGAAGATACCATCGTGCCGGGACCCGGTGCTTATCTAGCTTGAGGGCCTCATTTACCGGCACACATTCGACTCGGGTCTCCGCCTACCTAAACCATAAAGGCGCGGACACACTCGATATGTTGACGTTGATGGTCAACCGGCCTACTTTGACCACCTTATAATGTATAATGAATACTTAAAATTGGACAAGGATAATAAGGTTAAGGATAATTAAGATATTCGTAAATCAATGATTTCACAGTCAGTTGCTTAGTAATAATGAGTACACGATATTTGCTGGTTCGATAAAATTGCCCTAATAGAAGTTGATAGTTAATTTCACAACTCAGTCTTTGACTTTAATTCTTGATTCTACTTTAAGATATAAGCGAAGCTACGTAAATTTCAAAGTATAAACTATGTTACATATCGTACCATATTTTATATACGTTCATATATGTCCAAACTGGAACGGAAAATCCCTTGCGCAAATACCTACGTTATCCTCTTAGTATAGATAGTCCAGAGGATAAGATATTTTTATTTTGAGTATAGTATATAGAAATATTAAATAAATTGACCTTAAAATACCTACGTATTGTATATTTTGTAAATCAGCGTGTTATAATCGGAAAATATACACGAGCGCTGTTATCGCAGGCGTAAATATTAATTTTAAATTGTCACTGACGCTCTGCTAGGCGGGTGTGTCCGGGCCCTTACCTCGGGCGGCCCTATTGTGCGAGGTCAATACAATCCCATCAAAAACAAACTTGTAAAAAAGTCCCAAGTCTCGCAACTCAGTTCTTCTACAGTAAAAAGTTGTGAGATCAATGTAATACCAAGTCGGTTAATTTATTCAGTGCCTACTTAAGGGTCCTTCTGTCTAAAGTTATCATGTTATAAGGTAATCTAATAACATTTTATAGTGACCATAACAAATTTAAAAATCTTTTATGTTTAAATAGATTGATTGGCTTGGCGATCACGTGAAAACACAATATATCTCACATGTAATACATAATTATGGTTCTAAACAATCTAATTTAATTATAATATGTATTACTTGTGAGATACTTACATTGTATTTTCACGTGATCGCCAAGCCAATCAATCTATTTAAAACATAAAAGATTTTTAAATTTGATATGGTCACTATAAAATGTTATTAGATTACCTTAAAACATGATAACTTTAGACAGAAGGACCCTTAAGTAGGCACTGAATAAATTAACCGACTTGGTATTACATTGATCTCACAACTTTTTACTGTAGAAGAACTGAGTTGCGAGACTTGGGACTTTTTTACAAGTTTGTTTTTGATGGGATCTCATTTCTTTTTGTAAATGGTCTTCCTCCTTTGAGCAATTTAGTCTAATAACTTGAAAGATTTTGGTACAACTTTATAATATAAACACATGCCCCATTCTTGCTTTTTCATTCCGTTGACCATTGTACCTTTGAACATAATTATGTCTAGGTAACTATGTATCTACACTTTATATCTAGGTAGGTAACTAGCTACACTTATTATTATTATTTATTAATATCTGGGCAACCGAGCTTCGCTCGGCTTAAATAGCTGTTCCCCGCGGTTTAACCCACGTTAATTTCGGAGATCCCGCGGGTATTCTGAGATAAAAGTACTACCCTATGACCTTTCCTGTACCCTTGACAACGTGTAGTATGCAATAATTAATTCACCCGCGTTGATATCAGAGTTCGCGCGGGAATTCCAGAAATGAATCCTAGCTAGATCGATTTCGCCCCCGAAATCCCCTGTATACAAAATTTCATGAAAATCGTTGGAGCATTCAGATTAGGGTAATTTTATCTCGGAATTCCCGAAGGATCTCCGAAATTAACGCTGGTGAAATCTCATGAAATTTTGCATGCACGTTGTCAGGGGTAAAGAAAACCTAGGGATATAGGGTACTAACTACTTTGCATCTCTGAATTCTCGCGGGATCTCCGAAATTAACGCGGGTGAAACCGCGGGGAACAGCTAGTCTCATATATTTATATGGGATTACAAAGTTATTTGTGCAGTTGGTACATATAACTGCATATATAACTTTGTAATTCCATACATTTATATGGGATTACAAAGTTATTTATGAAGTTGGTGTATCTAGAAAACTGGACCGAAATTGCAAAATATTTTAGTTTTTCCTTGATTTATACAATAAACACTAATTGTATTCTAAATTTCAAACTTCTATGTCTGCTAGAAGTGCCTTAGAGTTTTAATGATCGGTCAGTGAGTGAGTGAGTGAGTGAGTGAGTGAGTGAGTGACCTACAAAATTAAGAAACTTTGACTAGTTATAATTCTTAAACTACTGGTTCAAATCGAAAGAAATTTGAAATATACCGTCTTTATACAATACCTGCTTGTTTACTAAAAATTCAGGCTTCTAGTTTTATCCACAACGAAGTTATAGGGGGTCGAAAATGGCCTGAATTGCTTCGAGAAAAGGATGGTACGGCCGTGCCGCTTTTGTTGCTCGACTTGGCGGGGGCACTGCCGTGCCCCCAGATAGGAGCTCGTGCGTTACTCCGAGGAAGTCGGCCTATTGTGTGCGCGCTCCAATTGTCTGTAAAGAAGTTTTGTGGATTTTCGGCTTCCGACCTGAGTGCCCGGTGGTTTGTATTTGAGATAAAAAAAAAAACACTAGATTTCTTTACAAATAAAAATACAACTGACCGTTGAGTCAAATTCTAGTTTCTTGATTCAACTTGTAAATAATTGGTAGACATGTCAAAGAACTACAATAAAACCCTACTAATCTTATAAATTTTAAGGTTTTCATGTTTGGATATTTGGAATGTTTGATTGAACGGATTTATGTAAATGAAATATCGCAAAAATATATAATAGAATGTCCTTCTTCTTTCTTTCTATCAATACGTTTAAGATACTTTTTAACTCAGTACAACAAGTTCCGAACTCATCCTGAGGATTCATCTGAAAAAATCTTTCAGATGAATCCTCAGGGAGTAGCCAGTATTATTTTTGGTTTAAAATATTTATTTATATTTATTTATTCATGGAACATAAATTTTCATTTAAAGAACTTTATTACACTTTACTATACAAAAGGCGCACTTAATGCCTCAGGCATTCTCTACCCATCAAAAGGTGATATTTTAGGGGCAGGTTAAAGAATAAAATACAAAAAAATCCTACTAATATTATAAACGCGAAAGTTTGTAAGAATGTATGAATGGATGGATGGATGGATATTTGTTATTTTTAACCGACTTCCAAAAAGGAGGAGGTTCTATGTTCGATTGTATGTATGTTTTTTTTTTTTTTTTTTTTTTTTTTTTTTTTTTTTATGTATGTTCACCGATTACTCGAAGACGGTTGGACCGATTTGAAAAATTCTTTTTTTGTTTGAAAGGGTATACTCCCAATTAGGTCCCATTGCCACCAAGTCGGGATCTGATGATGGGATCTTGGAGAAATCGAGGGAACTCTTCAAAAATTATAGGCACACCTATAGCGATTTGGGTATTTTTTATAGTAAATCGTTCATTTGCTTTCGAAAAGCTAAATTTGAAGAAGTGGAACTGATGATGAAGACCACAGATGGTCATCGGAACTACTCAACAATAATACGTCTTTCAGGGGTCCTAGTTAGAGCGATTTGAAAAATTGTTTTTTTGTTTGAAAGGAGATACTTCCGAATTGGTCACATTGTCACCAAGTCAGAATCTGATGGTGGGATCTTGGAGAAATCGAGGGAACTCTTCAAAATTTATAGGCACACCCATGGCGATTTGAATATTTTTGATAGTAAATCGTTTATTTGCTTTTGGAAAGTAAAATTTGAAGAAGTGGAACTGATGATGAAGACCGCAGATGGTCATCGAAACTACTAAATAATAGGTATTTCACAGATTCCGATTCATAAACTTTAATGTGGTTTCTAAACAATTTATGTTCGTCATAATGTATATGGTGAAGTGGAACTGATGATGGTGTACCAGCAGAACTCCTCAAAAATTAACGTCCCTGCATCGGGAAAAGCAATATTTTGTAAAAGGTTATGAGCAGTTGACAGTAGGCTGTTGTAACTTAGATAAATTACAAACCGACTCACTAAAAAGCAAGAAATAAACAAATTTTTAACAAAAAAATTAAAACCGACTTCCAAAAAAGCTAAAAATAAAAAGCTAAAAATAACAAAATACCGATTTAATCCAAAAGACAAAAACACACGTAATATTATTATTGGTTTGTGCTACCACTGATCGGTATGAAGTCGGTGACAAGCCAAATATGGAGGGGGTAGATGGGCTAAGTCGACTCCTGCCACCAGCTCTTCGTGAGCAGAACAACTCAAGTGGGCAGACACCAGCGGGCTTGTCACCGAATTCAAACCGATCAGTGGTAGCACAAACCAATAATAATATTACGTGTGTTTTTGTCTTTTGGATTAAATCGGTATTTTGTTATTTTTAGCTTTTTATTTTTAGCTTTTTTGGAAGTCGGTTTTTTCACGCAAGACTACTGGATGGATTTCAATGAAACTTTACAATAATATAGCTTACACATCAGATTACCACATAGGGTACTTTTTATCCCGGAATTCCCGCGGGAACTCTGAAATTAACGCGGGTGAAACCGCGGGGCACAACTAGTCTATAATACGACGATTAACACGAATTTTATAATTATAAAATTTGCCATCGTATACCTAATAAATACCTGATAAATAATAATTTAAGACGGTTCTCGTCAGTACCTATTGTGGTTATATCTTACCAAAACAATTTTCTCTACGAAATATGTTAACGAACTCTCTTGAATATACTCGCGTGTCTTGTTGGATCGTGTGATTCACGCCGCGTGTCTGTGCGCAGGGCGTGCTGCGCGAGCTGGAGCAGAAGAAGCCGCAGCTGGACGAGCTGCTGCACACGGCCGAGAGCCTCAAGGGCACTGAGAACCGTCAGCAGCTCCACGGGAAAGGTAAGTCCGTCCTAGTCTTTACACACGTACTTACATATATTTCTCTTTTTCACACAATTTGTAGGGATCTTCAATAGTATATTATGTTACATTACGGCTCAAATGAAACCGTGTTAAAATATTTTATTAGGTTGAATTATTTACTATTTAAGACAGCTATTCCGAAAAGATTATTATTATACGCAGTGGTCGTCTTTTGTTCCGTGACGTTACCGTGTTATTTATAACAAATGTTACAAAAGGCGTAGGTATGACGTTGGTCAATTTGCGAGGGATGCACTTTCGCGGCTGGTGGAACTACCTTACTACGCGTCTCAGCGCAAACGTAAAATCGCGCCCTTCCACGCACACTTCAACAGTTTTTATACGTATTTGCTTCAATTACGAAAGGAGTTTAAAACGAAACTAAAGCTCTATATTGTGTAATACATATTATCTGTATGATTGAATAGCATTAATTAGCGAATTCCGGTACGGGTCCCTCCGAGCGCGACCCGGCTCGCCCTTGCCTCGTTCTCAACTCGAGGAAAATCCGAATGTAAGCGCTTCGATTCGTCCGTGAATTTTCACAAAGATAATATTGTTTTGCAAATTATTCTTGCCGATGTGCGAGCCGCTGTTTGTTCTGCCCGGGTTTCATGTAGATTTATACGTATTTATATTGTTTTACGCATTATTCTAGCTACGTACGTACTTTGTTCTCGTGTTTTTTTTTTTTAATATAAGTAAATTATGCACGATTTAATTGTAAAGTGGCAGCGAATTAGCAAAGTGTGGTTTAGTAATGAGATGTCGTCTACGTTTATGAGAACCTCTTTGACAGCAACTCGACGAGAATTCTACCACCCTGAATTTGTCGAGCGTTGATTGATAAAACAAGCATCTTGGTTGCTTAATATCGACTATTAAACGTTAAGCATAAAATAAATTGTAATACGTATTATTATTTGGTTTAATTTCTGAGTGAATATTTCGATGAAATGTCTACTATGAAAACAATGTCTAGTATCAAAATTTAATCATGCTACTTTATATTGTATAAGTATATCATTCCCAATAATAAGTTGGATTTAAGTTCGAGTTTAGCAAGAAATATTTATACATATAGATGAATAAAATAATTACGTGTCTACTATCAGAACAATATTTAATCATGATAACAATTTATGCAGTTTCATTGGCAATAAGCTGGAATTAAAATTAAAAAATTATATAAAAAATCTCAAAAGAAAACTCAAGTGTATAACTTGACCAACGAACACCACCCTTGCGGCGTCCCCAGCGGGTAGGCCCGAGCGCCGAATCTCTACTCAGCAGAGCCCCGTCGAGGCTCCATCACAATCTAATGACGTCACCGCACGCTATAATCTCCCATAGCACTGGCCACCATCTCTATAAGCTATAGAGCGATGAAGAATAATTAAGCTATTGGGATCAGTGTTTAAGACTCATTAAATAGAATGAAAAAAAAAATGGATTTTGGTCATTTTTATGCTTCAAAAGCCTAATCTATACATGTAAAAATGAGTCCCTATTTCCCTTGGTTACGGCTGGACCGATCACCATCAAACTTTGCGTATACCTTGTCGGGGGTACAGAATAATAATAATAATAATAATAATAATAATAATAATAATAATAATAATAATATCATTTATTCATCTCCACAAATTAAGTACATGAAGTGTTTTAATCAAGAAAAGTAGGAGATCTGGAGCCTAAACTAGGATAACCTGTATTATAGGTCTCCAGGTTCCGAACTTAAAAACTATTATTAGTAGGTACAAAATATAAAATAAAAATAAACCGGGATAGAGACTTACAGTTCTAAGTATGAGCGTGTGCATGGATGAATTGTGAGAGTGATAGTGTAAGTGTGTGTGATAGGGCATGCGTGTGTCCGGTGTGTGCATGTGTGTCAGTGTGAGCATGTGTTTCTGTGTGTGCATCGAATGCCTTACTACCTATTTGTTTGTGAGAGTTACTAAAACAATACAAGTCTACCCACTCAATCATATTACCCAATTACAATCATGAAAGAAGTCCAATGACCACTTTTGCTTTTCTTATTATCCAACAATAATTAACATAACCTCAGTGTCATCATAGTTAAGTTTATTGAGAAAATCTGTAAGTTTGTGCTTGCATTCGTATTTGCTTAGTGAATAAAATTTCAGTTTCTTATTTAGAGTATTATATAATTTTGGACCCAAGAAGCTAAAGAACCTTTGAGCAAAACTGGTTCGTACTGCTTTTGTGTGAAAGATATTTTTATGCCTAGTAAGTGAAAGTGAGGGATCGAAGCATGACTGCGAATGCTGTTTCAAGACGGTGGACATGATGAATAGTTGTCTAACAGTGAGTACTTTCCAAACCCGGTAGAGGTCGGCTGTGGGAAATCTAAAAGGCAGAAATAAGCTGACTTTCAACAGTGCTCTTTGAGATCGCTCGATCCTTAACATATGAGTTTTGGGAGATCCACCCCAAGATGAAATACAATAAAGAATGAGGGATTGACAGAGAGAAAAATAAATTGTTTTTAGTGTTTTCGAATCAGTAACATAACGTAAGGTTTTAAAAATGTAAATTAACTTTCTTATTCTAGTAGCAAGTAGGTTTATATGGGGTTGAAAGTTAAGTTTATCATCTATTAATACACCTAGGTATTTATATTGATTAGTAAATTTCAAGGGCGGACAGTCACATTTATCTGCTGCACAGAAGCATGTGTGGGCAATAATATTTTGGGGAATTTGAGGAATCGGAGACAGTGAGAAGCACATATAATTAGATTTCGCAGCATTGAGAGTAAGTTTATTACATTGCAACCATTGACCAATACAATTTAAGCCATTTTGCGCGTGTTGGCGAACTAAGTCCCAAGTATTGGCAGAGAACAAAAGAGCCGTATCGTCAGCATAAGCTAAAAGACGACCGTTTTGCAATTTTGTTTCGCACAGGGAATTAATATAAATTAGAAATAAAGTCGGTCCGAGGATACTGCCTTGAGGAACTCCATAGGAAACATTGAGCTCTTTACTGACCATATTATCAATTTTTACACACTGTCTTCGCTCTGACAGATAACTTCGAAAAAGTTCATATTGTTTTCCTCTTATACCCATAGCTTCAATTTTATCTAACAGCAAGGGAATTGAAACCGTATCAAAGGCTTTGGTGAGATCCAAAAATACAGCTATTACTTTATTTTTAGCATCCAAGTTTTCGACTATATAGTTAGTCAATGTATGAACAGCATCAGATGTGGATCTGTTCCCTCGGAAACCATATTGGAAGTCAGAGAGTAATTTAGAGCCTTCCAAGTAGCTTATCAGTCTTCTGTTAATTAGGCGCTCTAAGATTTTGGATAGAGCTGGTAGAACAGAAATAGGCCGATAGTTATTTATAATGGTTTTATCGCCCGATTTATGAATGGGATGAATTACTGATATTTTGAGAGATAGGGGGAAGACTCCCGTTGAAATCATCAGGTTACAGATGTGGGTTATAGGAGGCACTAATAAACCTTTGAATTGGATTAACAGATTAGACGAGATATTGTCCCAGCCTACTGCAGAATCACGCTTAAGTGTACAAATAATTTGTTCAATTTCTTCACAATCCGTTGGCAGTAGAACCAATGACTGAGTTTGGAATGAGTGTTGAAGAGGTAAAATAGGATCAGTTGGGGAGTAGGGAATTTTATCAGAAATTTGTTTACCAATGTTAGCAAAAAAGTAATTAATTTTATCAACAGATTGTGTCTGGGAAACCAAGTCAGTGGCCGAACTCTTAGCTTTTTGTCTATTTGTGAGGTCATTTATGACTTTCCATAACTGTTTGTTATTAGTGCCAGCCTTTCGAATTTCATTTCTTTCATAATTTTGTTTTATCTTTCTTAGAATACCGTTGCAAAAGTTGCGATATCTAGTGTAAGAAGTTTTAAGGATAGCATTATCAGGTGATAATTTACACTTCCTGTGCAGATTGTCCCTATTTCTTATACAACGCAGGAGCCCCGGAGTAATCCATGGTTTAATAATATTTTTTCTCATTGAAGTGGTGTAAGTTTTTGTATTCGTTTTTAAAGCATCCATTAATAAATTTATCAAAAACATAGCTGCAATATTAGCATCGTTCATTTCAAAAATTGGACTAAAATCTAGGTTATTAGTAGGTATATATTGTATGTTCTGGACCACTTCGTTCTTTCGCAATGAGCGAGCACGTGCTCGCTCGCGAAATCACTCCGATGGTCCAGACCATACAATATATACCAATCAAAATGATTCACTTGTCGGATCGATCATGCAAAAACAATTATCGCTCGCAAAATCATTCCAGTGGTCCAGGCCCTGGACCACACAATCAAAAAGATTCATTTGTCGGATCGATCATTTGTCAGATCAATTACAAAAGATTTATCTGTGGAATGATAATACAGCGAAATCCATACCATGAAACGATTAGACGTCTGGTAGTTCTCATGTTTTGACTTAAAAATAAATGTAACTAACGAAATAGCACACTACTGACTTGACACGTGCATCATGAAGTTTGTTAAACAGTCACAATCGTTAAATATTGATAATGTTTTTGTCGAAGTAAAAAATACCATGTCACGTCATGGAAGTCTTCTACCTAGCACTGTACGATGCATCATTTGTGGACCGTCGAGCTGTGGGAAAACAAATTTGATGATTGGACTACTTTTGCACGAAAACGGGTTACATTATCGAAATGTGTATGTTTATTCTAAAACATTACAACAACCAAAATATGTGTTTTTAGAAAAGGTTTTGGAACGAGTTCCAAATGTTTTATTTGAAAAGTATCGTGATAAAGATGAAGTTTTAAGTCTACAAGATGCTAAACCCTACTCCGTGATTGTATTTGACGACGTTGCATGTGAAAATCAAAATAATATACGAGATTACTTTGCAATGGGCAGACACAAATATATTGATTGTTTTTATCTCAACCAAACATATAGTAAAATCCCTAAACAGTTAGTGAGAGATAACGCGAATTTAATTATACTTTTTAAACAAGATGAAACCAATATGAAACATGTTTATGATGAGCACGTTAATACAGACATGACGTGGGGTCAATTTCGCGAAATGTGTTCAAAGATTTGGATCAATCCTTACAATTATTTGGTTATAAACAAGGATTGTACTAAAAATAATGGTTGCTATAGAAACAAATTAGACACTTTTGTGGTGTTCGACTAACAAAGAACATAAATAATACCTTTAAATAGAGGAACGCATGTTTTAAACTTCATTCGTTATCGGATGCTAAATCATTAACGACTCGTCCGGTTATAATGGAAAAATCATTAAAAAGACGAATTGTTGATGCTGCAGAAGCAGTTAAGAAAAAGGTGCGAAAAATGAGAAATGTCGAAATTGAAAATAAACGTGCATTGGAAACCGTGTTCAAGCCGGTCACAGAACCTCTTGCTCAATTTACGAAAGCTAATGAAAAAGCAACAAAACAAAAGCTGATTGAAAAATCTGAAGGCAACACCAATCATAACACCGGTACTGTTAAAGGCACCAATGATGAGAGCAGTGATAATTATTATACAGATAATTCAGAATCTGATTTAGACACAGACCCCTCAGTTTCATCCGTTATTGATACAACTCTCGATGATAAAAATACCTCGTCATGGTCTG
The DNA here is from genome assembly GCA_907165275.2 of Zygaena filipendulae. Classification (NCBI taxonomy): domain Eukaryota; kingdom Metazoa; phylum Arthropoda; class Insecta; order Lepidoptera; family Zygaenidae; genus Zygaena; species Zygaena filipendulae. The sequence goes on from OU015669.1 coordinate 151,189, forward strand.
TGTCTTCAGAGGCGTTAGATGATGTTGTATTTGGTGTTAGATCAGAAAAAGGAAAACTTATGTTAGGTTCATCTCCTATAACGATCGGTGATCGATTTATATCTGTAGCTGGACATAAGTACGCTACCACTCCTGGCTTAAAACAATTGTTGCTTAAAAAAGATATCGATTTAAAATTAATTATGGATAGCGACATGAAAAATTACAAAACTATGTTAATGAACACAAACGCTCACCGTCGAGATTACGATTCAAAAAAACCCATCAAAAGTAATAAAGGACAAAAATACGTACAAATCATTAGACCTCTGTTTAATATAAAACAAACGAAAGGCGAAGGTTTACCGTCAATGAAAAAAATACGAAAAGATGTCGACTTAGTATACTGGGACGATCCTAATGAATTGGTGGAACGATTAAAACTATTGATAGCATCACGAGAAGCTGGTAACACCGGACTTGACAATGAAATCATTTCTATCATAGAAGAATTGCGTGAAAGTGGACTCATTAATGCGTAAATAAAATAAATATGTGCATTACTAACGATTAGTTTCATTTTATATTTAGCCTCCCTAAGTAGCAGGTCCTACCTTAAAATATGAGTATAGACAAATTTGGTCATCATATTCATAAAAGAATACGTTTTTCAGAGTTTACATTTAATGACAAGGTGTTAATGAAATCTGAAAATGGTGATTATGATCTAAAAACAGCTAGACTAAGAGGCATAAAATTTCCTATAGAAGCATACGATGCGGTTAATAAAGAGTATGTCGATCAATTACATGATATGATTATAAAAGAATTCAATAACCTTGTTGAAAATATGCGTTCACAAATTATAATTGACATTACAAATACCGTTACATCTACTTTAAAAGCATACAATGCTTTGTTGAGATCTCATAATGGAGATTATGATTTACAAACAGCTAGACTGAGAGGCATCAAACATCCAGTAGAAGCAGACGATGCTGTTAACAAGGAGTATGTAGACCAACTAAACACCAAGATGTTTAAAGAATTCAATGGCCTTATTGACAGCTTACGTTCTCAAATCGATGAGTCTACTTTAAAAGCAACATCTTTAGAGTTAGTAAATCAGTTGGAAGAGAAACTGAACCAGAACGGGGTGGACAACGAGATTAAAAGTGCATTACAAAATGACAAAACAGGAAGTAGTCAATGAAATCCACAAAGCCGCTCGAAAAAACTTTACAAGACGTCCTGTTTTTCTCAAGGGAATCGATGATTTGTGGCAAGCAGATTTGATAGATATGCAATCTCTTCGAAAATATAACAACAACAATAAATATATCCTTATAGTAATAGATTGCTTTACAAAGTATGCCTGGGCTGAACCGTTGAAATCAAAGAAAAAACTTGATGTAACTCAAGCTTTTAAACATATTTTAATCCGAAGCCAAAGAAGGCCGTACAATTTGCAAACCGATATGGGGAACGAGTTCTACAACGATTCGTTTCAAAAGCTTATGAAGACGAATAAAATTACCCATTATTCGACGTTTTCTATAAAAAAAGCTTCAATTGTTGAACGTCTTATCAAAACTATAAAGCAAAGACTGTTCAAACACTTTAGTCTGATTGGGAGTTATAAATGGTCTGACAAAACTTTGAATAATATTATGCAGTCTTATAATACCACAAAACATCGCACCACTGGTTTTAAGCCTGCAGAAATTAATAAAACTATAGAACCAGACGTAAAAAGAAATATTAATAAATTACACTCTTTTCCATCTGTACCACAAAAATCAAAATTTAAGGCTGGGGATTGCGTTCGTATTAGTAAATACAAAAATTGTTTTGAAAAGGGATATACTCCTAATTGGTCTACAGAATTATTTACTGTAAAGAAAGTAAATAATACCATTCCACAAACGTACCACATTGAAGATCAACGTAAGCAGCCTATTTTAGGAAGTTTTTATGAACAAGAACTGCAGAAGACTAATTATCCTAATGTGTATTTAATAGAAAAAGTGTTGAAAAAGAAAGGGAATAAGATATTCGTTAAATGGTTAGGGTTACCTCCTGATGAAAACAGCTGGATTGATAAATCCGCATTGTTAAGTTAAGAAGATATAAAACTATAAACAGTATCGTTACTTTAGTCATTTTACTACGAGTCATGCAAGGTGGTGGACTCGTTAACAATTTAATAAATAACTTACCTTTTGAGATTCATATACCTGGGTATAATTACTGTGGACCAGGAACAAAACTTCAGAAACGTTTACAAAGAGGTGACCGCGGGGTTAACAAGTTGGACGAAGCCTGCATGCACCACGATATTGCCTACGCCAATAACACAGATTTACCTAATCGTCACAAAGCGGATTTACAATTGTTAGACATGGCTAAAAAGAGGTTAGAAGCAAAGGATGCAGGGAAAGGTGAAAAATTGGTCTCATGGCTGGTTAGTAAAGCGATGAAAGCTAAAGTAAAATCGGGTTGGGGAGTTAAATCATTCAAACATTTTGTCACGAAAATTCGTTCACATGTTAAAAAGCTAAAACCAAAAAACCGTAAAACGTTGATAAACCTGTCTTATGCAGCTGCTAAAAGAATGATTCCGCTAGCTCGTCAAATCAAATTACCTCGAGTGATACCAATACCAAAAACCGGAGGAATATTACCACTTATCCCAATATTTGCGGGTTTATCAGCTCTAGGCGCTCTGGCGGGAGGAGCGTCTGGAATTGCAAAAACTGTGAATGATTATAAATCTGCTCAAAAGAATTTGCAGGAGACAGAGCGTCATAATAAAACCATGGAGGCTATAGCACTGGGGAAAGGCTTATACATAAAGCCTTACAAAAGTGGGAAAGGTTTATACATAAAAGCTTCAAAAAACTAACTACGCTACCTAATCGTGCTTTGACAAATGTAGACATTTTGAAGTACGCTGCAGATATTCCGCATTTCCGAGGTGTTTACATGAAAGATGAATTACCCAGAAGTCCTAGGAAGATTGAATGTGGTATTGTTAACCTAGATGATTCGAAGAATGAGGGAACACATTGGGTAGCATATGCAAAACGAAATAATTATTGTGAATACTTTGATAGTTATGGTGATTTGAAACCGCCATTTGAATTAGTGAAGTATTTAAAAAATATGAACATTTTTTATAATTATACAAGATACCAAAAATTTAACACTGTTAATTGTGGTCATTTATGTTTAAAATATTTATGGAAATTTTGGAATAAAAAAGTATAAAACATTAAATTTTGTTTTAGTCATGTCATTTGCAAAATGTCTTTAACACTATCAATTACGGGAAACTCATCAAATTTAACTACTTATTACTCTCCCACCCTACAACTTAATGGAGAATATGAGTGTGCTCTGTTATATTTATCTACATTTAATTCAATTCCAAATATTGACTATAGAAATAATAAATTTTACTATGGTACTAATGAAGTAATTACTCTACCGGAAGGAGCCTATGAATTGCAAGATATCAGTGACTATATAAAATCAGAAATAAAAGACGCAACATTTCAACTTCACTGTAATAACAACACATTAAAAATATCCATACACTGCACCAAAGATATTGACTTTACCAAGACAGATTCTCTAGGAAATTTGCTGGGCTATGGAAATAAGTTTCTGAAAGCAAATAAATGGCATGTTTCACATCTGCCAGTGAACATTTTGCCTACGACCGTGGTGAGAGTCGAATGTGATATAGTGAGTGGATCATATATAAATGGTGAACCAAGCCATATTGTTTACGAATTTGCACCTAACGTGCCGCCTGGATATAGAATCATCGAAGCACCTAAAAACGCGATATATTTCCGAATCAATCAAAGTAATATCAACTGCATCCATATTAGATTTTTGGACATAAATAATAACTTAGTCAATTTACGTGGTGAAGAAGTGCAACTTTTTTTGCATTTGAGAAACATTAGTAAAAATAATGATTGATTACAATAAATACGTGCCTCGAAAATCAAAAACCATCAGTTCTGCGCGAGTAACCCTCAACAAAACATCTCCTTATAGGAAAAAAAATAAGTTAATTCGAAAATCAAAAATCGTCAGTTCTGCGCGAGTAACCCTCAACAAAACATCTTGTAGGAAAAAAAATAAGTTAAATAAAGATAATAAAGCATTCCTTAAATTAATCGGATTATTAAAATGAATATCTTAGACGTTTTATCTGTTCCATCTTACGACTATTCCGTTGAAGGGGTCGAATTCCATTCATATAAACCATATGTAACAAGTTTCAACAGGAATGATGAAATACGCATTCCGATCAACCAACAAGATTTGTACATATTGCCATCAGCGAGCACTTTATACTTGGAAGGACAAGTTGATGTTAAAAAACGAGATACTAAAGAGCAAGTAAACACTGTAAATTTTACAAATAATTCTCTTCTTTACCTATTTCAAGATATTCGGTATGAGTTAAACGGAGTTGAAATAGATAAAATAAAAAACGCCGGAATAAGTACTACAATGAAAGCGTTGGTTTCAATGAATGAGAGTGAATCTAAAATGTCAAGAGCCTGGGGCTGGGATATAGGCGGTATTACAAATACTCACCGAGGCAGTTTCGCAGTTTCCATTCCCCTCAAAAATATACTTGGCTTCGCTGAAGATTATCAAAAAGTTGTGATCAATTGTCGGCACGAATTGATATTGTTACGAAGCAACACAAATTTAAACGCTGTTAAACTTAACAACGATGAGGTTATTGAAGACGTAATTATAAATAAAATAATTTGGCGGGTACCACACGTACGAGTTTCAGATAGAGAAAGGATTAATCTTCTCAAGTATTTAGAAAAAGACCGACCACTCCAGATTGTATTTAGAAATTGGGATTTGTATGAATATCCAGCTTTACCAAAAACCACTAAACATACGTGGTCAATAAAAACTGCATCTCAAATAGAAAAACCACGATATGTAATCATTGGATTGCAAACGAACCGAAAGAACAATGCAAGTTCTGATATGGCGCAGTTCGATCATTGTAATCTAAGTAACGTCAAGGTGTACCTTAACTCAACTTACTTTCCATATGAAAATTTAAATATAAACTTTGCAAATGACAGATTTGCTTTAATATACGAGCAATACGCAAGATTTCAACAGTCGTATTATGGAAGGCGATCAGAAGCTTTGCTAAGCCCTAAGCAATTCAAAGATTTAACGCCATTGTTCGTTATCGATTGCTCCAGACAAATTGACAATTTGAAGTCAGGGCCTGTTGTCGACGTACGCGTTGAACTCGAAGCAGATTCTGAGATACCAGATCAAACTTCAGCCTACTGTCTTATACTCAACGATTGCATTATCGAGTATAAACCACTCAGCAGCACGGTGAAAAAGCTATCATGAATCCTGACATTATAATAGCCGATCTTCAAGGTTTTAAAGATGCGAATAATAAATTCATTGTTAAAGAAGTGTCAATTGCAACAAAATACCAAACACAAACATTTTTAGTTAAACCACCATACCCCTATAATTTTTTAACATTCGAAGAAAAAAAACAAGTTCAGTGGTTGCAACGAAACAGAGGTATTTACTGGAATGAAGGCTATATAGATTATAGAGAGTTTCAACGAGTCATCGTCCCTTATTTAGAACATAAAAAGGTCCTAGTAAAAGGAATCGAAAAAATCAAGTGGATCAAAGAATTATGCTCTAATTGCGAAGTTATAGATTTAAGCAAGAAACTTGAAGAAATAAGATTTTCAAACTTTTCTACATTACATAAAGTGTACTGTACTGATTTATTCAACCATAACTGTGTTAATCATAAGAAATATTGTGCGTTAAAAAATGTAACTTGTTTAAAATTATGTTATTTAGAAAACTATTTTAGTAATTGAAATCTATCACTTAATTTTTTCATTAAAAATAATTAAAAATAACTTGGTTTTTTACTAAACCTTACCCTCGTATAGTATTATGAAAACACCGATTTTATTAGACCATTGTTTTATTACAAAAACATATATGAATATAAATAGAGTCATCTTACATAAACAAATAACAAATTTTACACATAGCCGTTATACTGTCGTTGAAATTTTGTTAATTAATGCTTCAGTACCACCCAAAATATTATTTGTAGCACTTTCATCCTGAACTGGATATTGAGCCGTCACTAGCGCCATCGACTTGGATTGCCAACATACTTTGTTTTCCTCTACGTTATTTTCTTCATCTTACTTATAAATTTTACATGTATAAACATGCACTATAGCCGCATATTGTTTTTGAAATTTTGTTAATTAATGCCTCAGCATCATCCAAAATATGATCTGTTGCACTTCCATCCTTAACAGGATATTGAGCCTTCACTAACACCAACGAATTTTCTGGATTGCTTACGTCAGTAATGCTAAGTTTAATTAGCTTTGTTGTTTTCCTTAACGGCTCCCTGCTGGCTACGAATGTGGTGCCAAAGCTCCTCTTTTTAACACTCTGCTTGCTCAATGAACTGCATGCTCCATCTTCGTTCTTGTTAAACACCTCTTCAAAGGCGGCTTGTGTGGTTTGTGAAAGCAACGTTGGCTGCAGCTTTCTGGACTTTTTCCTTTTGCTGACTTCAGGAAATTCTTGACTAAACCCTTCTAGAGGATCTTGTGCGCATTGTTCATATATATCACTAGGAGTAGACATGATCTGAAACAATCAAAAAATTATAATCGGTTCACTTATCAGAATAATAGTAGGTACTTAACAAATTAAAAATGCATGCTTACAATTCCAAATCGATACGAAGCTGATGACAGTACCTCGGTAGAGCGCGTCTCGGTAATGACTGTTCGAGGAGCTAAACAAAACTACAGTGCCTATGTGTTGAAGTTTCCAAGTTGGAACATGTCTAAACATGTTACTGTTTGTACAAGCACGGAGACTGATGATCATATTTCTATGTTGTAATGTTATATGTTATTATTGTGATTATAATGAAACATGTCGGTACATGTTCAAACAGCAACATTGTATTTGTATCAAAGTGAAAAGTCAAATAAAACTCTTGGTTTTAATGTAATTTAAAATTTATTTATATTTCAGAAAACACTAAAATTAACTTACACTGTATTCATATTTACTTAATATTAATACATATCTATTACATAATATTGCTTACAATTTCGTAGATAATTATAATAATCATTATCCTACGGATAATTTAAACAATCTTATTTCTACCTAATATTTTATAATACTCTATATTAATAGTTACATTCTATGAAATAGTGAAAAAAATTAAGCAGTACAACCAAATATTGACTGATTACCCCAGGCGATGGTTGTCACCTTATCTGATTCTAACAACCGCTTATCATCATTGGCTGAAAGAGCAATTTTATTTACGGATTGAGTAAATATTTCATGCTTGATTGTTTTAAACAAAACGTTTCTTTTTCGAACGACATCACAATTGTATAAGACATGTTTATAGTCTGATGCATGCAAATTTTTAATTACATTTCGTTTTGTTCCTTTTGCTTTTTTAATCGTTCTGTCTAAAGTTTTAATACAATAAAGCTTTGACCTTAACCCTACAAACTCCTTAACTATCTTACCACCCATTTCGTCCTTAAACAACCCAGGAATCTTTTTGTTTACAATTGGCAAACCAAACTTGTTATTGTAATCGTAACTGCTAGTATCAAAATATTTTAGAAAATTCATTTTAAAATCTCTGTAAACATCTTCTGTCTGTACATTGTAAATAAAACTATCAGTATCAGTATAACATACTTCAATACGATTTTCGTAAAATGGCTTTATTACTGAGTAATGGAAGTCATACATATGACTTTTAGAAAGTTCGAGTACAGCAAATCCAATGTAGATCGGCTTGTTTAGAACAACCCTTGAACGTTTCATTTGTATTGCTACTAGGTCATCAGAAAATATTGATGCGCTGTGAAAATTTGGGTTCGCTATCAACTTCTCGGCACCAATAAATTTTTTTGTTTGGTTATTCATGTCTGACCACTTATTTACCAATCGTACATCTACCCATTGTTCTGTGTTTTCCAATGTTTTTCCAAATATACTATTATTTAACAATTTAAAAAAATCTTGTTCAAAAACAGATTGAGCTCTTTGACGCAGCTCAGTATTAAGGTCTATATATTGTTTTAAAAAATTACTTTGTTTGAAAGTTATAGCTCGATGGATTTTTCTTAAAACCAAACCATGTTCTAAGCATTTTTTAAGGTGAACGTAATGAATAACGTAGTGATATTTGTCATATAAGTTGGGTATTAATTTTTTTGTTTTTCCTGTGGGAGATTTAATTTTTTCAGGACAAAATGGAAAATCATTGTGTTGGGTGTGTAAATTTGGAGGATAAAATAAATCAACCTCAAGAATAAAGCCATTTTCAGCGTCATCCGTAATGTGTATTATATTTAACTCTAACTTCTTAATTTCACTATCGCTTAAAAATCTGAAGTCTGAATGAGGTAATGTTTGACACATACTATATCCGTACAAATTATTACAATCTAAATACATAATGTACGAGCTTGGCGTAGAGGGGTCAAAAGTTTCCAGATATCTATGATTAGCTTTAGCGTGTCGTTTGGAGCACATGCAAACGCCACCTCTAATACCTTGTTGTATCAAACGAAAAATTTCTAAATCACTTATAAGTTCCAACCGAACGCGAGTTTTTAAAAGCATTGCATCAAATGAAAGACTTGGTGCAGTAAGATAAAAGGCGGGATCGAGTTGATAATATTGTTTACATGTTAATCTAAAATTTTCATAGATATCAGTCAACAAAAGGACGTCTGACTCGAGATACAAATCAGTAAATTGACCCATATTATTAATAGAAAACTCAAGCCACATCGCTCGAGCGTGTTCGTAATCTTCATCGGTAATTGACTCATTCGTAAGCGAGTTAAAAAAACGGTCTTTAGACGGTAAACAGGTATCAGCATATCGTTCCCAACTAGACATGTAATCATATGGATACACTCCTTTTCGAGTGAGCAGATTAAAGTGTTTTTCATCAGGATAGTAAAATTTTAAGTATCTAAATTCATCCTTTTTCATGGTTGCGGCTAACTTTTCTAAGCTTGTCCCCAAAAACTTGAATGAATCCACAAATCTTATTTGAAAATAATCTTGTCCAGAAATCGGAATAAACTTTGTGAAAGAAATATAGTTTTCTTTTGTTTTCGGTATTACCTTAATAGACCCGGGGGCTTTTCCTAATTCTTTGATAAAAAGATGACAATCATAACCCGACAGGTTATGAAAGACAACAGGCAAGAACTTTGGTACTTGATATTTTAAATTACAGTAACTATGAGCAGCGCCACGGAACTGTCCTGTCAAATGACAATGATCACGAACTTTATTTACTGTTATTAGCCCCTCGCAAATGTGACAAGTCTCTGCGTTCTCAAAATTATAAGCATCAGTATCAGTAAAAACCATAGGCACGTTTTTATTTAATATTTCGCTGATTTTCTTTGCATCGTCACAAATAGATTTAACAAACTTATCTGCACAATCACGTCCTCTATATGAGGTTATGTGGTTGTATCGTGAATCTACTGTACAAACGAGGTGATAGGCAAAAGCTACAGGTACATGTCGCTGTTGAGTCACTGTAGAAGATTTTAACGGATCGGGTTCGCAACTATCGTAAGTTTCGAGCATAGCTTCAAAATCTGCATAAACAACAAAAGGAACGTTTTGCTTTCGGTCATAATTTTTAAATTCTATAAAGGAACCTTTTGGAGGTAATTCGGTAGCCACACCTCCGCAGATATGAGAACATAACTGATCGTTCGAGTTGAAAAATTGTAAACAATGATCGCAAAAGTGCAATTTGTTACAATGCTTAGTAATTTGACTTCTAACAAGACGCGACAGATCCTTTATCAAACAGTAATGCGACATATCACCTTCTTCAAGATAAAGTAAGTGAATAACTTTTTTGTTCAATGCGTCTGATTTGTAAAGTGGACCGACCACTAACTTCTTATCATTTAAACCGTATACAAAAATACATATATGCGGATTGTTCTGTTCAAACCGAGCGATGTCTGAGAAACTCATTGGGAACGATAAGCCATCCACGTTCAACACGTCATTAAATTTAGGATAAGATGAAACTCTATCAGAATGACGTTGAGCAGGATACAAAGCAGCAGTTACTGACCATAAAAAACAAAAATTATCATTATTCTTTATATTTAAACAGGCTTTCTTTGATTTGATTAAAGCCGGCAACTCAATGAAACTTGAACCACGCAAAGGCTGATATTTGTTTATGTTAACTTCTAAATGGGAATTATGCAAAAATGTCCAACCACTATCACGCTCTTGAAATTCACTTGCTTTTTTGATCAAACTGGTTTTTACCTCGAAAAATAAAGTATCAAGATTGCAATTTTGATAAAGAGTAAAATTTTTCGTGCCAAATGATTTTATCTCTTGGGAATCATTTTTCAACAAGAGAAAAACCCCAAAATATTCGAAATTGGCCTTGACACAGTGATGTTGCTTAAGTGACATTTCAATTAACGACTTGATTTTAGTTTGTATATGATCTAAAAAACTTTCTATTGAAGTCCGATCCTCAGAATCCGATGAGGTAACTTTGTATGAGGCTATTCGGTTGCGAAAAGCGGAATTAATTTTGAAGATACCTTCACTTAATGTAGAATAATTTTTATTTTTATGATCAGTACTTCGCAAGTGACCTATCCAACGAACACGACTAACAAAAACTTTACAATCTTCGCAATACGGCATTATTTATGTTAAATTACTATGAATGACAATAAAAAGTAAAACTAAATGGAGATAGGTACTCCGCAGAAGCTTGTAAAATACAGTGTAGGTGAAAATAATTTAAATTATCTACTTAAAACCTTTGTCACTAAAAAATACAGGTTCGCTATCAGTAAACAGCTCGTGTGCTTTGTGCATGAACTTTTGCAAGGCTTCCCATTGCGAAGTATCCCGATTTAATTTTAATTTCAAAGCCACTTGCGCTGACCGCCACCGTTGATCTGGCTGTGCGGTCGCAGCCTCTTCAGTATTATAAACTCGTACCTCTATATAAAAATCTCCTTCCAGATGTTTATCCCGGCGAACTTTCCCGCCGGGGACTCGAGTGCTGAGGTAAGTCTGGAGGCCGGTGTTGGTAGACAGCTTATTTGTTTGTTTTGTCACCGGCTCCAGACCGAAGAGGCCTCGTTCGTATTCCGAGCTGTAAAAAATAAAAAAATGTTACACAAATTAAGCGATATTACCCATTAACTACCTAAAAGTCTAAAATATAAAATATTATAAATAATGAACAAGTTAAATTTTAAAATCAATTATTTAGTTTGTAACTTATAATAAGTAAGTTGGTTCACAGTAACCGGTTAATAAGGCTACTGCTGTAAAAAATATATAGAAATGTATAGTATAAAAAACTCAAGCCACTACAAAAATTGTCGTGGTTCGATAGCAAAACAGATGGACAACACGGCACAACACACAAGAAATAAAGTTAAAAACAGACATTTAAAAATACTAATAGGTATTCAATGTAAAATTTCTATTTACCTACCTCGTTGAGGTCGACGCACTCCTGCTGTCGCTGCTGTGGCTATTGGTGTTAGGCTTCTTTTTGGATCTGTAAAATACATTTGAATTTTTTCATTATTGCATAAATCCCCCAGTGCAAAATCATATTAAACTAAAAAATCTTATTAAACAGTGCATAAACTATTCTTACCTAACTGACGATGCCGAAGCCTCTAGCGCTCTTTTCGGTGTCTTTTTTTTAGGCTTTTCTACCGACGCGGCAGCCACTGCACCCTGGAGCTCATCCGATGAATACTCAATATCCGACCTGAAATTTAAAACATTATTTGTTATAATTTTTATTTATTTATTTTTTATAGTACACAACACAGATAACATGTTCTTAAACACATTTTATCTTGCCAAACAATTTAAATCAGATGCGTATCCTAAATTATGTGTACCTAATTAGTTAACACAATGACTTTACAACAACTTCACAAAATAACTATACACGATAACTTTAAAAAACATAATATAGAACCTCCAAATTATTCTCAATATATTAGAATAAAATGTAAATAATGCAAGTACTTACGTACATTTTGATTTATCCTTACTGCTTTATTACCAGCGTCGATGCACTTTAATCAAGAGATGAATTAATTATAATGCCATTTAATTGACACCTGTGTTTTTATAGAGCAAAAAAAACAAAATAAGCAAAATGTCTTTACCACAGATGATGGAACGAACTAGATATGGCATCGAGCGTAACGTAACGAATTTGGTTCTGAGTAAAAACGTGTACCCACTTACTTTTTCATGAACACATTGATTTGCGTTATACGATTGCAGAATAAAAGTAGATTTTCGAAATATAGGTAACCAAAATTAAAACCTCGAAAACAGTAACTAAGTATTTGTTCCTTGAAATAAAAATATGCACAAGAGCATTTGTGTTTATAATTTCCGCTGATATCCCCTCCACGCCTCTTTCTATTATTTTACCTACCATAAACCGCACCGACTGCCCCGACAAACTTTGAGCGCGACTCATTTGTATACAGCATACTACACCGATAAGATGGCGCACGAACGGCAAACTCCTAGCGCCATGTCGAGTGAGGAGGAACGTTTAAAATCATTTGTAAATTGGCCACTGGCATACTTGTCACCGGAAAGTTTGGCAAAAAGTGGTTTCTATTTCATAGGTCGCGGTGACGAAGTGCGTTGTGCGTTCTGCAATGTCGAGATAATGAATTGGTTGCAACTCGACGAACCTGACCAAGAACACAGGCGGTGGTCACCGCGGTGTCCACTATTTCGCTCCATTGCTGATACATCATTTGATCGCGACGAGTGCGGCATGTTCGGTGCAGATACCAATTATATAGACCCCCACGTTAAGACGCTTAGGGAACATGCGCAAAAAGAGCACCACCACAACAACGTTGTCGTCAACACCACTACGCAAGTTCCTCACGAAACTGACGAGAAAATGTGCCAGGTAGACAAGTGTTGTAAAGTTTGTTTCGATGAAGAGTGCAATGTATGTTTGACGCCGTGCGGACATGTGGTTGCATGCGCCGCGTGTAGTTTTTCTATTCACAATTGTCCAGTGTGTAGACGTCCTATTGTAAATGTTGTAAGGTTGTATTTCTCTTGAATGAAAAACAATAATTTAAAGTATTTTTTTGGTAAATACCTGTTATGACATTTTTGTTTGGATTAAACACGCTAAATATATATTATCGTTGTGTGTATTATTTATTCCCGATGTACATTGAATTACGTTATGCGATTGCAGAATACAAGTATATTTTTCGAAATATAACCGAAAATTGAAACTTCAAAAATGTAAATGTACCTACTTGTTAAAATAAAATTTCAAACTTATTAAGGAATGGACTAGATTCATAAGTTTCTCATCAATATGCCGCATCTATTATGTGTCGAGTGCAATGGTTCAATTATTTCCATTGTAACAAGTTACTGCATGCCAAGCAAATACTTACTTATCGGTATCACCAATGATACTATTCTCATGTATTACTACTACCAGTTATTTCCTCGGTTTCGCTCACATGAATTCCAAACTCTCTCAGTCATTTTTTTTTTACGGAATGATAAGTAGGTATGGCATTTTTGAACCCAAAGTATAAGTAGGTATATCAAATTTTATGAAAAACCTTTCAACAATTCTGAAGATTGTTTGGATGGATAGAGATAAAAAAATATAGAACATTTAAATGGTTATTAATGTTTTTACAAATGCAAATAACACTCAGTTGAGTTTTTTAGAACAGAGTTATCTCGATATTACAGACAGAAAATCGTATTTTAGTTATATTTAGATCCAACTTGATGGGAAAGCGACGGCGCGCGATGACATTTCAGCGAATTTTATAAATAATAAACATGCGCAGACCGTGGAACCGTGGTGATCAGCACTTTAGAGTTATGAGAACAATAAGTATACGTACTGATTGCAGAAACAGTACCTACAAACGATAAGTGCTTGAAGTCATAAAAATTATATTTTATACCTCTTAAATATATTATAAGCAAATATTTTTTGTAAACCGCGGGAAATAGTTCCAGCTTTAAGAACTCGTTATCACTGTCATAATTTCCAAATAGACCGAAATTCATGAGTTTTCGTATTTCGTTTTTCTACATAATAATTTATGTTTTGCGTTAAATTCTCAGATTAACTGTATGTTTATTAATGCAACGTAATAAAGACATACATGAACCATTTAAACAGAAACATGTGTGGTTATTACATATTTGCTAACCGTACCGAATGTCAAAGGTAAGTAAAAAAATAAAGATAAGTAGTAAGCGAAGCGAAGGGAAACATACAGTACAGTACAGTCTCTGCTGTTGCGATTTAGACATTGCGAGTGCTTAGAATCTTTGTGTTCACTGCGTAAAGTTATGGTGTCCTCGAGTCAATCTGATCACAAAATATGTGCTTTATTTATAACTCAGTGACGACTTGAGCAATCTAGCCCTAGTTTCTGATTTACAGAAGATCGTTGAGCCAATCTGGTGCCGAATTTGATTCGGCGACGACTTGAGCAATCTAGCCTGAAAATCTGAAACTTTGAAGATCGTTGAGCCAATCTGGTACTGAGTTTAAATATATGCTTTACATAACTGTGGAGAGACACCTGACAATATAGTGAACATAATAGTTTCTAACATAAGTATAATTCAATTATTAAATTCAAAGTTTTTACGTATAACTTGTATGTGCTTATGTGTGATGAAAATACTTTTAATAGTTCACATGATGGTTCCGCGGTACAGGCAGATAGTTCAGGTATGTTTTTATTTATTCATAATTTGGTAACTAAACATGCAAACGGGTTATTATTGTTTGTTTTTTGTTGTACGATCGACATGTGAATCTTTGCATGATCCATATGACAGATACATTTTTTAAATCAGTATATTATAATAATTATTGTTTTCACCGCTCCTGGCGAAAGAACGACATTCGTTGTTTTGTTGCATGGTTGATCAAATAAATGATCGATCCGACAAGTGAATCATTTTGATTGGTATATATTGTATGGTCTGGACCATCGGAGTGATTTCGCGAGCGAGCACGTGCTCGCTCATTGCGAAAGAACGAAGTGGTCCAGAACATACAATATATACCTACTGTTATTCATACTCACAGCTAGACCATTTTGGTCAGTCTTTGAGTAGGAGAGTGCTTTAGGTTTTTTCACGATACCATAATTAATGTTCATAAGGACAGTGTAGTGATCAGTAAGAGTAGACTCGGCTATCAAAACCTTTGGTTTTGATTTGGATTTGATTATAAAGTGATCCAGACACGTTTTGCCATGCGTTGGGAGAATATGAGCTGGAACAGAGAAAGAGTAGGGTACGTTTTATCCCAGAGTTCCCGCGAAAACTCCGAAATTACCGCAGGTGAAACCGCGGGGGACAGCTAGTAGTATATAGTTATAGCCAAATAGTTATAATGCCCAGTAGTTTTTGGAACAGCTGTCAAAAGGATTTACAGTCTACTGATTGTATTTCCCGTCATTAATTATCTAAAATATCTCTCTTATAATATGTTTTTCCATCAAACTGATATTCATCCTATATATTTTTTGTTTTTTTTTTATTAAGGAAAGTAGGAGATCTGGAGCCTAATCTAGGATAACCTATATTATATTGAGTCTAAGTTGTTTGTTTGTGTATTGAGATTTGAGATACGAACTCTTCGCAGGGTCCTTAAAGTCAAGATATAAAAGGCAATTAATTTGTCATAAAATTATTTCAAAAGACCCGAACCAATTGATCAACAGCAATTGAAAGTTACCGAAGGCAATCACTTCACCTTGAAACTGCGAGACTTCAGAAGCGCCGCCGTCCAGCTCCCCCGCCCTCCCCCCCGTCCCCCGCGGCTGCCCCACAATGCCCCCCGGGCCGTATAAATTGATTCAAATTCCCTTCTGAGACAACAAACATTCTCCTGCTAAATATTACCTCGATTATTAGTCGAGACTCCAAAATGAATCTTATTTAAGTCATTGTAGAGTTGAGTATTCAGTATACAATATACATATGACATATAAGTGTAGGCCAGGTCAGATTCTTCTTCATAAATACATTAATTCCCTGAATTTTATGTGTTTATAGAATAAAAGCTTGGGTGGTTCATTGAAATTTCATCGGATATCTACCGTTATAATTATGATTTTTCTTCTTTTGAGTATTTTTGTAAGACGAAATGGGATATTACGAAGTAATATTCCTGGGGTTATATAAGTCATATTCATTAATAATAATAAGTGTTGCTTAAAACCAAGGGTCTATTTCTTGTAAGACGTATCGCAGAATGAAAGGTTGCCAAAATAATAAAATAATAATCAAGCTATTATTTGTGGCTCAGCATAACAGAGGCAGAAAAATATTTCTATAAGTGCCATAATATTTCAGGACGGGCGCGGCGTAGCGCACCCACCGTAGCTCTGTGATGTGCGCGTAGCTCTCCGTAACCGCGTAGCCGGCGCTACGGGGCGCTACGGAGGGTCGTAGCTTAACTGTTTGTAGGGTCGTAGACGTCGCTTACAAGTAGCGGAGTATCTTGTAGTGTTGTCAGGAGTCATGGTATCGAGATGTCGATGAGAAATACTTACTATTATAAATGTGAAAGAGAGTTTGTTTGTTTGTTTGTTACGCTTTCACGCCTCACCGGCTCAATCGTACATCGCAAAATTTTGAAAAGAGAAGGAAAAAGTTATTTTTTGTCCCGGAAATTCAGTGTGAACCCCCAAATGCACGCGAGTGAAACCGCGAGGAACAGCTAGTAAAAAAATGTTAACACTGTTATTATATTCTGCAAACGGTTTTTTTTTTCATTTCATGATATTAAAATAAACGAAAACACTTTGACAGTCTACCGGCTAGATTTGGCACACTGCCGAATTTCTGCAATAGTTAAAAAAAGTCAGTTTTAAAAATTTTGCAAACTGATAACGTTTCATTGGTGTCAAAACTTGTTTTGTTAATTTAGGTGATGCCACCCAACAAATTAGGTAAACATTTACCTGGCATCATTAACTGTAAACTACGGTTAGGTTCATCGATGCGCCGTCGTTCGCACATCACTGCGCCCTTTGAGGCTCGCCGGTATTAACACAGGCGGACGCGGCCGCGGGGCGCTCCTACACACCGTTTCTTACACATGATTACAACAGAAAATATAATGACAATGGGCATGTTGACTAATTTTTATTTTTTAGTCCGTCTTGTAGATTATTAAAAAATATTGGACACGTATTTTTTCTTTTTTTACGTAATCAAAAAATGACGGCGATATATTGAGTTGAAATTTCGCGTGACGTCACTATTCTGACAGTTTGTATGGCTGTTTTGCGGTTAGTGACGTCACGGCCTCCTTATCCTAAACTTTAATGCGCTTTATCTCTGAATATTTTCATTTATTTAAAAAAGCAAAAAACACGTGTCTATTGTTTTTTTATTTTCTAACTGACGGACTAATTAGAGTTTTGATTTTCAATAGTAGTCAACATCCCTATTGTTTTTTATTGTTTGATAATAATATCGAACAAGTTTTTAATCACCGGATAGGATTTAATGGGGATGTGGACTACTTTTGCAAATCAAAATTATAATTAGTCCGTCAGTTAGAAAATAAAAAAAACAAAAAACAATAGACACGTATTTTAGAAAATATATTATAGTAGATAATTTAGAAAATACGAATAAAGAGAGGTGTGTATCGCGTTTCCAATAATCTTTTATCTAAAAAGAAAACAAGTTTTGCTTGTAATTACGTCCAGCCCGGCGGCGCCCCCCTCCCCGACCCTCCCGCGCCCGCACCCTCGCCCCCGCCCTGATACGCTGACGACTCGCTTTACCGTACTCGTTTGTGTTGGCCGTAATAATAGAGAGTTGGACACCGGAGGCCCATTCTTTTGGTCATCCTCTAACTTTAACATCGATTACTCACTTAACCACTGCTTAGGTCTAATTTGAATTGAGAATTTTAGTAGTGAACAACACATTCACATCTATCAACATTCAACATATGTAGATTGAACCGTTACAAGCGCGCTCTCTTTTAAAAATTAAGATAGTGTTGGAGTTTCTTACTTTCCCTCGTACTAAATGTAGTCGATAAGTGATCCGGAGATTAATGAATTATCCTAATTTTTTTTTTATTGCCAGGATAGAATACAAGCTTATAAAAACCATTATTCTGTGTTTTTTTTTACTGCGACGTCTCTTTGTAGTATCGTATTGTAAGCGAAGATGAGCTGGTCGTGTGAGGGAGTGAGTGTTTGCTCAGCTCTAGGGTTGGGGACGGGGGCAATGTTTGTAGGGTTCTCGCAGAGATGGCTTCGAGTGATGTGGTCGTATCTTTAACGTATTTTGACTTACGGGTGGTTTAAAGTAAAGCGATCAACACAAGACGCAAGAAAATGAAAGATTGGTTCGCATCGATTGCGGCAAACATCTCCGCTCTGTGGACGCTTAGCTTTAATTACTAAGTGAAAGTGTGGTACTTACTAAGGATTTGTCTATATAGTTAAATAGGTGTACGACTTCTTTGCAATTAATTTTCTAGTTAAAATTTTTGGTAGATTTTCATAGTGCCTAATACCGCTGAAGGACTGTTCATGGAATTACCAACTACATTTGCTCAGGAATATGCTTTGATAAAGATCTTTCTAAAATGTTTGTGGTTTTGCTGTATACGCAAACGTACATGTTTAGATCACGAGTTTGATTGTCTGTTACCTTTCGCGGCTTAACTACTGAATCGATCATCATGAAATTTTGCATACACATTGTCAGGGGTACAGAAAAAGGCATAGGGTACTAACTGTCCCGGATTCCCGCGGCAGTTCCAGAATAAAGCTAATTGTAGACAGTGTCTGAGTTATTTAGTGCTGGGTTTGACAGCCAGATAATCACAGTGGATGGTAGCTAGGATGGTGGATGGTGGTTAGTGACGACACAACGTCCCCCGGCGCCGCCTCGCAGCGACGCCGGGTTGTATATCACAACATTTTGCCTTGCGCCACCAATAAAATAAATATAGATACAAGCTCGCTACATAAAATAATTTCGTTATCGATATCCCAATACTCTATGTTGAAAGTTTTGCAAATTTATACCTTCCCTAGTGGATTTCAAATCTCAATTATTGAAAAAACAAAGAAAAAAACAGCTCAATTACACACTTAGTTATTCATGGAGGAGGGTTTTTGTTTGTGTCCTCACTATTTATCTACTTTTTTCGATGAAAGTTAAGTATAAGAACTTTTTGTCATATACTACCGAAGGTATATAACTTTTAAAAATTGTTCAATATACAACTACTAAAAATTATATTTATTTATTTGACTTATAAAAAAATCATGCTTATAAAAAAAAATCTGATTTGAATTTCGTCACTATTAACACTGAATCATACAAAATGAGCACTGAACCGCTTCCCCGCGTTAACAGAGCAACAGCTGCTGCCGAGTTATTGAAACACGTAAAATTGACATAACTGTTCAATTTTGGCTCTACGACGACCACTATACAAAAAAGAAGAAATATTTGAGCTGATTTCTCTCTATGAAATGAAGTGTCGAAAGCAATTTTCCTATAGAAAGGAAAAGGAAAAGTTCTATAATAATGTTTCGATATAAAAAAAAAACTCGAAGCATACTTTCTTCGAGAAGTAATATTCGAAACTATAAGGGAAGTAAGTGGCGACGAGCAGAATAGGGGAGCGGAAGAGAACGTCGAATGTGTTAGGCGGGGCGCGCCGGCGTGGGGCGGGCGGCGGCGGGGGCGGCGGATAGCGGAGTGTAGCGCCGGGCAGTCGGCTCCCGGCAGCCGCCCGCCGCGCCCGAGCCGCCCGCCCGCGCGCCGCCCGCCCCACGCCGCGCTCCGCCGACACACTGAGGCCTCACCCAACATATCAAAGCTTATTGCATCCTAGTGTTATGACATTAAAGTGTATTTTACAACGACCTACCTAAACAGTGAGTCCTCAACCGAGCCACAATGAGTGCGAATTCTCATCATAATCACCGTCGACTAATGATGGATTGAATTTCGAGCTATTGTACCGAGAAGCGGCGCCCGTTTTGTTTCTTAATTAATCTCCTTATTAATTATTATTGCTGCTAGTCGGCTTATTATCATAACATTCTGGGTTTTTTTTTGTGGTGTGCCTTTTGTTATTTATCCAGAAAAACACCACAAGAGCTGAGCTGAAACCTGTTGCCGAAATTGATAGGGTTAAAAGAAAACGTAAACAGTTCAATATTCTTTCGCAATGTTAAACTTTAACAGCATAAGCGACAGTTTCTCGAAAGGAAACCTCAAAAAGTACGTATTACTTTAGAACATCATAACCGCCTGTTGCCGCAGCTAGGGATTCGCCCCGACTGCGCTGGCACCTTCCATACGATGAGTCTCCATACGCCTTACGTGTCGCGCTACTCCCTACACATTTTCCGACAACCAAAGTACACCAGCGGTAACAGATTCATCCGTCGCGCCCCTCACTTACCATAATCTTTACGCCCCACCGTCGCGTGGAGCGGGTGTACGTCACCGACACGGCCCCAGTAATATGTTACTCGTGAGTCCCTAATAAACATCCCCCACTTGGAATATCCCGCTCGCATCCCTGTTCGAGCTCGAACGGGCCCTGAATAAGTATTGCATTTGAATTAGATTTTCTTTTTACATAAAACCGGAAAACATTTCCTCTCGTAGCTTTTACCAGATTTTCCACTACGTGCACAATATTTGCTTTCTGTTTATTTAAAATTACATGATATTTTTCGTTGCTAAAGGTGTTGACGCAATTTTTAAACGGTCGAGTTTCAACCAAAATATGATTCCTTTCAGCCCCACTCACCTCAGCTTAATTGCCGGAAAACCTAAATAACGAAAACGGGTCAATTATGAACTAGGGCAGGGTTGCAGCCGCGGCGATTTAATTATACAAGAGCACATGTTACGGTACAGCCTGAGATGGGGAACAATTGAAACTTCCCGGATCAGGGGTAAAGTGGACTCTGTGCTAATTACTAAAGTTTTTTGAAAAATTACCCAATAATCGTGCAGCAACTAATTGCTACGTTTATGTTTATTCAATAAATAAATTTATTTTATTGGAGTCCAAAAATTTTGTAGTAATCAAATATTCCAACGAAACGGTAAATAAAACCATTTTAATGAGATGCTAGCTGTCCCGCGCGGTTTCTTCCGTAATAATATCAGAGTTCCAGCGGAATTGCTCCATACAAACTTTGCAACCCCTTTTCACTCCCTTACCCTCTAAGTTGCCATCCAAGTTTCAGGTCTCTACGATCAGTCACCGGTTTCGACTGTCCGTCAATCAGTCATTCCGGAAAAAGTATTTTATATGTATAGATTATTAAGAAATTATTTTGTTTATGATTACCATGGAATGTTTGCTTCTTGTATTATAAGTACGTATTTAGGACAGAAAAGTATAATATCAGTAGTCTGGTACCTTTATTACAAGCTCTGCTTAGTTCGGGACCATGTAGCTCTGTGTGGTAACGTCCAAGTACTATTTTATTATAATAGATTAAAGATATCTAGAATATAAGAATACGTAACAATCTTTAAATTTTCGAAGTTGTGACACGACAGTTTGTGTCAGCCTACAAGCTAACACAAGCTACCGTACTATGTACCTCACTACCGTAGCGTTACGTAAGCTTATCGTATTATTTGTCGAAGATAGATGAAAAGTAAGCAACTGTGTTCCCTTTACTTCCGACCGTAGAAGCCTTAGTGATGGGAATCGGGTCGCTTGGTCGCGTAACTTGATCTCTATCGACATCGATATTTTAAGCTCTTTTTTACTCGTCATCTTTTTGTTTTGTATAAAAGAGATTAAAATATAGCGTTATTAAAAACGTCGCGAATTTGTTGGTGCTTTTATTCTTTTGGGATAAAAAAAATACTAAATACAATTGATATAGGCGGTATTCTCTATCGACAGTAATGAAAAACGATGATAATATACATAAATAAACAGTATAAATGAACAGTGGTTGCTATCTTAATGCACATCACTATTTATTCCATCTTGCGTTTGGATGTAGTCCAGGCGAGTACAGTCGGCCCCAATAAAATATGCATGAATCGGACGCCATCCCGCGCGAGGGTAAATATTCGAACCGGCTACGCCGGATACGGCGCACTAAGTGTATACCTCTGAGTTGTATTGTGTAGCTGTTCGAGCTGAATATTAAAGTGATTACTTGTTATCATCGTCGTGTGATGATCATTGGAATAGAATAGAGGGCGTCATTTTTTATCTAGAGCAGAGTGAAAAGATTCTAGATTAGAATCCTGAGCGCAGGGAGGGATTCATTATATACAATATACTTCGTCAGAGGTTAAAAATGATACTTAAAATACTAACAAAAAATATATTTGAAACATTTATGTAATTTTGAAATGTAATTTTCGGCAACACTTTCTTTCGGTGTCTTTGGTCATGGAACATTTTTTGTGTTCTTAATTCGAAGCTCAGTGTGCCCACTATTAAAGTCTGTTGGAAATAAAACTTGTACTTATAATACATGAGTTCCATTAAAACCAGTGTTTTCAAATATACTGAAAACTATAAGTACTCGTTGATTGACGCTAGCTTTTTAGTAACGTCGAGGGTCTTTGGTAAGGCCGCATACTTCCTGGCTAGAGTAGTCTCTACCACTTGAAATAACTTTTCTACTAGTCTAGACCATTCTCTGGGATTAAATCAATACCGATTTAGTATTCTAGCTTTTAGTTTACGAATGATGAGTCATAAATTTGTATAAATCTCTATTAACACACAGAATTTAATTAAGAAATACGAGGATTGGTCGTTGAGGAGTTTGTCAAGATCGTGTTAAAATGTTGTACCTACGTGCGAGCGTTTGTCTGTGTGTGGTCACGGCGTTGTCACCTCGAGAACTTGTGTTTACATCCGCCACACAAGTGCGGCGGGTGAGGCTCGACTCACTCCGTATATATATGTAAATAATTTACCGTATTTAGGATCTTACTCATGTGCATGATATGTAGACGTCGAATTGGGACTTTAGACTTTTTAAAAGATCTATCATTTTCACAAAACGCACGAATTTTCGAAACGAATGAACGAAAATTCAATAAGCCGAAAGCTACTTTCGGAGTTCCCTCGGGGATTCTGGATAAAAGTAACCTATGTCCTTTTCGGTACCACTGACAGCACCTGCAAGCTGTGGTATAAGCATTTCATGATGATAAGTTGAGTGGTTAAAGATTGGGATGACGAGTAGAACCGAAGTAGTGTGCATAATCTCAGTTCAGATTCCAGAAAAGCTTTTATCTCACCCGAGAGCTGAACGACGAAAATTACTTAATTCAAAAGTTTACGTGTTAAAATAAATGTTCAGGCGTTTCTGGTATATGCCATGACTCAAAATTGGATTGCGACACAAACTGATGTTTGAAGTACTAAAGTGTAGTATGTTAGGAGACCAACTTGCCTACAAATGTTTAATATCCATATATTGTACCCATATACAATATATAACTTTAGTGAACGTTCAGTCGTGCGTCGAAGACACAACGAGTAAAGCTCGCGCCAACCTTAACTAGGTTGAGTATATCAGTGCTACAATCTCTGTAAAGTGCCGAAACTTTCATTAGCTCTGTTTCCACGCGCCGATGCTATCGGAGCTGGCACCTTCACTCACTGTAACTTAAAAAAAGCAATAATACTCGTAAAATCTACTGCACCGGCAAGGAATACCATTGATGTAAAAAAAATACGTGCATTCTTCAAGTTGTACCAAATTTTGTGTTTTAATAAAAATACAAGGCATTTTACATACCTATGTGTTTTGCCGCCACAACCACGCGCAAAAACCCTGTGCATTCAAGTTTATACATATAAATAAAATTCAAGTGTGCTTGTAATTCCAAATTAACAGCTTTTCACCAAATGCATATGAAAGTATTTATGTTACTTACATAAAAAAAGAAAATATGTCTGTCTGTCTGTTTGTTCCGGCTAATCTCTGGAACGGCTGGACTGTTTTAACGAGACTTTCACTGACAGATAGCTGGTGTTATAAGGAATAACTTGGGCTACATTTTTTTTTAGGCAAAAAATAGTTCCTGCGGGATTTCCGAAACTCACGCGGGTGAAATAATATAAAGTTGTTTCCGGCTTAGTACCATTTTTGAACTAATACAATATAGCTAGCTAACCGTGAAACTCGGCCCGCCCGCCCAGCTGTCGCGCGGAGGCGGGCGGCGCGGCGCGGCGCGGCGCGGCATACTAACGAGCCGGTCGCGGGCGGACACTTGCGTTAGACACGCCAATATTAGGGGCATTCATCTCACTAATGTCATTCCCTCGAAGTACACGAGAACTTCTCACCCGCGAGTGGTAGCTAGCGGAAAAGGGAAAACATTTTTATGACGATAATTAATTTATCTTTGTCTTAAAAATACGTGTAATATAGTATTTAACCTTAAATCTCCAGTAAAGATCCGTAGGCGTTGATTTATTTGTTTATTTATTTATTTTATTGGCACAGTAATTACTGCTTATATATGTAGGCAAAGCTTTATAAAGCTTTATATAAAAGTAGAAACTGACTGACTGATCGATCAAGGCACAACTGAAACCGCTGGGTCTAGAACCATGAAATTTTGCACAAATATTCCTTAAGTGACGTAGGTGTGCATTAAGAAAGGATTTTTGATAATTTAACTCCTAAGGGGGTGAAAAGGGGTTGCAAAGTTTGTACGGACGTTTTGTCCTTAAAAGAAATTTCTAAACCCAACCATTTCATTGTATGTCGATGTCTGATTTCGACTACCACACGGACGATGTCGCCGGCAAAAGCTAGTACCTACACAAAGACAAATCATTTCGTAATAATAATAAATATAAATCACCATTATAATTTAAAAACAGGATGGATGTGATTTGTAAAATTTTTCGTAATAATTCGATGAAACCTGGTTTTTCAAGTTCAATTTGCTCTCCTTCATAACCTAATATGAAGTTTTTGACTTACCGTTTGGGAAACAAACATTGTATTTTACGCTCACGCCTCTCTCCTGAAAGCAGACAGATGTAAGCACATTATAAGAATCATGTGGATTCAAAAACAGTCCGCGAACGAAAGCGACAGAAATTCACCGCTGTCGTAAATCAGTTACCAAAATAGCAAAGTTTTATTCCGACGTTACGAACTTCTTAACTTTTTGATGTATCCTTGTGGTTTACATTTTACATCATATTATGGTATTACCTAAGCTGTTATATAAGACGAGACTTGTATAAGACGAGATTCCCCTGCCTTTTCGGTGTCATACCTTTTCTATAACATCACAAGCCTATACCCCTTTCCATCTCAAGTACCCCGTAATATCGTATAGGACACTTCACGGGATTTACGACCTTATTGCTCGTGCATTCGTATGTGAGTTTGGTTAGAAATCTGCTGCTTGATTTTATGGCACACATCACATTATGCGTTTCGTTCCATACTCATGCCATTAGAAGAATGTTATGGCGTATTCGTATTTGCAAGAACGTGTAGTTTTTGCATTTTTTGAACGTATGTTATGGAGTCCCCAAAATTAATAAGCAATATTAAAAAATAAGAATCATTTTCAATCGAAATCTCAAAATATTATTCTTTTCGTAAATAATGTCTTTCCTGACTTAGTACTTATCAGCTTACTAAACTACTAAACTAGAGTTTTAACCGACTATAAAAGAGAGAGGAGTGTCTTATTACGACTCGTACTTCTTACCTGTCCAATTAACCAAAATTATAAGTGTCAATTCTAAATATATTGAAAATTATTTTCTCTACAGTTCTTATAGTTTTCGCTTCTACCTTGTGCTTATTTCTACATAAATATATTGTTTTTTGTATCCGTTACAACTCAACATATCAGCTGAGATGGAGTTTATCTGAGCCAGTTTTTACCTTTTGATGAATGTAAAATGTATTACAGCAGCTGTATGAAGATGATTGAGAGACGATCGTTAAATAATAACTATTGAGGTTGACCGTCCGCTAATATAACTGTCATTGTCAGGTACAGGCAGGTCAGCTGCGGCGGTCGGGCACTAGAGTAGGTCGAGCCTTCTGAACGAGTATAGCGACCACTCGATATTAATACTCGATAACCGTGGGCGGCTGGAGCCGCGCCAATCGCTTATCGGCTGTCGATTAATCGAATAAATATACCCCGCCCAACTTCAGATAGTACTCGCAAGAGTTTTACTATAAAATATAATCGAATTATAAATGTTGTCGACCGATGATTAATAGGACGTTATGATATACCGACAGAATCATCATTAGTCAGCTGTAATGTTAGAGGAGAGCAGATGAGGGATAGTTTATTAATTTAATGTAATAATAATGCTTGGACATCACCGCACAGCGCCACCTAGTCAATAAAACAGCATCGCTGCTGTATTATCACTACATAGTATAACAAAATGCGCGTCCGGCTGTCTGTCCTTATGTATGCTTAGATGTTTAAACCTACGCAACGGATTTTCATGCTGTTTTCACCAATAAATTGAGTAATTCTACAGGAAGGTTTAAGTCCATATTCCCGAAAAGTCCGAATTCCCGCGGGAACTCCGAAATTACCGCGGGTGAAACCGCGGGGGACAGCTCGTAGTATAATTTGTATCTTCTAAAACGAAACCTGCTTTGAGTAGTTGTCATAATTGCTGACAAAACTGTAGTGTCGTTTGGGATCCTTGAAACTAAGTTGCGATTCGGGATTTCCAACCCTCATTGTTTGTTCTCATACTGCTTCTATGAGTATGTAGTTAGTATTTGTGCACGAAAATAACTTAGGAACCGCCGGCGAGCAGACGTCAACTTCATAGCGTAATGAATTAAACTTGTGCCCCTCAAAGTGCGTTTTGCTACGTAGCCATTTTGTGTTTTAGACGCCGCGATAACGACCTGCTTATCTCACTCACGTTCTAAATTTCAAAGGGTTGTGAACGTACCTTTACTTAATTAAGGAATTCCAATTTATACGAAGACCTAAGAAGGTGGTTTGACTTGGCTTAACACCAGTTCAGTTTAGGTGACGGTATGACGGAGGATGATTATCACTAACTTTTTTACGCCGCACCATGGGTTTGCCAACCAAAGTTGGAATTTCGCGTGACGTCACGACGTGCTATAAACTGTTGCACGGTGTGACGTCACGCGAAATTTCAACTCAATGTATCTCCGTTATTTTTTGTTTACGTAAAAAAAGAAAAAACACGTCTTATTTTATTTCAAATTCGTTTGGTACCTAGTGAATTTTTTAACAAATCATATACATAAATTCATTAATAATTTCCCATTTTATAACACGCTGCGTTACAATGACGCGCTACAAAAGATGACCGCATTTACATTTTTACTATTTACATTTTTATTTACATTTACACAGGTTTCACTTACAAGTATCATAAAATAAAAATAATAAAAACAACCCGGCTTTTAATGCTAAAAGCAATCTGAAAAAACAAAGTTAAATTTTTTTATTAATTAATCAAGAGTTCAATTTTAATTACTTAAATCGAAAATACCTAAAATTTTGTATGGAATAAAGTTGAAATTATTAAATTTAAAGCCATGTTTTGGTGCAAGCCAATTAATTTAAGATTTAAAACTGTTACCTTCTTTCTGTCGTGTAGGAATGTTTGGTTCTGTTGTCTTCTGTTTACCTTTTAATATCTTTAGTTTTTATTTTCAATGCCGTAAATACTTCTCGACTCTGCACAGAGAGACAAATGGACACTTCCTCTTGAACTTTGTGGTTCGGGTTGATGGAAATCTTTCCATTTACCTCGGATCTCTCGAGTAGCTCCTTCAGATCTCACCATTTAGTCGGCGGTCGAGAACTGCAGTAGGTGCGGTGCTCAAATAATTTTTAAACGAGCTAAGAGCTCCACAAGATTGCTTCACGTCTGTGAATCCAGCCGTTGTGCTGCGGTTGATGGCTCTCTGGTACTTCATAGTTCATAGTGTGGAAATGAAAATTATTATAGTGTATGTATAATCTTGTTCCAGCTCATATATTCGGTTGTGATTGTTTTATCTGATAATATTCGTTTTGATATCTAGTCTATTGATGTAATTATATGTAGAAACATTTATAAAAAATAAACTTTTGATGGTATTATATCACAATATACGTGTTATTCAATTAATATTAGTGGTTTTTGAAATCTCAGTGTTGCTTGTGTAAAATAAGATCAAAGAAATCAAACGAAAATGTCTCAAGTGCCGCCTCAAGGTTCTGTTTCGGAAAAAATACAAGAGCTTAACAGGAGGGCGTCACAAGATGTGTCGGAATCTCCTTCCCATCAGAAAGGTCAAAAGAACCAAGAGGGTACTCCAAAGAAGGAGGCCAACTCGAACGGCGTGGACAAGCCCAACCAGATGAATGAGAACAAGATGAAAGTGGAGGAGAAGTTGCGGGACTATATGAGTCCAGCCCGAATGAGTCAAGACAGCAAGAATCCCTTCTCTCCCCATTTCTACCGCAGCAGCAGCCGGCCCCACGGCCACTTCGAGATGGGCCCACGCGGCTTGGACTACTCCCCCCACCGCGTGGGGGTCGACCTCTCCAACAGGATGCGGGACTACGGGCCCCAGCGGTCCACTTCCATCCACGGTCATGAACTAACAGACGGAGCGGTGAAGCCCGAATACTTGGGACACCGGAGCCAGTACGGGAGTCAGATCGTTCCCGGTGGGATGAATCACCCAGACGTGGTGTTCCGCCATGATTATTACACCCAGATGGGTTTCTCTCCGCCGCGGGCTGCGAGGTTTTCATCCCAGGAGTATCTGAACGCGCCAGCTCAGTACGGCAGGTGGCCGGACTATCGCGCCGAATACCGGCAGAGGAGGCGCTCCCAGCAGGACCTTCATTCCCTCGAACAAGGACCAGAATCAGGTAATTTTCCATTTGATTGATTTCTAAATTGTATCGTACCTATAGCTTGTAGATATTGTTATCGGTGTTGAATTCCATTTAAAAAAAGCGGATACGTACTGATGAGTTGTCGAGCGTGTCTGTGGTACATCAACAATGGTTTTTAGAGATGCAGTCGAGTTCAGATTTCTTTTTTTGCGGAAAATTTCATTACTCTTCATAATAGTTTCATAAAAGCTCGGGTTCGACCGACATTTTTCTGGGTCAACGCCGCCTGACGGAAGCGATAAATAAGTATTATAAAAGAAGTTAAGTACTAACTGATGACCTAGGCGTGTCAGATTTCCTTAGGTTCTAGTGTTACAACGAGCTACATAATGTAATTAAAGAAAAAAAAACTCCTGATTATAAAGAAAAAAGTCTATAATAAATATTTTACACAGTATGTCATGTTTCAGCTTTTTAGTTTCATCTTTAAAATAGATTCCGCTCGAGTTTCGCTTCGTGTCTTGTAGCGATGCGTTTTATTGAATAATGTTACAATTTGAATCATCGTAAATCGTACGTGACTTGTGTTTTGATCAAAGCGTACAGAAAGCAGTAGAAATATGTAGTCACTTTTGAGTTTCGACTGTCATTGTGAATCTTGTTGCGGAAGTAATAAAGCTCAAAGATTGACGAAAGTGTTCACATAATATTTTTGTGGGCGTCCAAGCAAAAAGGGTTCAGTCCTCGGCAATTAGTTTCGGAGATATGAGAAGTTTTGTAAAGTTAGGTGAAAAAATTGCTTTCACCATTTTAATTGATTATTGATACATGCTCAATCTTCTACAATTAAGTACATACATCTCAATCTACAATTAGAAATAATAATCTACGTAACAAGCAAGTAGAAGTGCGTGTTTTTTTCACTCAAACTTTGAAACTGGTCTTTCTCAAATCAAGCTTTTTCAGAATTCCAACTTCAAATGTCTGTTAAAAAAATAAACATAGACATAACTTTATTTGGCATCACAAAATTTCTTAAAATTAATACATGCATCAAATTTAAAATGAATCGTAGTTTCCGTGATGCTGGCTGCTGGCAGCGCTGGTTTTCAGCGGAGCCCATACGGCGCGGGGATGCCAGTTTTTAAATAATGTGTATGCAATATGTGCCAGTTTTTCAATATTTTTTCACTATTGTTGACTATTCCAGTCTATCTATTCTTAACACACCACTACTGGACCCTTTTTGCTTGGACGCCCACATTTTGTTAGTTACGTTAGGTAACCGACTTACATTTAAGATGTAAAGAAAATGTGGATCAGTATACTAGACAGGCGCAAAACATTCTCTTTCAGTGTGATATAACATTACTTCTCCAAACTCCTGCAAACATTACTCGACGAGTTTTAAAGAAAAATGAACCTAGTGTAGCGGTCATACCCTTCAAAATCCATACTAATATTATAAATAGGTAAGACTTGATTTTTTGTTTGTTTGTTGCGATTTAACTCAAAAACTACTGAACCGATTCCAAAAATTCTTTCACCATTAGAAAGCTGCGTTATCCCTAAGTAACATAGGGTATATTGTAATCCGAAATTCCCGCGGAAACTCCGTAATTATCGCGGGTGAAACCGCACGGGACAGCTAGTCATTAATAGTTTGAGATATTACATAGTACGTATTACTTGTATGTATATTAAGTACCGAGTAGGTGTCGGGTGATGTTTGGTACGCGAGCCTAATGTTTGAAGCAACATCACCTCGTGGAGTGATATCACTCGAGTGATATTACTCGCATTACACGTCCTGACACAAGTCTACAGTACACAAATTCTGTCGTAGTCCGTGTTAAAAAAATTGGTTAATCCATGTACTAAATACGGGATTATAACAATATCAAAGGATTAGTACCGCTCGGAGCCTCTTATAAGTTAAAATGAGAACGTTTGAATGTTAAGTAGGCTTTTGTGATCGGTTGTTCTGTACTGATTTCGTATTAACTCGGAAACGTTCAAGCGAACTTAGTATGTTTTCATATGAATGTAGCTGTTATTTAGGGCGATTTTGCTGTAAACGGTGATATACCTGTCAAAATCAGATTAGTATGTAAAAAATTTAATTTTTTAAGTATTCAATGTATCTAATGCTGGGGCTTTCGGAAGAGCGTGCTTCAAGTAGAACATGCCTTTATGGATTTACAATTATTATTTTTTACTGGTGCTGAAGAAAACGTATTTTCTTAGTTTTTTTTTGTAATAGACGCGTGCGCAGATAAGCAATAACATGTTAACCCACAAAATGAAGTTATTGATTCAGAATGATTTATTGAGAGTTAGAGAACGTTTTTTAATTATGCGTTTACCTTATTACATTGTTTAAATATGTAACTAAATATTGAACATAAAAAATTTGACACAAAATGGCGCTATAATTTTAAAACTTTAATTTAATCAAAATTTCTCCAGTGTGGGTTAACACACTATTGCTTATCTATGTCCATATTTGCTTTTTTATTTATTTTCAGACACAACATTTAAACAAATAGACTAATTTTCCAAAAATTATTGAAGTGTAGAATCGTTGTCCTAAGCTCTCCAATTTTTGTATTTAGAAAATAAATCATTGGTTCAGTAGTTTCGAAGTTTATCGCGAACAGACAGACAGACGCGGTAGATAACTTTGTTTTATAATATGTAAGGATATACAAATACGACCAGCCTGTAGTTTCATTATTATAATACACATGCTGTCCCGCGGTCCAGTTTTTAGTTTTTCATTTAAATCGTAACAAACAAATAAACAAAAAATCAAATCTTCCTCTTTATAATATTAGTATAGATAACTACAGCTGAGAATGAAACAAACGGATCATCACACCACAATTAGAGTACCTACTTTAGTATACTAGGTTTTGTCCGCTGGGAAAATTGTATGATTGATGTTAATATCCGATCGTTGTGTATATGTGTGATAACATTTCTGAAATATGCCTCAAATACTCACTAATTAATGTACACAATTTATATTCACGGAACGGTAGGGTGACCATGTTTTATGAATAATTTTCCTCAAGCATATTTTTACTAGAATTTTCTTTTCCATTTACAAATGAATTGCGTTGAATATATTTTAATTTTTTTACATGTTATCATATCCTTGAATATCATAGTTATGTATTCAGTACAATATAGAAAAATAGGGCACTTAAGCCTGATAAATACGGTCGCATGTCCATTGTTACTTGTATTAACCTTAAAACCTTCATATAGACGTTAATTTCCATTTTTTCAACGATAAGTTACTAACGTATAAAAAATGTTTTCTAAAAAGCAACTATAAAACAACAAGTGCGACGTTTCACATTACGACAAACACGGTTTAACATTGACCCACAGACCAATAAAACACTCAGCGTCGGATCGCAACAGCTGAGTGCAGCAAGGCGGCGGCGAAGGCCGTTGACCTCGGGGCTGGGTGTCCCCCACGCAGGGGGATGGGGGATGGGGGATGAGGTGGCGCCCTCTATCGATCCCATTCATGCATGAGACGATAGCACGTAACTTAACTCGTTCGGAGTCTATCCGTTGCGTTTCTGTTGTTCGATTGGATTTTTATATATATAGTTTTTGATATCTGTTGTGATGTTTACTACAAAAATCAAAGTAACAGTACTTGTAGTTGTAGAATGATGACAATTCAATAAAAAATATCAGTGTATTATTACATTCAACTGCAATTATACAAGTTTAAGGCCGTGTATGGCCTTTAAGATAACACTGAAAATCTATATGGATGTAGGTACATCAATCACAAGGAAAAGTTCCCCAAATTGGTTACATACAAGTAATCCTCTTAGAGGTAATTAGTAATTAGGCGTGAGTGACCCGGGCGGGCTTTACGTTTCGGATGTATCAGAGTGACTGATAGAAACAACTGTTAGCATTTTATAGTGGTTTCCCTCACAATAGGCTTGTTTCCAGGTATTTCATATCAAAATTCTATTTAGTCCGTCTTGGATAATAATAGACGAAAAAAAAGACGAAAAAAACCTTATAAATTTATGTTTTTGTTGATTTTTTTGGAAGCAGTTCTTAAATTAAAGGCATTTTGTTTTTTCTTAGAGTATATTTTATATATCTTTTATAGTGTTAGAGCTTCTGCAGTGTCTCTTAGCGCGTTTATTTTGTTAATTGTTATATTATGTTTCATGCTTTTGTAGTGGTGCAAATTACGTTAATGTTCAATAAATAGATAAATAAATAAGTAAATACTGACCCGTGTCAATGTAACACGCTGTATATCTCGTAGGAAACGGACGTAATCTAATAAATCTGATAAACGAGCAGCCCCGACGGACAGACGTACCTACAGTGCGTGCGGCCTCGCTGATGGATGGCTCGATGGATGGGGGCGAGCGGCGCCGCGCGGCGAGCCGGGGTGCGGCTGACGTGAGCGAGCGGAGCCGGAGGGAAACTAATCACCGTGCGCTCAGAAGACCTGGGCCCTTATTTACTATGACCAACAACATTGCTTGCCCATAACGCGCGTCCCAAAAACACAATCCCAAACGCTCCAGATGCAAAAATATTAGAAATTTATATTCTGTATGACAAAAAAACGTTGTAAATGTAATTTTTTTGAGTGAAACTTTTTCGAACACGACGCAGAAGAAATTTAAGTGGCGCCTTATCTTAACGCGACGAGTTTGGTCATAGTGAATAAGGGGCCTGAGTTTTTCCGGCCGTACCTAGCACTGTTTCTATACACTTGAAATAAGAATCTCTCAAAAAAACTAGCTACTCTTCACGGTTTCACCCGCAAGAATTTCAGAATTCCCGCGGGAATTCTGGGATAAAAAGTACCCTATGTCCTTCTCTGTGCCTCTGACAATGTGTCTAACTACATGACAATCGAAGCGTTAGAAACCATAGTTGATTTTTATAAGGAATTAAATAAAAAAATCTGAAAAAGTTTAGTTTACTTGTATCAGAAATCAGTTCCTGCGGGAATTACGGAACGCACGCTGGTGAAACCACAGAGCACGGCTAATGGTTGATATCTACTTAGTACCAAGATGTACAATCAACGACGTGAAAGAGTTTTTTAGCTTCTCAATTATACAGCCTGAAAAGCTGATAAGCTACCACCTGAATAAAATCACCTGAAACTAAACACATAAATCGGGGTTTTCAGCTGATAACTTTGTCGTTCTCAGTCGACGCGGGTTTTACTGAACTGTTCATCCTTATAACTGACTTATCCATAAATCTAAAATAGGATAAATCAGTGAGAGGGAAGCCAAGCGTTTGAAAGTATCACTGATAAAGCCGTAGTCACACCAAATCACTGGGGGGGCTGCATGCTATTTACATACACGCGTACAACGTACAGACAGCAGCAGATATACTCCATTTTTGACAGCCATTGTCTTATTGCAATAGGTTGGTAAGGTAATAGGTAATAAAGTACAAAAGACTGATCAAAGTTTTTACATATTGCTGCTACCGATTGCACAACATTATGTTCTTTATTTAAAAATCTATTTTTTTTTTCGTAATTTTACAAATGTACGATGGGAAAACTCGACTATTTCTTTCTTTCAAGCGAAGGTATTTTTACCTCTCTCCTTTAGCTTCGTACCTATTTTTAACTTTTAATTTATACGGTATCTGCTAGGTACTACTCGATTGAGTAATAAAACTTAATAATATCGAAGCAGCCTGCACGGCGAAGTGAATGTAGGGACACCACAATGTACGCTTGCTTTTGGAATTTGTAAGTACAGGTGTGTCAATTACGTGTTTCCACTAGATCTACTCAAATTACAGCAATAAAAGTAACTAAATTTTTCCGAACACTCACACCGTTCGTTGATCACATTCTACTACGACATTAAGGACAGACAAACAAACAACCTCTCTTCCACATATATTACCTGTGCTCACGACTTCGTTCGCGTCCGATTTTTTATTCAAGGGACAATGGTTTATGGTTTTAAACGCCTCCTTGCTCGAAAATCGTTAAAAAGCAACCTATATTGATCCTATGGTATATCTAAAAACGTGATTTCTGAAACATTTTACTCTTTGAGTTGAACCATTTCGGACAAGCAGCCGGGCAAAAATGTTTTGACGTTGAAGTAACGAATTTTCATTAAAACCGTAGAATCCAAAGAAGTTTGAAGATACATAGTTGATGGAAAAATAAACCTAGCTGTCACAACTGTTGGACGCTTTGCGGTCTTCAGCTTTCAGCGAGCGCTTTATTTCAGTGAAAGAGAAACTTAATGCCTTTGATAATTACCAACTCAGTTTAAAAATTAAAAGCGAAACAAACGTACAAAGAACAAAGAGAATTGAAATAAAACAGCATCAAAGGGGCTTTGATATAGGTCAGATTCTTGTCGACATAACCTAACCGAATTAAAATACAAAATAACATGAACATTGTGTAATAATTACAAGTTTCAGTCCCATTTCACATCAGAATGTAGAACCAAAACCATAAAGCCAACATGTCTCATAGGATTGCAACTAGAAGTCATTTAAAACAGACACGGGTTCTCTGTACCGTTTAAAATATTAAAGTCATGCACTCGATTAATGATGCGTTGTATTCTTTAGCTAACCGACTTTTCAATTCGCTCATATTACCTATTGTATTTTATTTACGAAATATCTCCGTAAGTAAGAGTCGATTTTGATTGTATTTGAAAATGTGATAATTTGATGTACTTACTGAGTTTTTTTCCTGTGGCAAAACCGATCATTGCAAAGGTATGCCTGTTTGACAGTCTTAACAGAATTTTCACCCTACTAGATATTAATATCTGGGTCACTGAGCTTCGCTCCTTGTGTATAGCGCCATCTGTTGTTAAGTAGAAAAACAAACAATCCTTTTTCATTGTCTGAAAACACGGACAAAACGACGTTTTCTAAATATGAAACCTAGCTAGATCGATTAATCGCCCCTGAAATCCCCTGTGTACTAAATTTCATGAAAATCGTTGGAGCCGCTTCAGAGATAAAGATAGTAGATGGATCCTGGGAAAATCCTGGAATTCACTCAAATGATACTGTGGGAAACATTTCTATGGATTATTGTGTGTTCTTCGCGGTTTCAACCGCGTTAATTATCGAGTTCCCGCGGCAATCCCGGAGTAACAAGATAACCCATTGCTCTCTTCTGTACCCCAACCAAGTGTACGCAAAATTTCACGACAATCGGTTGAGTTGTGCCCAAACTCATATTAGCTTCTATAATATTAGTTAATATTCTCTGAGACGAAACCATGGATAACCTACTCAGGTTCGTAGAACTCACGTAGTATTGGTAAAATGCACTAGTTATAGGTACGCGGCCCTCGCTCGATACGGGACCAGACTTCGACATACAACAGTGCAACTTCACACGCTCTATACACATTGGACAGTTGTTTTACTTTGAAAGTTGGAAGAGTTTTCTCACTATTTCCTTTGATACTGTGATACTTCTGGTTAGAGTTGCCGATTGACTTTAAGTTAAATATTTTTCTCCGCCTTCTCGGGAACTGTGAAGAATATTTCAAACAAAAAAGGGTACAGTTATCGATATCTTGCCGTACAGACATCATATACGAGAGTCAAGTAGTATATAACTACTAATTACAGTATTGTTGTAGCAATAGTTATCGATGCTGTTATCGACAGGAATGTCAATAAAATTCTACGTCTATGGGCGCCAAAAATATTTTTCATTACTCATGCTCGGAAAGTAGGTCTGAAGTTGCCTGAGAAGCGGGTTGAAAGTAGCCCTTTTCAGCCCTAGGGAGAATCGCTTTCAACTGACAACTGTCAAATTATTAAAAAAAAACTAGGTCTATTTTCACATTTCTATTGAACCATGTTTCAACTTTCTATACAGCCAGCGCGATGTAAAATTGAAATAACGTAAAGTTTAAGTAGGTATTAATTAAAATAAAATTCACTCACTTTTTCTTAAGCTAATTCCTATTTATATTTTTT
The DNA here is from genome assembly GCA_907165275.2 of Zygaena filipendulae. Classification (NCBI taxonomy): domain Eukaryota; kingdom Metazoa; phylum Arthropoda; class Insecta; order Lepidoptera; family Zygaenidae; genus Zygaena; species Zygaena filipendulae. The sequence goes on from OU015669.1 coordinate 188,269, forward strand.
TATTATCTTTAATTAATACTTAATAATTAAAGAAAATATTTTTTTAGGTCGCCACAATGTAAATAAAAAATACTGGCTGAATAGCTAGCCGGCCAAAGAAAAAGAAATAGGTGGGAAAGTGTCAAGCGACTATCCGATCTTCACTCATTTTTTCTTTAGCTAATTCCTATTTTTATTTTGACTTTCCTTGCATTCGTAATGAAAAGCACAGTGTTACCCTCGGGAGAAAGTAACTTATTTAGTGCCTCGAACTATTGGCGCCCTCGCTACGCTCGTGCGCCAAACCCCGTCTCGGCACTAAATGAGTTACTTTCACCCCTTGGATAACAATGTACTATTATGGGGGTTCCAATCACTGTGGAAAAATACGTATTACATAAAAAAAAAGTAAACACGGTTTAATGGCCACTGGCCAGTATTGTTTTTCTATCTTCATCAACTCCATTGCGGACATAATTCATCCTAATTTTCTTGTCGTTTCTCTTGAAGTGTGAGGCTCAAATAAATTCTGTGCCCTATTCCAACACCATATTTATATTAACTGGACGCTGTTTTCTTGGATTATCGCTTTCAGTTTTAGGGAAATTGAGTTTTGCATACGTACCTACTACCTAGTAAGATTTTTCTGACAGTGAAAAAATTTATGGATTCCATTTATGGACCACGAGTGGTGGTTTGTTATCCGTACTCAGCTCCAATTTCGCTTAACCACATTCATAATTTGTTTTGTTTTTACGTAAAAATTTAAGAGGCTATGTTAAAAATAAAAAAATTAAAAGAGTTCTAGAAATTGTATACATATGATTAAGATTTTCATGCAGTATTTTAATTGAGTGTGTATATGAAATTATGATTAAAACCGAAACATGACAAAGAATATTTTTTACTATCGATCTGTTTTTATTGCAGAATACTTGTAGCTTTTACACAGCGATCTACAGAAATTCGTAACCTGATTTAATAAAAAGAGATTTATACTTTCTGAATACTGACAAAGATCGAATTTCACACAGATAAATAGAAATCACCATGATTATTTATTTTAACGGTTTTTTTGTCGATTTATTTCTTCTCACGCGCGAGCGGCTATGATCAGCTGTCGCTTCCATGCCGTCACAACAATTTTAAGCATTTGAATAAAGCATACATTTACCCATTCTCATTATGCAAAATGAAGATATAAAATACGTTGAAGATAAACAAAAACACGTAATCAAGATGCAAATGTATGCGCGGGATATTTTGTTATTTCCCGGCGGAATTTCCACGTCAATGATGTGTGGCGTCGGGTCGTGTCGGGCGAGTGTGTGTCGGGCGAGTGTGTGTCGGGAGCGTAACGTCCAACGCCAACGTGTGTGGAGGGAAGCATGGCTTTATACTAAGGGGCGCACATGAGCTTTAACATTAAGACTGCCATTACAGTTGCTCTTATTTACACTTAAAATAATCAATACTAATATTATAAATGCGAAAGTTAGTTTGTTACGCTTTCGCGCCTTAGCGGCTCAACCGATCATCATAAAATTTTGCGTGCACGTTGTGAGGGGGACATAGGTAGGGTACTTTTATCCCGAAATTACAGCAGGAACTGCGAAATTAACGCGGTTGAAGCCGCGGGGAACAGCTAGTATGTACATAATCTTATTCAAAGTACATCAAAGCTCTATAAAAATGGTTGTGAAGGGTTTGCTTCTTTAATAATTTTATTAGAAGCTCGGTAATTCAGGTCACTGATGGACTGAGAGACGTTGAATTACGGAACAGAAGCTCGGAATAAGAACATGGGTGCTCGGTATTGGTTGAAAATCTGACTATTTGTAGTGACAATCTGTCGTCAAAAGAAATCCTCAAGGTTTTTCTATTTCATAATCATATTTTGACTCTTAATACATCTTCGGTAAGTGAAAGTAATTATATTATTGGACTTCTATTCACTAATAAAATGTGTGAGAAAACGAGGTCACAATTCCGTGGTGCCGCGGACTTGCTCGCGTTGCTCTACGTTGTTCCGCGTTGCTCTACGTTGCTCCGCGTTGCTCTGGACTCTAGCTAGAGCAACATAAACCGACAGCAGTCTCCGCTCGGCCGCTCGTAAACGGTTTTACTGCACCTCGCGTTTTACTGCGTCCGAATTAGATTCGCTAACGGCGGCTGCGCGTGCGCCGATCGCTCTCCGTTCCTAGTTCAAAAATTCCTCTTTCTCTCTACGAGTTAAACGAGCAAATCGAGCGTGTCTTATTTAGAAAAAATGTAAGATATTATGTTCTGATTGTTCGCCAAAATTGGGAAAAAATTAAAGATTATTTATTTAAAGTTTAGACTAGATTGTTCCCCGCGGTAATTTCGGAGTTTCCGAGGAATAAAAAAAAATCCATGTCCTTTTCCAAACTATAATTTATCTCTGAGCCAAATTTCATCCGATTCTGTTCAGTCGGACCGGCATCGGTGTGATGTTTAGTACTCAAACAACAAACATCCATCCATCCATCCAACTTTACACATTTATACTAATAGTAATTGATTTGATTGGCTAAGTTTGATTTTTATTTTTTTGTACACCCTTTTGATGGCAATAAACAATTTTATTATTATTATTATTATTATTAGTATGTAGAAGTATAGTTGACGAACCTTTTCATTCCGCGACTGTACACCATTTCAAAAAGAGTGTGTTTAAAAAAAATTTATAGCCTATAGTGAGTTTATCTGTAGACTCTGCTTACCACTTAATAAATAAATAAATAAATAAATAAATAAACCACTTACATAACGTAACACAACTACTTGCAAGTTCTTCTTCTTCTTCTTGTTTTTTATTAAATGACAACTTTTAAATAATTGTGCCAATGACAATGTGTGACTTGATAGACAAAGCAACGCGATTGAATTAAAAAAAAACACGATATATTTTGAAATCATGAGATTTCGAAAATAAAATAAAGAACTAAGCAATTAAAAAATATTTACACACCTAACTACTATAATCAACAACATACAAGTTGCTCCTTAATAAAGAAAAAACATGGAAACTATTGAAAGTCACCCATATGCCATCTTTGATTACCGTCAAAAACAGGATGCAGTATCTTATCTATTCGGTTTTTGCGTCGGACCGTATGACTTACCGGTCTGTTGTAAGGCCCACAGAGAAAAGAATATATCAACCAGAAAGGCCATGTAGGTGGAGTAGGTGCACCACAATTGATAAGGAAGTTAGAGCAAATGCTCTAATTTTCTCAAAACTTCCTTTGCTGGCATCCCAAGTAGGTAAAAATTTTCAACGATAGTCGTAAAATTAAAAATGTTGGAAACACTGCTTTATGTTAATGTATGTTTTTCTGCATATGGGTGCACACCTACACTCGATCTACCTCTATAATCTATGGAATCTGTATTTCTTTAATCCATCCACAACACGCTCCCAGTCAAAACTGTTCCCTTGATCCGCCGCCATTGTGAACTAAACCCGCACCGAGCCCGCGCGTATAACCGCACCGCATAAACTATACCTAGGGTAATGAGCATACTGTTCATTGGCTGATGTGACTAAAACTAAGCGTATTAGAAAACGTTGCGAAGAAGATCGACGAAGAACCAGCACCTGTCCTCAAAGGTTTTTATGCCACCCTCACGCCTCGCCACCACATGCGTGATGAATAGTTTTATGTACGACTAGCTGTCCCGTGCGGTTTCACCCGCGATAATTTCGGAATTCCCGCGGGAATTCCGGATCGGAATATAGCCTATGTTACTCAAGGATAAGGTAGCTTTTTAATGGTGAAAGAATTTTTGAAACCGGTCCAGTAGTTTTTGAGTTAAATCGTAACAAACAAACAAACAAACTGTCTGCCTTCCGCCTACAACTACAATGGTTACCTACCCGTCTCCGCCGAAACTCTCATATCCTCTGTCTTCTCCACACCATTCTCTTTAATCCTTCCTCTCCTTACTATCTCAGACGTAATTTTGAATTTCTTGCTTTCTTTCTTGCAGCCGTCTTCGCTCAAGCATAAATTTCTCGCTTGAGATTCCTTTTCACCATTCCTACTCCTATAGTAAGTCCTTTACTATTCTAGCTGCGAGGCTCTGGAACTCACTGCCTATCCCCATTCGCCAAGCCCCATCCCTGTCTTCCTTCAAAGTGAAATTGAAGAAGCATTTTCTCAGCCTGCGTTGAGTTTCTTTAATCATAAAATATTCTTATATATTATTATGTTATCTTATCAGGAAGTACCTAATAGTTTATTATGTATTGATATATTACTGTATATGCAGATATGTATTTTATTTATATTGTTATATATTATGCCTTCCTTATTTTTTCTTATCTATTTATTTTACAACTTTTCTTTTATTTCCTTTCCTTTTTTATCTCATCTTGATTCTATCAAACCATTATTTTTATGTTTGTCAACCTCCTTTCTATTTATCTCTTCTCCCGCCAATGTTTACTTCAATTCCTTTCGATTTTTCAAAGGTTGACTGGAAGAAATCCCCTCGCGGGATAAGTCCGCCTTTGAGCATAAATTACCCATTTGTTTTGATTTTATCAACTTGTAAAAACTTTGTTTATGCTCAATAAAGTGTACAAACAAACAAACAAACAAACAAACAAACAAACAAACAAAATCTTTCCTCTTTATAATATTAAGTTAAAGTCAAAAATCATTTATTCAAATTTGGCCCATAATTAGACTCTTTGACGTCAATAAATTTACCTTTATTATGACAGCACCCATAAAACATCCACCCTTCACAGCTTCCTAGTGCTCTGACTGTAGAGAATAAGCCGCGCAACAAACCCTCCAGTAGCACGCTGTCTGTTTAAAGTTTTAATATAATATTAGTAATAACTCAATTCGCAAATAATTATGTGAGATCAATTTTTTTTTATTAGTGTAGAAAACCACCCGGCGACACTAGTTTTCATACTAAACTGAGCTGATGTCCCTTCTATCTGTGGGCGGGCCGGTCACTGCCGGCCGCTGTGGCACCGCGCCAGCCCGTAGGCCCCGCACAGCCCGCCCGCCGCTGTTTACACAACATTGCCATAATGTTTACAAACGCACCGGAATGCCGCCAAATGGTGCCGTGTTTGTTTTAATAACACGCCCGATCGGAAATTTATAGGTATTAATTCTTTATCGAAACACTCGTCGCTCGGTCTCAAAGTGGGCATAGAGGTGAGAAGTATCGGGAGGCAGACCGCGCTATTTCCGAACGAATCTATCAAAACAAAAACGGTAAAATCTTACTTAATATTATAAACGCGAAAGTTTGTAAGTATGTATGTATGGATGGATGGATTTAAATGAAACTTTACAATAATATAGCTTATACATCAGAATTAACACATAAGGTACTTTTTATCCCGGAATTCCCGCGGGAACTCTGAAATTAACGCGGGTGAAACCGCGGGCACAACAAGTTGTAACGTAATAATCTATTTTAGTTTCCTTTTGGTTCTGACACTCGTTGCATGCGCGTAACGGAATGTGTTATTTTGGTTGTGGTTTTGTTTTGGTTTAATGATTACGACAACAACCACGACGCATATTTCTCAATTAACTGTTCGCCGTGGTTTACCCTCCGTTAATTTCAGAGTTCCCGCAGGAATTCGCGATAAAAGAACCCTATGTCCTTCTTTGTACCCCTGACAACGTGTCAAAACTTCAACAAAACAAAATGTTATTGTAATCGGTTTAGTAGTGAAGCGTAACAAACAAACAAATAAACTCTCATTCGGATTTATGATATCCAGAAGCTTTGCTCAGTTTTATAGTAATTTTTTACTACTTCAAGTGGTCTACTCTGTATTGAAATACGTGCAGCAGTTACGCTGTTCATTTGAAAATCTCTTTTGAGATTTTATTTTAATTTTGATATCTTCTGTTTAAATAAAAATGAATGTTTGTATGTCTGTCCTCTATGCGTTTCGAAACCGTTAGTCCGACTGTGATCAAACTTTGGCGGGTTGTTCTGCCTGCGTCCGCAAAGGTTCCTGATCCCAAAACTCACGCGAGTGAAACCGCGGGGCACAGCTAGTAAAATATAAAGTATAATTTATAAAGTATTAAATGTATTTTCTTCTTCTTCTTCTTATAGGGGAGAATAAATGTATCTATATAAAATACATAATATGTACCTTTTTAAACTACAGTGTTCAGAGAACAAATATAAAGTATGTCAAGATTTTGATCATGGATATACCTATACCTAGATATATTTTTTGATTCGGTGTATCGGTTGTATTACCTTCCCAACTTTACGAGTTTTTGTTCTATCGAGTATTTGTATCAAACAACTATAGGTACATCTAGTATCAGCTTTTCTAGAGTAAAACCCGGTCGCTCGTCGTTTGTTTTCCCAATCAGGAGCAAAACCCGCGCCGGGCGAACCGCCGCTAACTAGAACAAACAACCAGACAGATCCTCACATAGCAAAAACTGGTTAGAAATGGGGAAAAATATAGATTCTATCGCAGTTTCTTTTTGCAAAAGAAATTTACGATTCCACAGTTCCGTAGTGGGAAAGAATAACGTTCACCATTATATTCAAAGTTAATAATAAAAGTTTTTTTTCGAAATATCCCATGTTTAAACTTCTATTATGAACTTTTCAGAATTTTTCACCCCGAAAGTATAGAAATGGGACACATTTACGACTTTAGAAGTTCATATCTCACCAATTATTATAAACTAGCTGTTCCCTACGGTTTCACCTGCGGAAACTTCGGAGATCCCGCAGAATTTCCGGGTTACAAAGTACCCTATGTCCTTTTCTGTACCTCTGAAAACACGTATGTACAAAATTTCGTTTGAGCCGTTATAGCGTGAAAGCGTAACAGACAGACTGACAGACAGTTTATTTCGCATTTATACCTAATATTAGTCGGGACAATGACGGGCCGTTCCTGACTTGTTCCTTTTTTGCTTCGGTACCATAAAAATCGAAACGATACCATAAATAACTATATATTGTAGAGAACAGTCGTATTGATAGGTGTTGCTTCCTTTGAGCTTAAAAACTTAACTTGAGTTTTTTTAATAATTCCAAGGATTTTTAAAGCAAAGAACAGCCAGTGCTGACTTACAATGTGCACATGGCAATGACTGCTGAGGAGCGACACTTCATAACTAAAAATCTACACACGAAATTTGGTTCATCTATTGAAACCCTCAGACAAACCCAAAGATAAGATATACGTAACTTGTATGTGAAAACTATAGCCATATCGTAAGCTTCTTTAGTAAGATTTCAGGATTATCTACAGAACTTGGCACCTATTTAGCTATCAATTCCTTTATCGGTGAAGTCGACAGCCAAGTATATTCTTAATATTGAGCTTGGTGTTCATTTTCACTTTTATGTTTTTATGGGATATCTTCCATATTCAGCGACTTCAGCCGCTATCGCTTCTATGATAGTGTGTTTCCCACTTTATTTACCTCTCGGGGTCGCATCGGTGCCGGCTGCGTTATACTGGGCTCTTATTCACTATGACCAAAATACGGCGCGTTACGATAACGCTCCACAAAAATTGTCTATTCCTCCTAATCAAAGAAGTTTCACTCCAAAAAAATACATTTACAACGTTCCTTATGGCATACAGAATAATGATTTCTAATATTTTGGCATCTAGAACGTTTGGGAATGCGTTTCTTGTTGTTGGTCATAGTGAATAAGGGCCCTGCTCTATGCTGCTTGCAAGCTGCCCCGCCCTGGCCCCTGAGGCTGACGCACTCTTTGCATTTATATTGCCTCCCTGGCGGCTTATCCCTAGCTTTATTAACAGGAGCTTCTTATATGCAGTTATTTTTCATTAAAAACTTAGCTACGGAGAGGATATCGGAAGTTACTTACGACTTAGCTACGTGTAACTTGAACTTATGTGTTTTCGTATTATTACATGTTATTGCTCGATTTTCATGCTTGGTGTTTGCGAGTTTTGTTAATAAATAGTTTAAATGGATGTGCATTTAAGTTCATATTGCCTTAAGACACTTGAGATTTTTTAATTAGTTTTTTTTTTTGTAAATACACAGATTTGAAATGTTATAGGTTTGCCTAGTTGTTAAAGTTAGGCTTTCAAGGATACTGTCTGTAAAATAAATGAATTTCAAGTCTATAGCGTTTTGTATGTTTGTGCTAGTCACTAAACCAAAGGCTATGTCATAAAATCACAAACAGACAATTGACTACTTTTGAAAATCAAAATTCTAATTAGTCCGTCAGTTAGAAAATAAAAAAACAATAGACACGTATTTTTTTGCTTTTTTAAATAAATCTAAATATACAGAGATAAAGCGCATTAAAGTTTAGGGTGAGGGGGTCGTGACGTCACTAACCGCTAAAACCGCCATACAAACTATCCTGATAGTGACGTCACGCGAAATTTCATCTCAATGTTATGTCGTTATTTTTTGATTACGTTAAATAATAAAAAATACGTGTCTAATATTTTTTATTTATCTACACAACGGACTAAAAAAAAATTAGTCAACATGCCCAATGTCTTGATGATGATAATATCATTATCTATATTATATTATTGTATATGCCTCTGTTTGTGTGTCGTCGCAGGATAGTCGATTAGGATGGAGCTATTTCAGTCGGCGACGGATCGAAGCGACGACGGGGGTCTGAAGGGTTGGGCACAATTCACTCAAACTTTTAAAAAGGTTTAAATTTTAATATGAAATGAGCCTTTTCAGGCCAGGAACGGTCTGCTGTCGCCGGTTTATTGAAATTGTCACGGATATTCTCCTTACATATTAAAAAGCAAAGTTTTACGCCGCGTCTGTCTGTCTATCTGTCTGACTGTTCGCAGTAATCTCAAAAGCTACTGAATTCCATCGAATGATTCAAGAGAAAGGTTTATACGTATAGTTTATCCTGGAATTCCCCGGGAAACTCCAAACTTACCGCGGGTGAAATTTCGGGGACAGCTAATGTAATTGAAAAAAAGACGAGATTTAAGTTAAACAGTGATCTGAATGTAGTCAAAACTCAAACCATACAAAGTTATCTTATATTCGGAAATATTCCCAAAAGATGTGAGGAGCGAGAAACTTCATGAGTAATTTTTTCAAATTTTCGAAACGATATAATAAAACGCAAGGAAAAATAATAGCTTAGAGATGATAAGTTGTTATTTTCTTATTGAAAATTTAATATCCTGACAGTGTGAAACAAAAATTTCATGTCACAAGCTCCTGATAAATAATAAAACAATGCAAGCTCAGCGCAACAGTGTTTTCTCTCCCGGATATCCGGCGGCGCGTCAAACACTTTTTCCGCTTTGATCCGCTTCCGCTAACCACGGTGTTGTTGGGGATCAATACTCTATGGGCGCACCTATCTGTGCACACTGGCAATACTGCTGGAGACAATAGCTCTACCTAATCTATGATGAGGCGACATCGGACCCTGGAGTGTTGACTTTTCGCACAAACTAAGTGAAAACTATCGTGTTGAAATTCAGAAAAAAAAAGAAACTTATTCAAATGGCAAAAGTTGGTTGGCGGTTGTTTTTATGTAATTTCTTTATTTTAATCCACCATTTGATTCCATTTTTTTCTACAATCCACTAAGTATCGTTAGAAAATCCAAGTCAACATAAACAAAATTTCATAGAGGATTCATTCTTTGTTAAAGTTTTTTCTGTGATTTATTACTTACTAGCTGATACTATACTAGTTTTATCCGCGTTAATTTCGGAGTTTTCGCGGGAATCTCGGGATAAAAGTACCCTATGTCCTGCTCTATACCCCTGACAACGTGTATTCAAAATTCACGATGATCGGTTGAGTGGATAACTCTTGGAAGCGTAACAAACAAACTCACATTCGCATTTACAGTAGTAAGGATTAGTTAAGTTTATGCATGATTTACCGAGGACTGGAATATGTCCTTCGTTTATAATTTCACTTTGTACCTCCATCGTCGAAGCCTGTCTCCCGTCTCCCGGCGCTACATATCCCGTCATTGAAACTATTACCGCGCCGTGATTGGGCCGCGGCCGCGATGACGCTCGGAAGCCGCTCGCCTCGTTAAAAGACTATTAACGGTCACGAGTCGCTAGTCGTTAGTCGTTAAACGCTGCTCCACTCACTCCCGAGTCCCGCCGCCGCGACCACGATATTGCCCTGGGCTAGTATAATTACTTACATTTGATTCTAAAATCACTTATCGACCCATAGATAGACACGTATTGCACACAAAGAAAAATTTAAACCGATTTCCTCGAGTGACAGTAGGTATGTTTCATCAGCTTTATCGCTTAGCTTAGAGCGACCTCCCCCACGAATCTTGAAGAGGTTTAATTTATAGCTTTCAAGGAGCATAAACTCGAGCAGGTCATTCCAATCCGTAAGGATTATTAAAGGACGCAATCTTAATCCTTATTTCATTTTAATCATCATCTAAAAAACTAGCTGACAAACATCCATTATTGAACATGAACAGCCCACACCACGCCTCCCTTTGATCTATTGTTACTAAACTACCCTCGTCGGGTGATCTGTCTTATGGGAGGTCAGCAAGTCCATTGTTAACACCCAAATAAATCCAACAGCTAACAACAAGCTACCAATCTCACACCCCTAAACACTGGCTATACACTAATTAAATGTGCTCTCTCCTTCCACTATCGGTGAAACATCCGGCCAATAGTAGAAAAAGTATTTGCCCGTTACAATATAAGTAGAACAAGTGGTAATAAGCAGAGCACTTACGATGTCTTCCCTGATTGCGTCCTGGTTTAGCGAACGGATTGTCGCCCGTGGTAGTGCGTGGGCGATGTTGCTAATTCATTTGTGTCGAACATCGATAAACATCTTAAACCAATTTTTCTCACATCCGCTCTTTTGTGATTCAATTATTTGGAGGCTGATTAATTGAAAGGTTTTTGCTTTTTGTACAAACATTTTTTTTTTCTTTTGTATCTATCTATCTACTGCAAAGACAATATTTATAGGTATGTTGTCTTTTATGGTCGCCACTCCGTGGTCGCCACTGAAAATCAGCGTCGTGGAACTGAGTGCCACGGCGTAATGCTGAGTGGCAGCCATTTTGGTACAATGTTTAAGACTCACGCTTGTACTTATTTTATTTTTATGGTATCAAATAAACTTTTTCTATTCTATTCTATAATCTTTTTTTTAATTTTGAAAGTATGAGCTCAAATGTATGAATTCCTATCCATAGTTCACTGTACTTATTATATTGCTCTTATCGACTGCTTGTTGTATTTCCTAATCATTACTAAAAATGCTTGTGTGTAGTAAATGTATGCATTAGTATTCAATGAGTGCCAGACTAATTCACACAAAAGAGAAATTCCCCGCCGAACGAGTGGTAACAAGAAGATACGAATGAAATTCTCTCACATGCCGTATACGATTAATGTAATCCAATGAACGCGAAAAATGAGGCTAATAAAATACGTCGGTAATGTCATTTATCGAAAACGTATTTTATCCCAGTCCGTGACATCACTAGTGCGGCGAGCGGTCCCCCCCCCCCCCCGCCCCCCCGTCCGTGCCGCGAAGGTCATTAACCCACAAAAGTCGAAGCCCATTTCCGCTGATGCCCCTTATTTATGGGAAAGCGATTTGGTCGAGTAATCAAGGATTATTGATGTAAGTGGCTGCGACCGGCCGCCGGAAATACAAATGCGGTGCGGAAATGTGGCGGTTTGTGTCTCTTTGGGGGCTCCTTGGTGTTGTCATATTTGGTTATCTCGCATAAAATTACATAGCGTGGTGGGCAACACTAGAGTTTACTATCTCATACATCTTTAACGGTGCTAATGCTGACTTTAGAAATTAAAAATACCTACCTATTACGTAGGTACTAGCTGTTCCACGCGGTTTCACCTGCGTTATTTTCGGAGTTACCGCGGGATTCCCGGGATAAATTTTTTTTGTACCTCTGAAAACGTGTACGCAAAGTTTCATGATGATCGGTTGAATAATTACGGTGTAAACGTGAGTCAAGTTACTCTTACCCACCAAGTTTCATACGTATCTCTCTGATAGTTTAGGCGTGATGGGTTCTTAAATTCGTACAAAATCGTATAAATTATTTTACTAAATCATGTGCTTACCCTCGATCAAGCAACATTGCTCTTAAACGGCATTGAGGGGGTCCCCCCTCAATGCCCAACAGTGAAATTAATATTATTCCTGAATGTATTATAAATAAAAAAATCTCCTAATTACACTGAAGCATTGTTCCCGTGGAAACCACTCGCAGCCGTAATTAATGAGCGGACGGCGGGTAATTACCGGTGTAACGGTGCTCCGCTGCCGCGCGATATCGACGAGATAGTACCTACCTTTAGCACATTCCGTTTATCGCTTTAGTTTTGAACAGAAGCGATAAGCGGAGGCGGGTGCAGTACCTATGATAACAGTTGCATAGAAATTTTGGTGTTGCAGGTTGGAAAGATAGTTCAAAGGTTGTCTGGAAGTGATTGCTAGTAAAGCGATAAGACCGCCTTTTGTATGCCTTTAGTTATATTTTTGTAAACACACTGTAACATTATTTTGGTGTACAATAAAGTGTATTCTATTCTATTCTAAAGCATAAGTTAAAATCATATCTGCCTATTGGCTTTGATACAGTACCTACATTTTACAGTGGACCGAAAAATTCTAATGTAAAAATATGATAGTAATTTAATTTAATACTTCCTCCTGTGTATTGTGTTTTTCTAATGTTGCAGCAATTTTTTTATGACATATGTAGTTTTTGTTTTACCTAGCTAGTTATACCTACCTACAAAAGTAATTTTAAAATTTATATTTATATTTCATTTCTCTGCTTACAAAGGATACTTATATACCGGTACACAGAGTTCCTTAGGCATTTCCAAATACCGGTCATTAAAATCGCCAGGAGCAAAGACTATTTCAAATAAATAGCTGTCCGCTGTTGACTTGGACGGCATCATCAAATTTGCGATTTATTTAATAACGCCCGCTGCCCGCACGATTCCGTTATATAATGTAAATGCAAAATGAAGGGTAGTCGGAGAGACTCGTCTGCGTTTGTTGTTCCGAGAGTAGAGACGCGCAAGTTGCGTTCGGCGTCTCGAAAAGCGCTCTATTGTTGTTTGAATGTTTCATAATTACTCTTCACCGCTCGGATAAGTTCCGATTGTTAGTTATTTGTCGGGAATCAAAGATGGCGGTTCGGTCATTTATTTTCATGTCGATAAAAAATGGTTAAAAATTGGTTTTGTTGTGTTATAAGGTGCTGTATTGGACAATAATTTTCACAGTGATCGTTTTTTATGTGCTCAAGAAGATATATGACATTTCGAGCTGATTTCTTCGGTTTCCTCCAAGAGCTCCGAGAAAGTGCTTGCAAGCTATGGTACCGTGGCTTGCAATTTAAACCGTACAACGAAGAATTTCAATAGAAAATATATTGATCTAATTAATTTTACTTCGAAACTGGCTAAATGCAAAAGTCCATAAAAAAGAAGAAAGAAACTCCTATTGTTCAATTTTAGTAGCTTTATTATACTTAGGTACTTTTCTTTTTATCTCCCGCGTCCTATGGTTTTTTATCGTGCAGTTCTTTTGCCAGTAGATGCTTCGGTGCGCTAAAATAGATTGTTAGAAGTAAATCACTACATTGTACATAATGTAAAACTAAGTCCCTCGCCGACGTCTGTCGGTCTGTCTGTCTGGTCGCGAAAAAATAAAAAACTAGGTAGGTACTCAACAGATTTTCATGCGGTTTTCACCAGTAGATAGAGTGATTCATGAGGAAGGTTTTAGGAATTGATTTTTTAAGGTTTTGTGTAAATTGGTTGAAATACAAGGGTACTTTGTTACGATTTCACGCCTTAACTTTAGCCACTCAACCGATCATAGTGAAATTTTGCACACAAGTTGCCAGGGGTACAGAGAAGGACATAAGCTACTTTTTATTCCGGAACTTTCGCGGGAACTCCGAAATTATCGCGGCTGAAACCGCGGGGAACAGCCTACCTAGTACTAAAACTTAGTAGTACAGTCAGCAGCAAAATATGTATTAACTTTGAACAGTCATATTGAATCTTATCGCGATAATAATAAAGTACAAAGACCGACAAAAGTGTTCACATAGTTATGTGTTGGTATTCGTGTGAAAAAGAAATTGTCTTTAGATATAATATGACCATAATCTATTATGTAACTCATAAACATAATTCGATAATTTCAGAGTTTCCGCGGGAATTCCGGCTTACAATACAGCCTATACTCAGGGATAATGTAGCTTTCTAAACATGAAAGAATTTTTGAGATCAGTCCAGTAGTTTTTGAGTTAAATCGTAACAAACAAACAAACACAATATCAAATCTTTCCTCTTTATAATATTAGTGTAAATGTAGGAGCGCACCTGTGTTTAGTGAGCGGAGGAGTTCATCCCCCCCCCCCCCCCCGCGCCCCCCGCCCATCGCCGTGCGTTTTCCAGCAACGTGTCCGCAACAGCGCGGCGCCGTGTCTGCCTCGCGGCTGTATTCCTGCCGGGAAACAATAAAATTGAGAGTTGCCACAGTCGGCCGCCCTACGGAAAAACAAAGTAATCGCAAAGGAAAAATTTAAAAGGAGGAGCAAAGAACCGGAAATCGCTTCATTTAAAACACACGTTCCATAGTTTAACGATTTCCTTAATTTTAATTTCTCTTACACTTAAGTCTTTTTGATGGTTATTACTTAATAGCTGTTCGCCGCGGTTTTACTCGCGATAAATTCGGAGTTCTCGCGAGAATTCCGAGATCAAAGTACCTTATGTCCTTATCCGGACCCCTGACAACGTGTATGCAAAATTTTATGATGATCGGTTGAGGCGTTATGGCGTGAAAGCATAACAGACAGACAGACAGAGTTACTTTCACATTTATAATATTAGTAAGGATTACAGCAAGATAAATTTAACAAAAGGAGCGAAAAACCGGAAATCGTTTTATTTAAAACAAATCTTCCAAAGTTTAACTATTTTCTTAATTTTAATTTATCTAAGAATAGCCTTTTTGGTGGTTGTGAGTATGTTCCCGCTTTGCATGAAAAGTCCCAAAAATAAAAAACTCATTTTGAAAAAAAAAATGTCAGTTGCTTTGTATTTCCGTAGGGCAGCCGCAGTGCGCCTTTGATGCAAACCGAAAGAGACGAAAGAAAAACTCAAGCATTTCCCTTTACTTCGCAAGTACAAGGGGAATTATGTCGGATGAGATTTTAGATTTGTTTATTGTTTTTTTTTTTTTTCATTTTTTGTGTTTTACGCAAATGGAATTACGTATAAAATGTTTGCAATAACAAAGGCGTAATAATGTACTCGTTTGAGGATGTTACATTTTTGTTTTATAATATGATGGTTATTTACTAATAATACAAAAAATATGTACAAAAGATCGGTTGCGTGTATTAATGTAAGGGGTGAAACTTTTTACTGGATTGTTGCGGTTACATTTTTTACATTAATTAAAATTAATTAAGTAATTAATTAATTAAAATTAATTTTAATACTGTATAGAACTAGCATAATCTATATTACTATAATAAAAAAGTAGAATCCGCGATTCTGTACATTGGATATTTTTACCTAAAATTGAGAGGGGTGATAAAAGAAGAGTAACCAAGCCCAAAAAAAAAGTTTTTAAAATTCTTTTCTGTCTGTCTGTCTCTTCGCGATAATCTCCATATCTACTGAACCGATTGTCATGCGGTTTTCACAGGTAGATTAAGCTTAGCCTGGAGCTACATATAGGCTTTGTTTCATTGAAATCTGATGTCGGAAAAAAAATGTTGTTGTATAAAAACCTTTCACGCAGGTGAAATCGCGGGGCATAGCTTAATAAATATAGCACTAGCCGTTATAAGATAATATAGGCTCCAAGGTTAAAAAACATTTCATATTTCTCGAAGTCATTATACAACGAGGTCCCCGAGCCACCTCAGCTCCGCCATCAATCACCGCATTTTATCATTGTATCACTGTCGATTTTTTACGACGGAAATACCTACCGTAATATTACTCGCCGTGCCACGACAAGAGACGCAGCTACGTCGCGCCCTCTGGGCTGTTATTACATTCATTAATTACGTATACTTGTCTCTCCACCTCTGAACTCCAAATTTAAAGAGTAATAAATTGGATTTGGATTGGATATCATAAGTTTTACCAAAAACTGTTGACACAATATATTATGACTATTACTGTTGTGATCACGTAAAGCATTTGTAGTATAGATAGGTATAAATCTCTCTCGTTAAAAGATAGGTTAATGCTCATTATGTAGACAACGGCTAGGTATGTAGCTAGAGCATGCTTAGATGAGTCGTTCAAATAACCAAATACATAGTCAGTTGCAAATAAATCACCCAAGTAGTAACACCTAACGCAGTTTTCTTTAAAAGTTAATAACCGTTGATAATCATTATCATCCTTGAGCTATCGAACAATTACTAAACAATAATTTTATTTTACGATGATCTTACATAAATTCTTTGTATCGAATATTATTTATCATTCAATTATTTTTCATATGATATTTGGATTGTTTGGGCTGTATTATATTTCACGTTGTTTTTCTAAAAGCCCAACACGGCCGCTGCCCCGGGACGCTTGCTTCGCTCGCTTGACTCATGCGTTGTGCTCGTAGCTTTTTAATTCTCCGTTCAGTAGTAGTTCTTGTATAAAACTAATTAAGTTTTGCCCAGAGGTAGAGTGATAACTACGAGTAATTTATGTGAAGCTTCACACAAAATAATAAATGAACAATAGAGTAAAGACAAGACATTTTGAATGAAAAGTCAATTAAAGTCTACAATACAGAAATAAGACATGGAAAATTAGATCATTTTGCCCAAAATTAAAGACAAACAACTTATAACGAATCTTATTTTTTCGTGTGTAGCGTGACTTACTCGTATATTGTGCTTGTAGGAGAGAGAAATGTACCAGGATCGCAGCGATATTAACCTCTGCTTATCCTTATGGGACTCAGCTGAGTTAGAGCCTTAAATTTCTCTATTAATCTAAGTCGCTACGTGCGTGGCGCGCTGGTAGCGGGCGCTGATTTATAGTTCTCAGCTCGTGAGCAGAGCGGGACGCGGATATAGATTGTGCTCGAGTGCGAAAGAGACGGGAGTCGTCTCGTTAGCTCGAGAACCGCGTCTCTGGGCTCACGCCGTTGATTCTCGCACGCATGATGTAGCGTCGACGCCTCGGGATGCATTTATTTATTTTATTGGCACACCAACTGCTTACAGACAAAGCTTTTTATTAATAACTTATTAGACGACAAAAAGCTTATTCGCTAATAACACGTGTGAAACAACATTCGTAATTTAATAACAGCATGAGTGTGATTTGCAACGTACTTTATTACGAGACACATTAAAAAGAATTCAAGAAATGAATCAAGGCTTTGTTAGGAGGGGCACGGCTGAAGCATCAGGCGCCTTCATCGCGATATAGTATCAACATTTATATCAATATCCAAACAATCAATCCCTACTAGAGTATTATTATCTTAAAAAAAAATGCGAAAGTAAATCTGTCTGTCTGTCTGTCTGTCTGTCTGTTAGTCAGTTTCGCTTTCACGATTATCATACAATTTTGCATGCACGATGTCTGGGGTACAGAGATGGACATAGCGTACTTATATCCCGGAATTCCTGCGGGAACTCCCAACTTATTTCGTGTGAAACCGCGGGGAACGGCTAGTATCTTATGAATTTTGAATTTGTTGTTGTTCTCTATTTTGCCCGCGGTGTTATCAGCGAGATTTTTGGACATTTCACTAGATCTTTGATAATACATATAGAAGTTATCAAACCAAGCCAGATCGGAGGAAGCAGCAAAACTTTTTTTGCCTTGGTAAAAAAACAATATCTAATTATTTTTATATGTATGTTAATCTTTAATGTAAGAAGAGGGGCGTTTTATTCATAAACCTACCTTGATTTTTTAACAGACTTCCAAAAATGGAGTAGGTTCTTAATTCGAATGTATGTGTTTTTTTGTATGTTTGTTAAGTATGAGATTACTCGAAGGCGGCTGGACCGATTTGAAAAATTCTTTTAATTTTATAAAGAAATAGTCGATCCATAAGGTTTCTTTCAAATAGTACTTTCTACGTACAGACACACCCTTCGGGGTTTTGTTAGATATTGTATGTATGCGTATGTCTACCTATAGAATGCGACGTAAAATATTGTTATCTTTATCTATGAATAATTATCCTAATTAAGCCACCCTTGAACCTCCCCCATTCCGAACTCAGTACGACGCTTATCATATATTAAAAAAAAAGGTCGAGCTTGTTCAATGGAGGTTATTTTCCGTTCTTTGAGAGGTTTTAGTCAAACATTGGTGCGGGTCGGCAAATATTTGCGCCAACGGCCGGGCCCTGGCGACCCTCGCAATTAAAGTGTAACATTTTACTACACTCATGACCTGACCTGTACCGCTCTATGTATTACTGAGTACAGTCACTGAAAAAAGTGATTTCAATTTGTAGTAGATACGTCCCCCACTGCCCCCATAGCCAAGTTGACAATCTTTAAACATGACCACGTGACATGACGATGCGTTCCTTTGTTTTCTATAACGATGAAATAGATAGATTGTAAACTTGGCTTATTGGGCTGGATATCCCATAAACCTAGTGGTTTCTTAAGTGCTACATAAGTTGTTTTCTTTTACTGAAGATTTTAATGTTTTAAGTGAATTTAGGTTAGGAGATAAAGTAATTTATTTATTTATTTATTTATTTATTTTATTTATTTATATAAATAAGTATAACTTAAACTAACAAGACAAATATTTAATTATGTTATTGTAATTACCAAATTTATGCTCGACCAAGCTGAAATTCTTACAGTCGACTTGAAAGCACATAGAAATGTGAAACAGAAAGTAAAGAATTATTTTATGTGTAGATATTATTCAAGATACAAAGAGTTCCAAAGATTTAAATCAATTACATGCCTTAAAATACTATTCAAGATACAAAAATTTAAGGCATATAATTCATTCAAATCTTTGGAACTCGAGTTTTTTTATAATAAATACTTGTAATACTTGTCTCGCTGACAGTACTGTAGGGTTGTGATTGTTTTGTTTTAATCATATCGATATAGTTTCTACGTCGATCGGACGTCCTGGGTGTGTGGATGTTATAAAAGTTCTTTTGTGCGATATTAATATGATAATATCATGACGCACTCCCCCGGCTATCTGTCTCGAAGGCTCCGTTTATGGCGCGTAAACCTCCCGCTGCTTAATGACACGGAAACGCAATCGTCCGAAAGTAACTCTACTATTATGAGAGCCTTATTTATAATGTCGTCCGTGTTTCCATAATATTCTACGTGGCATTGGAGAATAATATAATCGTTAAGTGGAAGAGAGATATGATCGGACATAATATTAGTTGACAATAATATAATAATATTGTGTACTGGCTGTTTTTCGTGGATTCGCTCGCGTCAAATTCGGAGTTCCCGTGGGAATTCCAAGATAAAAAGTACCCTATATCCTTCTCTGTACTCCTGAAAACGTGTATGCAAAATTTCATGACGGTCGGTTGAGCCGTTAAGGCGTGAAAGCGTATCAAATAAACAAACAAACATACATTCGATTCGTAGTAACGATTAGGTATGATTTAGAAACCAATTCACCACCACTAAGTACCAACAAAGCCGCTACGAAGTTCTACGACGTACTACATAATATGTGCCGTAGCCGATATGTTACGCCGCTACGCCGTAGCTTTCTTCAATTACAGTTGGATATAGATAAGCAATAGTGTGTTAACCCACACTGGAGAAATTTTGAGTAAATCGTGTTTTAGAAGTAGGAGCGTCATTTCGTGTCAACATTTTTATTTAGTTACATATTTAAGCAATGTAATAATATAAACAAATAATTAAAAAACGTTCCCTAACTCTCAATAAATCGTTTTGAATTAATAACTTAATTTTGTGGGTTAACATGTTATTGCTTATCTACGTCCCATCATAAACTCTGTTCGAAGCTTTATTTATTGTGTACGTTTAAATAACATATTGTAATATTGTACGCGCGTCCTTGTATTTGGTAAAACCAAACTATGATAGTAGTTTAGCTTCGTTCAATATCTACGCTTTTTTTACTGTATTAAACGTTTGTTGTGAATTTTACTCGTTGACTAATTTAACTGTATGAAAATTACCTCCAAACATAATATATAATCAAGAAAGAGGTACCGCGTAGCGAACATTCTATTTTATATTTGACATTTTACCACAGTTCAGTCTGAAAACGAATCCTTCAGGTGAATTTTACTAGAGTTGTCTTAACGCAAGAAAGCGTCGTAAACCTATTCAGTATGTCTCGTTAAACAATTCAACTTCCCTTTGCTTTTACGCTGATTAAAACATGAAAAAATGCGGCAATAACTGTTGTCCTTCCATCCAAGCGGCTTCACAAGATGATTTTGTGAAAGCGTGCGAACGAGACGGGAATCTACCTCTCTTTCACTATGTTGGTGTATGTGATATCGCTTTTTTATTTCTTAAGTAGTAAATACATTGGTATGGATTTTTAATATTCCGAAATAAAGAATAGGCTAGTTTCCTGGGTAAAAAAATCAAAATTTTATTTAGTCCGTCAGTTAGATAATAAAAAAATAAAAGACACGTATTTTTTGCTTTTTTAAAATAATGGAAATATGCATAGATAAAGCGCATTAAAGTTTAGGGTGGGGGACTCATGACGTTACCGCTCGCTATAACGTGCGAACAAACTGTAGCGAGCCGTGACGTCATGTGAAATTTCGACTTGATATATCTCCGTTATTTTTTGGTTACATGAAAAATAAAAAAATACGTGTCCAATATTTTTTAATAATCTACAAAACGGACTAAAAAAAAAAATTAGGAAACTAGCCTATTATTATTATTGTTATTATGTAATCTCTTTTCATAATCTCGGACTAAGTCCGGTCATTTGGTAGGCTTGCGTGGGGACACAGGTCCAACACGTAGAGGCCTCTGAGAGTGAAAGTTTGTGATTTGGTGCAGTTCGCAGCTGTGTTCGCTGCTAATTATTATTTTTATTCATTTATTGATCTTAAATTTAGATTTTTTACAGTATAAATTTACAAAATAATAAATATCACTTATAAAAAACCTAAACCTAGAGTGCTACCTTATTATTATTATTGTCAGCGATTAATATATTGCTTTTTAAACTGTCGGCGGATTATTTCGGAAATCCAATTCGGATTTCGCTCAGTTAATGTCAATATACATACAGAATGAATTTGTATCTCGAGACGGTTAAATTTTTCCATCGTGCAATTGCGAATCTGGAGATCTAGGAAAGTCAGCCCGCAATATTTTTATTGCTGCGTGGTATTTCCCATCATAAAAACACAATTGATATTGTCAATTTGTATGATCAATGGTCGGTCCTTGCTGATCTCGCCCGGTTGTAGCGGTGAGCCCGGACATATTGTGTCTTGTGGGAATCCGCTCCGGACCTATTGATTAGGCAACGCAGGGTTTTATTCGTTTATTTTTTTTGTACTTACATACGAAATTAGAAATAGAACAATACGTTCGCTACACGTTCTCATGTGATTCCGTGAAATTTTAATATTCCACGAGGTTTACCTAGACCTTCTCGTTATTGTTTATTTGTTCCAAAATCTTCTAAGAGCAATCATGGACAACATTCGCCTCTTAATCGTTTCCAAACCCAATACAATTCTTTTAAAAAAAAATGTGATCTCGATTTATTTGGACTTACTTTACAAAAATTCAAAATTACCGTGCTTAACACTATTAAATGATTATGTTTTTCTTACTTAACTGTTTCTTCTGAAAATTTAAATAATTTACTAATAAAAAAGTTCAATGATGCATTAAAATAGTTCCCTTACATTTCAGTTTGGAAAGAGTAAATTTGTATTTTTATTTTGTGTACATTTATTGCTTCTTTCTCTCGTGCATGCTGTGGCGACCTATAATTGAGGCAGCGCCATAATTTTTTCATTATAATATCCTATATTGTATCACTACCAATGTTACGGTGTATGCTTTGTTGGTCGTTCTTTTCAATAAATAAATAAATAAAATAAGAAGACTACGATTAATGTCCACGTTAACTGTTACGATATCTCTGAATCACTTAAAAGTTTTCGTGACCATACATTTTACCATCTAAATAAATCTACTTAACTCGTAACTGTAAATTTTATTCACATTCTTACAATTTTATACTTATCAATTGTTTATTTTTGTTGCAGGTAACAAAACGCTCTCTACGCTATCAGTGAGTTCCGAACAACTTAATTCATCCATCCATTTTAAATCAAACACCTCCTCCTACGCGAACCCACTCGACAGAGGTACAAAAGAATTAAAATTGAAAGCTCACGTTCGAATAAAGCGGAACGTTAAAACATTAAGAGGCACTTTCGAACAGCGTTTTAATAAGTAATGAAGCCTCCTCTACGACGCGACGGCGACGGTTCGAGAAATAATAACATTTGATAGGTCTTCGATACAAGATCGATCCGCTGCTTTACTTGTGAAATAATTATACTTTTGTTACGATGATCTGTTTTGAAAAATGATCATCAAAATGATGATGATGATGATGAAAATGATATCAATCACATTATCTAGCGAAAGTACGATATATATTTTTAAATACATGATTTTACTTTTTCTTACAGTAAAAAATTAAACATTCCTAAACATTTTCTACTTCGGAATAAGGCATAGAGTACTTTTCATTTTGATACCAAGAGTTCTCGAGGGGTTTTTCTTTTTAAAAACAAATTCTCCTCCAAACTCAATTCGAATTAGCGGCAGCGACGGGACCGTGTATGTTGCTACATACTGATGTAGCAATAAACACACAATATGTAATATAATATATATTCGTAATGTAGCAATACACATTTGTGTCACGCTCGGAATGTGATAGTATGTGATAGATATATTATGTAATTGTGGATTATCTTCCGCGCGTAGATCACGCTGACGTCACGTGACTGCTACGAAACTACGCCGCTACGAAAACCGACACCGTGCCGTAGCGTAATCCAATCTTGTTCGGTGGAAAAAATTACACGTCGAGCTAAAACACATACGTATTTGCAGAGAAAATTACATTAGGTTTGTGTTTGTGTAAAATTAATTTAGCAAATGTATTTATGATAATACTAGCTGACCCCCGCGGTTTCTCCCGCGGTAATTAAATTAAATAAAAAGTACCCTATGTCACTTAGGATCACTTTAGCTTACTATATGTGAAAGAATTTTCAAAATCGCTTCAGTAGTTTCAGAGATTACCCCCTACAACGTCACAAACTCACAAACCCACAAACTCACAAACTTTTGCTCTTTATAATATTAGTATAGATGAGAGTATTTCCGAGGTAAAACATGGAAACATGGACCAAATGATATTGCAACGATAAACGGGTAGATAAGCTGTGTTAGGCGCTATTTAAAACTGTTTACGAGCGGAAATGAGTGAGATATGTATACGTCCACGGTGCTACATGAAGCTTGTAAATAACATGTCACTATAACATTTTGCGAAAGTTAAAGGCACTGTTTTATACAGCTACCTATCGTTGATTGCGAAGCAGACGTAGTTCGCAGCCGCGAATAATTTTGATGTAGCTGCACTCTACGGGAAGTTATTCATGCCTCATACACCACTGCACTGCCGACGGCTGTCCGAGCGCGTCGTAAATAACACTTTAATTCATAACTGTCAAGGTTTAAATTTAATTGAGGCGCACGAAAATTGTGAAATAGTACGGCCATAAAAATGTTTTATATCATTTTCATAGCCGTTTAAGGACAGGATCGTTTATTAATGACCGTCGGAGATTCAATGGCTGATGCCGATGACTTTCCACTTCGGGGCTTTCCCGTCGTTTTTGTTAACATAAACTTTTACACTGAAGTTTTTATCCCACTTCTGATTGTGTCTTCACTAATGCTTTAAGCGCTTAATCTTCGGAGAATGCACTTGAAGCTTTCCTGGCTCAAATATTTTTTTACTGTGAATTGAACTTCACACGTACTTAGAATTAAATATACATACATATTTATAGAATACTGGTTTAATATGGTATATTGGTTTCATCTGACTGCCGCCAAATCACTACATAGTATAAAACAAAATCGCTTCCCGTCTGTCTGTCCCTATGTATATGCTTGGATCTTTAAAACTACGCAACGGATTGTCATGCTGTTTTCACCAATAGATAGAGTGATTAGTGAGGAAGGTTTATATCTATATTTTATCCTGGAATTTTCGCGGGAACCCCGAAAATACCGCGGGTGAAACCGCGGGGGGCAGCTAGCAAAAATAAATTACAAAGAAAAGTACCTCGTCCGACGTAAAAAGATAAAGCAAATAACAAAGGGCTGGCAGGTAACAATTTCTATCAAGTAATCATAACTAGAATTTAAAAAAGGAAGAAGAAAAAGCGCGTGCCCGTGTAAGGTAATCAGTACACATCAGTGCGCGACGTGAGCACATCACTAGTAGCGGGAGGGGCGCTAATGAAAGGCTCTTCGGGACCATTAATCTTGTGGAAGCGTCCGCTCCGCCTGCGCTGGTTGCTCGGCCTGTCTTCGACGGTGGTATCGACTTCCGTCCACTCCTGGGAGGGATTATGCCGGTGTTAAAAGTTATCTGGCGCCGAATCCCCCAGGAAAGTTTACTGGCAAATTGTATTTGAATGCTTAAACACAACTCAAACAAAACAAGTACTGCAGAGTTTGTTGATTCGTGTTGTTATGCTGTCACCCCTTAACTACACAATCGACTATCGAAAAATTTTGTGTACACGTTGTCAGAGGTACCAGAAAGGGTATAGGCTACTTTTATCTCGGAATTCCCGCGGGATGAATCCTGAGGAACAGCTAGTGGAGTAATAAAAAACATGCCCATTGTCCCCTTCGCCATCAGTATCAAGAGTTCGACCTCTTTTTATTGTGAATCGGAAAAAATACTACAGCTCCCTTAGCTAAGTTGACATTCTACTCTATAATCGTTAACGTATGGTAAACTAAGGAACGCATCGTCAGGTCACGCGGTCACGTAAAATCGTTAGTTTTCTATGTGTTAACGTTTATAGATTGTCAACTTGGCTAAGGGGGCAGGTGTGTCAAGTTTCGTTGCGATCAGCGAGTAATTATATCGATATTACAAGAACAATACTAGGTTATAAACGTTAATACAAAATTAGAAGGATTATCGGGGCCTATTCCACAACATGAGCCCACACGCGCTCGCTGCATGATTAATGTTCCCCAATCAGCCCCTAACGATGACAAAAAGCCTTCTCGACAAGTTTTTGCCGATCACTGAGGAGGCGAGGGCGGGTGACGTTACCTTCGATGAACAAAAACGTATACCGTTCACTGGTTCAGTAGGCAGCAGTGGAGGTCTCGGGGTGACAAGGAGTGGCTCGGACCCGTAGGGCTGCTAACAGAGGTGTTGGTTATTTTCGTAATGATTACAGTCACAAAAGTTCCACCCCAAAATGTTTTGACCCTCAAAATTAGTGAGATCTAATTTATTATTATTATTATTATTATTATTGGCAAGCTAGACGTTCGATGTTGTGATAGTATGGATGTGGCAATCTCTTTTCTAGAAAATAATTTGACTGTTTCAATTTGACAAAAATAAGATCAGACGAATTGAATCCTGCCCTTTTCTAGTATAAGTGTTGGGTATATGTTTGTGATTTTATACGAGTATTATGGATTTGACTACCCACGAACGACGACGTCAAAAGTATAGGTAAATTGTAATAAAAAGGTCCGAAAATTGAAAATAAACGATTAAAAAAAGATAAATTCTGAGTATGCTAGTAAAATTTATTTAATTAATTCTTTCTGTGGAGTATTTGAGTACAAACCCCGCTTTTTCTCTTACCCCCGTGTCGCTCCCCCCCTGCCGTGACCCGTCCCCCCTCGCCCCCGCACTCGCCCCGGTAGTTGCTAAACTAATTACTCGCCCGCTCTTCCAGCTCCGTACATAATGACCGCAGTCTCACCGACAATTTTTATCTTTTTTTACTAACTTTTTACTAGCATAATTGAGATTTCTTTTGTGCTCTTACGTTGTAACTTTATTTTTTAAACTAACATGTTTCCCGCGGTTTCATCCGCGGTAATTTCGGAGTTCCCGCGGGTATTCCGGGACAAAATGTAGGTAAAACGTGGACCCGTTAAGGCGTGAAAGCGTAACAAACCAACAAACAAACTCACTTTCGCATTAAATATATTAGTAAAGGTAGTTAACTTACTAAAATAGTTTAGAATTGCCAAAAAAGTTATAACTGCCCTATTTTTTCCGCGATGATTTGTTTTGTTTCGTAATAAATCGATTTGAACTAAATACCACAAAATTCTTTCACTCGTGCAGTGCAGCTGCAGACAACCTCGCGGACCAGCATCGAACCTGCGACCCACCATCCCGGCCTTGCCGAGTGCCACCGGAAATATGTCGACTTTCCTCGTCTCGGATTTAATTAAGTTTAAAGCGCTTCCTCTTACTGCCGATTGCAATTTCGCTAATTGGAAATCGTGATTACGTGTTTTTGGAATTTAATTGGAGTAAAAGATAAGATTATGTTTATAGTTATACTGTGTAGGGAGGCAAAGGGGGGTTAAAGAAGATGCGGCGGCTAAAATTGGACGCAGATAAGCAATAACGTCATGTTAATAAAACTAAGTTAAGTTAACAAAATTAAGTTATTGATGCAGAACGATTTATTGAGAGTTAGAGAACGTTTTTCAATTACGTGTTTACCTTATTATATTGTTTAAATATGTAAGAAAATGTTGAACATAAAAATGTTGACACAAAATGGCGCTATAATTTTGAAACAGGATTTACTCAAAATTTCTCCAGAGTGGGTTAACACACTATTGCTTATCTATGTTCAATTGTGAGTTTAACGAGGCGGTGATAACTCACTTATTTCAAACAATTTTTTTTTTCTAAAAAGTATTATTTATTAGGTAATAAAATATTTTATTCAAAAGCTTTATCTTTTACTAGCTATGCCCCGCGGTTTCACCCGCGGTAATTTCAGAGTTCCCGTGGGAATTCGGGGATAAAAATTACCCTGTGTCCTTCCCTGTACCCCTGACAACGTGCATGCCAAATTTCATCCAAATCCGTTCAGCCGTTTTTGCGTGATTGAGTAACAAACATCCAAACATCCACACTTTCACATTTATAATATTAGTAGGATAATGTAGGAAAGGTGTAGTTTTGTAAATTCAACCCCTAGAGCGGTGGAGAGCGTGGAACCGCGGGGAACATCCGCAACAACCGGTAAATGAATTGTATAAACGATACAATTCATTTCGGTTGACAAACAAAAATATTTACCAATTTAAAATAAATAAGCCCTAAAAACCCTGTAAACGTCCCAAAGATTTAAGGCGACGAATAAACAAAGCTCTTTCTCCGGCCGCCATTGTTTGCATTATTCTGTTTATTTGTTTTCTCTTCACTTTCCTTCATTTCATACTAGCTCTTGCCCGAGTCTTTGTTCCCTGAATTCATATGTCAACAAAGTTTCTGTGATACGGAAATATATATATTTTTTTTATGAAACTCTATGTGATATTCTCTCATTCTATCATAATCGGTCGAGTAGTAGTAGCACAACAAATTAACAAACGCACATATTATAATTGTACCTAGTTGGGATTTCTACAATTGTATAAAACACAACGCTAAAATATTAGAAATTAATATTCAGTATGAAATTACACGTTGCCAATGTATTTTAATGAAGTAATATTTCTTTGAGCGCGAGGAAAATATAATTTTTGCTGCGCGATATCTTAACGTGGCGACCGGCGTGTTATGGTTATAGTGAATTAGGGCCCTATATTACACCGCCTTCCTTCTAGACTATAATTTTCCCTATGCACCTCATGGTTGTCTAGAAGAGATCGCTCTGAGCGATAAGACCGCCGATTGTTACACTTTGTAGTAAAATTGTTTTTGTTATTGTTTATTTTAAGTGGTGTTCAATAAAGAGTTTATTATTTTAATTATTATTATATTTTATTTACGGTACAATCATGAGTTCACGGGGGAATACTACAATTGGTACGGGTTTAACCGCTGAAAAGTTGCCAGTTAACGACGAGTTCCTAAGTCACCACCGGGTGCCCACCGGCCCGGCCCCGGCGGTTGCATGCCCGGGCCACACTCGCCGCTTGAAGGGTTAACCGGTAACCTCGCTGTCGATCATTTGCCCATTACGGCGGCTTATGCAAAGCTTGTCATTTAACCGTTAACTGATTCATTGAATACCGGCTTTAGTGGTGAGCTCCTAACATTTGTACGATGTTTTGGTTTATTCATGGGCATGTTTACAAACTCTTTAAACTGTATTTTGGTTAAAAATATTATTTTTGGCATAAAATTGTTGCCAATTGTATGGAAGAGGTTGGTAGCTCCGTCTTGGACTAGGAGCGACGGGCAAGAAAAATCAAAACGGAAAAAAATTAAAAATAGTTTCGTCTAAAATTCTGAACATTGGAAAAATCATAAAAACCGTCGTATAATAAGGAATAAAATGGATTGAGCTTTGGTCAGTTATATGTAGTACAATACAGTTTAATCTGCACTTGAATTTCCTACTTCTTGCAGCTAAGCGGTCGAGTTCAAATTATTCTTTATACAGCTTTAACTATGGTTGTTATCAATAAAGGTTCTCTTTATTTCACTCTAATATTGACGTTTTTATAATTATGGATTTCTACTGCCTTTTTAATTTAAGTAAAATTATTAATTATGTTATAGCCAAACTGTTTCACCTTTTTTTCAACTTTATGTGTGTATTTATTATTCTTATTAATGTACTTATATATAGATCCCTAATGTTTATTCTATAAATATGTATCTACGTATTTTATGTTGGTATTTCTTTGTTTCTTTCTTGCAGCGCACATCACTGGGTTCCCGGTGTACAAGACAAACGCACCATTGTTACACCTGAGGGCCCTGTTGAAAGGTTCGCCCTCGACTCTGTCATTTGTGGACCGTTGACTGCGACACTCAACTATATATATACATATAATATTACTTATATCCCCATTCATAAATATAACGATGAAAATGCTTACTCACAACACTTTACTACTTTTTTCACATTTGACGAATGGTTTTAATTAATTATTAACTGAAACAAAGCGTTTTCTATCCTCGGTATTGAACTCGATGTCGGCTGTTTGGATATATGTAGAGGAATGGGCATGTTGACTAATTTTTATTTTTTAGTCCGTCTTGTAGATTATTAAAAAATAAGGACAAGTATTTTTTCTTTTTTTAAGTAATCAAAAAATAACGGCGATATACTGAGTTGACATTTCGCGTGACGTCACTATTCTGACAGTTTGTATGGCGGTTTTAGTGGTTAGTGACGTCACGACCCCCTCACCCTAAACTTTAGTGCGCTTTATCTCTGTATATTTTAATTTCTTTCAAAAGGCAAAAAAACGTGTCTATTGTTTTTTTATTTTCTAACTGACGGACTATTTAGAATTTTGATTTTCAATAGTAGTCCACATCCCCATTATACGATTTATACACATGAAAAACAGAACAAAGATTTGTCATAAAGTTCTAGCGAAAATAGAACGTTGATGGTTTTGAAAACCTTTTTTTTTTCATAACACTTAACAGTACTTATTATTTTTTTTTAACAACATTGGTAATTTTAATAAAATATCACTCTGAGTAATTCTGAAATAACAGTTAAATACTAATCTAATACTACTTGTGTATAAAATCATTAAAATTACAATCAAACGGCTTAGTAATTGGCATAATCTTTCGTTTTGTTTGTTTTGTTCTAGAGTGTGAAGAGCTATAAGCTTTTTAGTAAACCTTTATTTATCTTGTCAACTGTGCCAGACGAATTCATATTATTTCTTTAGTCTTTCACATAGATTTTTTACATTAAACCACGATTCTTAGCTCCACAAAAATGTCGAAAATATCTAAACCAGGTTGTCACAAATGAGTATACGCAATAAATCAAATCGAATCAAAATAAATATTCTTTATTGTTACCAGAATAAGAATAAAAATACATACAGAACTAACTGAAACAGGCAACAAAGGGCGGCCTTATTGCTTAAAAGCAATATCTTTCAGGCAACCATATCTAGAGCCGAAAAAAGTTACTACTATATAAAAAAACTTGTTAGACTTGTGAAAACCAAGCTTTGCTCTGATCTCTTGTAGTATGGAGACAATCAATTATAATTACAAGTAGATGTCACTCGAATGTTGATTGGATCGGTCATTTGAAGGAGGTGGTCAGTAAATAGCTAATGCAGTCTCCAGGCGGCTGTTTGTCATGCATAACCTATTATGTTGTCTGACTGTATCTGGGATGAATCCCGAGGGATGATATTATGCCATCGTGATCCAACTGATATGAAATTGACTGTCGCTGAATATCAGATCATCCTTCACCATTAATTCACCATCTCTAATAGGTAAAATTTATCAATAGCAGAATCTAAAACGACTACTTTTAGAATTTCTGTCTGTACTTCTCTGTGTTTTCTGTATTTGCATCACGCTACAACTGAAAATAATTAAATAGGATTATCACTGTCGGAATAACTTAAAACATAGGCTATGTTTCATCACAATCGGTTCACAGAAAGAGAAGTTGCGACATTTTTAAACTTAAAATGTAACTACTGCGTGAAATAAATGCAAGTGCATGCATTTCCAAATACCACGCGGGAGGAGCCGCGGGCTGTAGCTAGTCAAAACATAATAAAACTCAAACCGCATTAAAGCGACTTAGTGATAAAGAGGTAAGATTTGATTTTTCGTATGCTTGTTAGTAATGGATAATTTAAAAAACCACTGAGCCGATTCTAAAAATTATTTCGCTTATATATATAAAACTAAAGTGTTCCTGAGTGACATAGCCCATCGGGTACTTTTTAGCCCGGAATTCTCAGGGGAACTCCGAAAATAATGCGGGTGAAGCTGTGGGGGATCAATTAGTATTTCAGGTATATATCGAATTTAAGAGTTTGTGGCCGAGATTGACGGGCGGGTTGTAAGCACTCGATCATAGAGTAGGGGATGTGTGTTATATTAATGCGGCATATTTCCTGTGACAATGTTGTCAGACCCCAATCCATTATGAATCAGATCTGAAACAATGATACTCGCATTATTTATCCGGCTTGCAATGCTGCCAGTCTATATATAGTCTGTAAAATAATAGATTAATCTTGCAAGTCAAGCGAAGTGAATTGACTTCGAAAAACGTCAAAATACTCACTTGGTGCCGCTTAATGTCTATTTAAGAACACGAAACTCTAATATCATCCTATACTGATGAAAAAGTTACACTAGAAAGGATTTCATCTATGAATAATTGATTATAAACATAAAAAAATATCTTTCAGGCGATGATGGACTTAACGTGACTTGGATGAGCTATATATAGTTGTTGTTTCCATGTTTGATTTGATATGTATAATGTATATAATATATATCTATAGATGACCTACTTTTTCAAAAAGCGCAATAATATAATTAAATATTGTTCATTTTAAACCGCAGAACTTGTGATTAAGGTTGCTCATCATTCAAAATCTCATTCGTTTGACAGATTCCATGGTGTACGAACTGTGTGCTTTCGTTATCTCTACTTTTTTTCTTGTTTAATAATATTAAACAATATATATTTATCGCATTTTTATTATAATTACGTTAAAGAAATTTAAATAACTTTTTTTTATTATAATACTAGCTGTGCCCCGCGGTTTCACCCGCGTGAAAAGTTTTTATACAACAACTTTTTTTCCCAACATTCGATTTAAATGTAACAAAGCCTATATGTAGCTCCAGGCTTAGCTTAATCTACCTGTGAAAACCGCATGAAAATCCGTTCAGTAGGTTCGGAGATTATCGCGAACAGACAGACAGACAGAAAATTATTTTAATAACTTTTTGTGGTTGGTTACCCTTCTTTTATCACTCCCTGTCAAAATTTGTCAAAAATATTCAATGTGCAGAATCGCGGAGTCTACTCTTTTATAGATACTCTTACTCTTGTATAGATAGGTACCTACGTATATAATTATGAAGAAACTCCTAAAATAAAACACGGTTCTCTCTCGAAAACTGGTTTCTTTCTTGGAAAACAAAATGGCTGCTGTGAGGTGATTGAAATATCGAATAATGCGACAAGCGTGTACTCGCTACGACCTCCACCTCCACATGTTACTCTGTCACTTGCCAACTGTCACTTGGTTCTGTGACGTCGATCTTGAGATTGCGAGTTACCTCTAGCTACATATTAGTTTTTATGTTATAACTAGCTGTCCCCCGCGATTTCATCCGCGGTAATTTCGGAGTTCCCGCGGAGGTTGCGGGAAAAAGTACTCTGTGTCCTTCAGTTCCCGAGGGAATTCCGGGATAAAAACTATCGTATCTTTTAAGTTGGACTATATTATGAATGGTTACAAAATTTTATCAAAATCCGTTCAGTAGTTTCGTAGTCCATCGCGGACAAACAACGTGACACGTGATTTATATATATTAGATTATGCACCTGTGGTATTACTCGCTGTTCACAATTTTTACTTACGACTTAAATGATCACAAACTCTTTAAACTTTATTTGTAAAGAACCAAAATAGATAGGTACCGATGACTAGTGAATTCAAAACTTCCATACAAACTTTGGTTTCCCTTTTCACTCTGTTAGAGCCTCTAAAAGGAAGCTTTGTGCCAAATTTATGTTTCTAGTTTCTTCAGCGGTTAAGGATGTGAGTTGATTAGTCCATTCAGTCGGGATATAATAATTAAACACTATATGAGGTTCTCTTGAGCTAAATTTCAAGGTTCTTGACTTGGCAACTTAGTTGTGGCTTCATTATAACATATTATGTCAATCAGTCAGTTTCTTCTTTTATAGGTATAGAGTATAGAATAGACTAACTATCCCCCCTGGGTTCCGCTTCCGGTAGTTTCGGAGTTCCCTCGGGAATTCCCTAGGCTTTCGTGATGATGAGTAGTCAACGTAACGAACAAACTCACATCGCATTTATAATGGTAAGAATACTTGGAATTATTCGTGGAAATTTCATTTCTTTGTGAAAGAATACTTGGCGTTTATTTGAATTTTGACTTTACACGCGTCGCGCGACGCTCTGGATGTCTACCTATGAGTATGAGTGTGTGACAGCTGTCACTTAGTGAATAAAATATGTCTATCCATCCGATAATTTAGGTTGTCAACCCAAACGGGTAGATTTTCTATTTCTATCTATTTTTTAATCGACTCCCCAAAAGGAGGTTCTCAATTCGTTCTCAATTTTTTTTTTGTTTGTTACCTCATAATGTATTATTACATTAGTCCAGTCGAAAGGATGAAAAAAGGTCGAAAGGATCCACGGTTTCGGAGTATGTCCTGCAACCCCTATAACAACATGTATGCATAATTCATGACGATCGGTTTGTAGTTTAGGTGTTCCCGCGGGAATTCCGGGATAAAATGTACCCTATATCCTTCTCTGTATCCCTGTCAACGTGTACGCAA
Source organism: Zygaena filipendulae (assembly GCA_907165275.2). Lineage (NCBI taxonomy): Eukaryota > Metazoa > Arthropoda > Insecta > Lepidoptera > Zygaenidae > Zygaena > Zygaena filipendulae. The sequence continues at coordinate 221,913 of OU015669.1, forward strand.
AATTTCATAGTGATTGGTTGAATCGATAATGCGTGAAAGCATAAAAAAGTACTTTTCCGACACTCGCAACAGTTATCGTTATTATCGTTATATTTCAACCAATTTAAACAAAACCTTGACAAATTATGCACCTAAACCTTCCTTATGAGTCACTCTATCTATTGGTGAAAACCGTATGAAAATCCGTTCAGTTGTTTTGGAGATTATCGCAAACAGACAGATAGACGCGGCGGAGCACTGTTATCTTATATTACATGCCCGAGTCGATGTATGTCGGCAGTAGAGTCTCTGCTGGGGCGCGTTCAGGGCCCTTATTCACTATGACCAACAACATTCCTTGCTCGTGACGCGCGTTCTAAAAACGCATTTCCAAACGTTACAGATGCCAAAATATTAGAAATTATTATTCTTTATGCAATAAGAAACGTTGTAAATGTATTTTTTTGGAGTAACGTCTTTGATTACGAGGGAATGACAGTTTTTGCGGCGTCTTATCTTAACGCGGCGTGTTACGATCGGTACCTACTTACGTTTTTGTTTATCGTTGTTTGTGTATTTTCCGGGTGCGCAGTGACCGCGCTGCGCGAGCACTGGGACGAGGCGAACGCGCGCGTGCTGCAGCGCAAGGCGCAGCTGGACGCCATGCTGGGCGACTCGCAGCGCTACGAGGCGCGGCGGCGCGACGCGGACGCGTGGCTCGCGCGCATGGAGAGCCGGCTGGCGGGCGCCGCGCCGCCCGGACACACCGCCGACGTGCTGGAGGCACAGCTCAGGGAGCAGAAGGTGCGTGCGTGATAGTATTTATTGCTTTCTCAGCGCGTACTGGGTCCGATCCGAATCCGTGAACATACGGTTACACAAAACTAGGACCTTCCTAGGGCTTCTAGTAGAACTAGTAGATGCCGTAATTAAAGAGGAAGAAGAAGTCCTAGTGGTACTTCGTATCGATATTTCACGGATTTAAATCGAACACAGTGCAGAAACGGTGTGTGTGTTATTAGTAGATATCCGCAGTTTTCTGGATCCGTATTGACCGTATTTTCACCGATTCTGACCGGATGCAGTGCATAAACACAATCTACATAATATATGATAACAACCTCTTAAGGCTTTTACAGGAGGTAAACTAGTGCCACAGTAGTTTTATAGCACACAGTGCTATAAAAAATTTTTTTTTTTAAGTCATTATTTAAAACAAAATCGATAGTAGAATAGGTTTAACTTTTGATACTAATTCTCTGCAGCATTAAAACTTAATATCAAAAAGTTAAAATAAAAGTGCCAATGACAGGTACTTTTGGTATTATTAACCGACTTCCAAAAAGGAGGAGGTTATGCATTCGATTGTTTGTATGTTTTTTTTTTAATTGATATTATTATTGTGGTGCCAAAGTTATGTAATATTTTATGCTATCTGTATGCTTACAGAGCCAAGTCCATGATACACTATAAGTGTATAGTATAATTATGTAGTGGTCTGTTACTTATTTTTCACTCCAACATAAATGCTAACTGCTCGTTCAAAATCATTAAATACCTCGTCTCTCTCATAATATGCTCGGAGGGCGGGATGCCGGGCGAAGCAGGGGCGGGCACAAGACTCCAATTACCACAGATTTATGTTACACACGGGCCGCTAGGTGGCGTGCGGAGCGGCGTTGCTTGAAATACTTATACTTGCAATGTATCACGAACTTTATTTATGATTGTTATCTTTATGCGAAAACTTTGGCAAGCGAATTTAAACTCTGCGTCGTAAACTCAGGAGAAGGAGGGAAGTGTCTATAATAAAGAATAATTTAGGCTTTTCACGAAAAGTCAATAGCTTTGAAAAATTATCTTTTCAATGAGATCAAACGTGTAATAAGTAATAATGAAATTGCAATATGAAATTCAAATTATGAAGTTACTAGTCATAATTCTACACCAGCTTACTGACTATAAATCATTGAAATAAAGTTGTGTCAATTCGTAGGAGTCAAACAAACTAAACCAGTAGTAATTTAAAATTTCCAGATTTCAAAGATCCAGTGTGTAACAAAAACACCGTCTCTTTATTTTTCAGTCATTCCATGCTGAAGTGCACCAATACAAGCACCAGATCGAACTCTTCGGTCAGCTGACTCAACGTTTGATAGCTGTCTATCGCAACGACGACACTACACGCATCAAACGCGCTACCGAAGCCATCAACCATAGATACAACGAACTTAACAACAGGTGATTTTATAACATTCCGTAAAGTTATGTAGGTAACGCCATCTTGTGGGTGGTAAAATAAGTTTATAACATTCATCTACGGAGCGACATCTCTTGGAAAAATGTGCAGGTTTTAAGAACCACAGTTGTCTATTAATTCAATGAAAAGAACGGACATATGCCATCTGTAGGAGGGCAAATGTAGCAGTAAGAATAGTGTTCAGATTTTGAGTGCTGCTGTTAAAATTATTAATAAAAGCGCCACCTATAAATTATAATAAACACCCGTAACCGTAATGTAGCCGTAAACCAGATGCGCCACCTATCGAGGGGTAAATAAGCTAATAACGTTCACTAAAAAGCTTTAAGTAGCTGTCGAAACTGTACTAATTTTGTCTACTTATCAGTTTTATTTAAATTTATGTTTTTATTATTTTGTTAGTATCGTCGCACGTGGCAAAGCGTTGCACGCTGCGGTGTCATCACTGCAGAACTTCGACCGTTCGCTGGAGAAGTTTGTCGCGTGGCTGAGTGAAGCGGAGTCTTTGCTGGATGCTGCTGAGAGAGATCCACATTTGTTAAAGGTTAGTAAAAATATATTAATTGATAAGGACATGCATAATTACTATCAGCCGTATATTTAAGTGCATTTTTACGCATAAACTAGCGACATCTGTTTGTATTTTCTTGTACTAAATAGCGAACAAGCAAGCAGTGCAGAATAATAAGGAAAATTTGAAAAACTGTAGATGTCGCCTCTAAGCTATTTACTATAATATTAAATTATTCTCTACTCCCATGACATCTGGATTCGTCTAGGTTCGGAGTGTAGGTGTTGCAACTTGCAATTAATGATAACTAAAAGTATAAAGAAAATATTCAGGATGCAAGATTAAACGGGGGGCGTATTGGATGACGCTGGCGTGTGTGTAGTCAGTTTATGTTAAAACCTCATATAAAAACAACCGCTCTTTTTGTTTTAATCTAAGGTTAAAATACGTATTTAATTCTTCTTCAGCACACCGTTATGAATGCCTTACCAACTATTCCCTGTGTCTGTTTGTTTTCAAATTATCTATTGAAACTTGACAGGGACTTCCATATTAACTCGAGGGAAACCGTGGGAAGAGATTCTAGAGCAGGGCAATTATGTAACTTTTGTTTCTGTCATTTTTCGATTTCAATCGGAAACATAGCGATCTTGTGATTAATTAATCATGTTTGGACAGCTTTAACTTTTGAAATGTGTTTATTTTGGTTGATTGCTAGATGTTAAGTGTCAAATCGTGCATATTATAATCGCAAAACCGCCATGTTTTTGATTGCAGCCAAAAAATGATAGAAACAACAGTAACATAATAACCCCTCAGGTAGGAGATTTAATTTTTAATAGCGGATTGCGCTAAGTTTACCGCAGACATAAATATTTAGTTAAGTTGTATATTATATAACTATGAAATTTAGCACAGTACCTACTGAGTAGCAGTTAGCGGCTAATCAGAGATTTAAACTAAGAAGCAAATCGGATCCAAGAAGTTCCACGCGGCCGGAACTCGCTGGCGGGCTCTCGGAAACTTCAGACGTTCTTCCTCCGCCATTCGGAAATTCGTACAGTTGAATCATTCTTACAACAGCTTCGAGCTTATTCCGGGCTGTACACAAGTAGTTTTTGACCGCGGCCGATTTGAGAGACATTTGGAATTAACAATTACAAGCAAGTTTTGTCGGAAGACCCGTGGACAATGTTATGTAAAAGTCCGCCGGCGCTGTGAAAAAATAGTCATGAGATTTTTATCTGACGATATCTTTCAATTTATATCTTGAGTTTCTTTTTTATTTTGTTAAATGTCTACATTCGGTACTTTCCATTTTGCTATTGTGAAATAAGGATCGAAAGAAAACATTAGTTATATGTTGAAAAAAAAATGTAAAAAAAAGCAGTCGTTTTGTAACTAGAAAATATATTCGAAAGGAGATAAATTTAATTTAATTTATTGAAATAAATAAATAAATAATAATTCTATTATAAGATGACTTAGGAGTGACACTTTGATTGGAAAAGCTTGAAATATAATAGAAATGCGAATTTATCCCAAAAACGAGGCTGAAACTTTTTGGATTGGTCTATTCTATGAGTATTTGTGATAAGATTTTAAAGAATTGGATGCACTATAATTATTCGTTTCTAAACACATGAGGCACATTCAAAAATGTATTCATAAAACAAACAGCTTTAACCTCGTTCTTAGCGCTTGCATGTTCAAATAACACGACTACCTTGTGAAGAAGGCTTCTTATTCAAAGCCTTTAAATATGTTGCCTTTACAATTTCACCGCCTTGCGCTCACTTTGACTCCTCGAATCTTCGTGTTACTTTTATTTTACTATGTGATTTGTCACAAAGTACGAGTAGGTACAGAAAAATAAGAGACTTGCTCAAAGAATATGTAGGTATAGTAACTTATAATAACTGTGTTTAAATACAAGCAGATTTTTTGCTTTTTTCGACTAAATTCATTATTATTTTAGGTAATTTTGAGCATGTTACTAACAGAATTTTTTTTTTCAGGTAAGGGAATTGTAACGCATACAGAAATAGGAAACTTTAAGGTAAGTCTTCTTTAGTTCTAAGACGATTATATGCTGACGAATATATTATGTACCTATGTAAATTTACCAACCGATCCTCAATAATAAAGAATTTTTGAGTTTTAATTTGAACACAAACCCACTGATTTTGGCAGCTTGGATCTCAAGAGACTTGCCATCAAATAGATGGGTTATGTTATACGTAACTGTACTCGTGACCAAAATTAAGATAGATTATCATTCCTCTGTCGGTCCGTTTTCCTCATCCGCGTATACCCATTAGTAAAATGCGGCATAAAATGGTAAAAGCAATCCCAAATGTGAATGCTAAATTAACGTGTTGTAGCGCGCTGAAGAATTCGCAAAAAAGGGTCCAAACGTCAGGCCTTAATTAAATTACTCGTATATAAATGTATATTTGCAGATTGAGCCACCTGTCAGTTGACTTATACCACATTTTGGGGTGTGGATATACCTATAATATGCATATAAATAACGTACGTCTTTTACAAATTTGCTTTTAAAAAAATAGAGAGTTGAAACTGGATTTAACTATAATAGGGATGTGGACTACTTTTGAAAATCAAAATTCTAATTAGTCTGTCAGTTAGAAAATAAAAAAACAATAGACACGTATTTTTTGCTTTTTCCAATAAATTAAAATATGCAGAGATAAAGCGCATTAAAGTTTAGTTTAGAGTGAGGGGGTCGTGACGTCAGTAACCGCTATAACCGCCATACAAACTGTCAGAATAGTGACGTCACGCGAAATTTCAACTCAATATATCGCCGTTATTTTTTGATTACGTAAAAAAAGAAAAAATACGTGTCCAATATTTTTTAATAATCTACAAGACGGACTAAAAATTAAAAATTAGTCAACATGCCCATTGGGCTGATTATACTCGTATAATTCACATAATTGATAATATAGAGCAACTGAACAAAATTACACGTGATAGGAGCTTTGATTTCGGAAACTTCAAAGAAACTTGACACTTATCGAGTTAGATCTCACTTCTTTTAATAGCGAAGCTGTTATCTGAGAAATTGGGTGCAATTTTTTTTACGAACTTGGCTGTCCTTTACATATTTTGCTTTTATATGTGTAAGAGAGAGAGAGAGAGAGTAGAGAATATGAATATTTTGTCTTTTGGTGTAGAATAGATAAATAAATGGCATCAATTCCTCCTTTTATACCGTGATGTGCATAAAATATATAAATAAATAAATCCCGAGGAACTCCTGAACTTCAGTGTCGAAATCGTAGCAACACATACATATTATATCGGCCCAAGTTAACGTACCTACACAAAACGTAGGTACGTGACGTCACTCCCCTCGCCATTTCGCCGCCGCGCTGTGATCTCAAAGTGTTCGTTATTAAACGTGCTATTTGCATTTCGTATATTGTTTATTTCGTCGGATATTGTGCACGGAATAAGGCGCGTCGCACACGGCGCGGCGCTCCCGCGGCGGCGGCGGACGGCCTCATACATTATGCGCATACGTAGGTATATTATGCGCGGATTGGAACGGGTTTGCGGACGTTTCGTCCGATATTAAATGCTGTGCTGAGGATCCGGCCTGTTCCAGACGCACCTGTCACCTATACGTCGCCATAAAGCCTTTATTGTTTATTGCTCGTTTCTCGACTTTTATATTCTCGCGTTTCAACAATCTTGCGCCGCGCAGGTTGTGAATTTCTTATACTTACATTGTTACAGCTTATGTTTTATCGTCTCGAAATCCAGGATTTCCATCGGATCATTTTTATGAACCGGACAGGAAGCAGCCTCACTCAGGCCCTGCTGCATCCGCACTGCATATGCAACAAAGTCGATGCGTCGTCGTGCCAAGTGACAGAACAAACGGATATATTATGTAGATAAGCAATAGTGTGTTAACACACATTGGAGAAATTTTAAGTAAATCGTGTTTTCAAATTATAGCGCCGTTTTATGTAATTTTTTTATATTTACTTAGCGTTTTGTTGGTATTTAAACAATGTAATAAGGTAAACACATCATTAAAAAACGTTCTATAACTCTCAATAAAGCGTTCTGTATCAATAACTTTATATCGTCGGTTAACATTTATTATTGCTTATCGGCGTGCGAACATTTTTGAATTCGAAATTTCGTATTGTGGCGAAATTGGACCGACCCAGAAAGGAATTCGAAACTCGATGCTAGGTAATGCTACGTAAAGAAGCGACACACCGCATACCCTGCCATGACGTAGCGCCGAGCCTAGAGGCGATAGCGGCGCAGGCTGTTGCTGCTGTGTGTGTCGAACGCGCCCCGCTGCGAGCCCTACGCCCTACGCACACAAACCGCCCGCCCGCAGTAGTAGAGGGGATCTGAATCGGTCGGATATATTCCCGCACTACCCTGTAGAGCCTCAAGCCTGTATTAACAAACTACTCTGTGGTATTAACGGAGGCCGGACGATGAGCCGAGGACCGATATTAGGCAGTCGATACGGAGCCTGCGAGCTCACGAAATAAAAATATCTCCCTGAAGCTAACAAGCGCGGGTGACGCCGCTTTGATAATAGAGAATGGCTCCGCAATTTATCACTATACGACGCATTATTGCCACCGCATTGTAGCCTCTATGAAGCAATATCTTAACATTTATCTAATTAACTAGCTGCTCCCCCGCAGTCAGCGTTTCAACCTTTCATCTTAGGAGTTTGGAAGTACAAAAAGTCATGAAATATGTGATTTTTTGTTTGAAAATCACCGCCGAAATAGAGTTCGATGACTTAAATTATGTCTCTGACATTGTAAGTAATTTCAAGATTGTAATTTCGACCTCTTTTTCGCTTGCCTACATTATAAAAGAAATAGCCTTGAAAAAAATTATAACTCTCTAGAGTCTAGACCAACGGTTTGGTTTTTGCTTCGATTAGTCAAACAGTTAGAACGTGTAATTTAAAATGTACCTACAGATTGTTTTCAAACGCATGTAATTAATAAAATTAAAACGGATCCCAACACAATACGTATCCTATGCGAAAAACCGCAACAAAATAAATTACGCCCTTTCAGTGATAAATTATACTCCAAGTAACATACACACACATACTTGACACACACTTGACGCAATCTCCACGTACAAATGCATACACGTCTTGCTCTTCGGCTGTTCTACGGAAAACAAAGCAACTGTTGTTTTTGCCACTTTTCACACTAACAGACCTTGCGTACTCACAACCATCAAAAAGGCTTTACTCTTAGATAAATTAAAGTTAAGAAAAATTGTTAAAATATGGAAGTTTTGTTTTAAATAAAGCACGATTTACGGTTTTTTGTGCCACCTGTTAAATTTATTCAACTGCAATTACTTAGTTTTACCTACGGCAGCCGTCTTGGTCGTGGATAGTAAGGAAACGGTTTTCAAGTAGCTGTTCCCGAGAATGATGTTGGACGCAGTAAGTAAGTGCAATTTATTCAGGACATTAGCGACTAACGATACAGTTCTCTTGTGGGGTTTGTTCGCTTGTTCCGGGCGTTGGATGCACAAAAACTGTGGGCGGTTTCCGTTTCCGGCGGCTCTGGACCCGGGGCTGAAGTCGCAAGTCGCAAGTCGCAACATTAAAACGTCATTAGCCACGGAAATGGTACTATTGTTACTTCGGAATCGTTTTATTTCTGTTTACGACCAGTTAGAGCAATGAGTTTGTAATTAAATGTTAAATGAACTCACTTTGGTCTCTGTATGTTTGATACGAGTCGATACCCCACGGTTTCACTCGTTAATATCGGAGTTCCTGTGGGAATCATGAGATAAAACGCACCCTATGACCCTTGTGAACACTGAATCTTCCTTCATGTGAAAGAATTTTAAAATCGGTTAAGTGATTTTTGAGGTTATCTATTACAAACAATAAATCTTTATAATATTAGTATCGACATAATATAATTACATATTTGGGAGGGGCTCAGAAACCATCATTTTCGATAACCCACTAAAAGCTAATCACGTCACTAAAGCGTATATCCGGAAACATCGACCGACACCCGGAAGCGGAACGCAACACAGGGCCCTTATTCACTATGACCATAACACGCCGCGATAAGACAAGACGCCGCAAAAAATGTCTTTCCCTCGTAATCAAAGAAGTTTTACTCCAAAAAAATACATTCACAACGTTTCTTATGGCATAAAGAATAATAATTTCTATTATCTTGGCATCTAGTACGTTTGGAAATGCGTTTTTGGGACGCGCGTTATGGGCAAGGAATGTGGTTGGTCGTAGTGAATAAGGGCCCTGACTTTCGACGGCCTGGAGCGTGTTCGATACCACTTCACTTCACTATATCTAGTGTACATAACCACGTATAGTGCTGTGTATTCGAAACTTCAGACATGTATCGATACTATTGTGAGCATTGTGCGGCCTCCAGAAGCAATCGATCATTCGTAGCACAATAGATTCAGCCGTTGATGCTTGTATTTTTGGCGGGGAAGACAATATGTGAAATAATATCTTACTAATATTATAAATGGACGCAGATAAGCAATAACATGTTAACCAACAAAATAAAGTTACCTATTCAGAACGTTTTATTGAGAGTTAGGGAACGTTTTTTAATTATGTGTTTACCTTATTACATTGTTTAAGTATGTAACTAAATATTGCACATAAAAATGTTGACAGAAAATGGCGCTATAATTTTAAAACACGGTTTACTTAAAATTTCTCCAGTGTGTGTGTGTGTGTCAACACATTATTGCTTATCTATGTCCAAATGTGAAAGTGTGGATGTTTGGATGTTTAGATGTTTGGATGTTTGTTACTCAATCACGCAAAAACGTCTGAACGGATTTGGATGAAATTTGGCATGCACGTTTTCAGGGGTACAGAGGATATAGGGTACTTTTTATCCCGGAATTCCCGCGGGAACTCCAAAATTACCGCGGGTGAAACCGCGGGGCACCGCTAGTAATACATATTTATGAAATTTGTGCCAAATAGAATTAAAATAAATCGGTTGTACTTAAAATCGAGAAAAAAAATTATAAAATGTCGATGGTTTTAAGGATTTTTATTATTTTACTTTATGCAGAAAGTCATAATTAAGCCATAAAAATAAAATATATATTTAACTATCAAAAACGCAAGCTGATTACAGATTTTTAATTTCACACCGGGGTAGCGGAGTTAAAAATAACAAAATCAATTGCCCAAAAGGTAGCGAGCATCTCTAATACAATGGAAACAAAGTCATTACTTACATATACCTTTTTGTTCCCAAGAAACAAATTCTCCAATACTCGCCTCGCCGACTCACAGCCAGTAGCTACTCACAGTTCAGAATAAAATCGTAGTTTTTGGTTATAATGTATATTATTTATATTATAATCTGACAACAATAACTTGAACTCGGAACTCGTACGTTGAAGTAAACCAGCAACCAACTACCAATAAACCACCTCAGACGGCAAGTGTTCCCCCCGTTGTTTCACCCACGTTAATTTCGGTAACCCCGCGGGAACTCATCGTTCCAAGATAAAAAGGTTCTCGAGGGAGACCTGAAAAATTCGCGCCGGCAAAACCGCGGGGGAACAGCTAGTCTGTTACGTAAAAAGATTCTTTGCAGATAAGAATCTTGAACCCCAATGGATTCTTGCAACAGCGACAAAGACAAGGCGAGAGAGCTTGGCATATTTTTAATATTATATCAAAGGCAAACAAGCGCGGAGCTCCGTCATCTCTGGGCGCTCGACTGCGGAGCTGACTTCGCTGATTAATTATCAGACGACATACTTTTATTAAGCACTAACTGTAGCCTGCTGTTTCACCCGCATTCTCTAGACAGTATCCATTGGCCTAGTCGTTAAAGCGGACCTGCCGGGTAGCGCGGGTTCGGTTTCTGGCGTCAGGTTTAAGTTTTAACATTTTATTTGGTGAACATTTCAGAGTTTTTTTATTTCTAAAGTAGTTTGGTAATTAGCGGGTGTAATGATCATCAACTCGACCCTCTGTGCTTAATTGCTTGGGATCGGCGCAATAAGTAGGTTTTTTTTTCTCCATTCAATGCTAATTTTGTAATAAGTAATGGAGTTCAAAAACTGACAAGTATTTATTTACTATTATAATCTTAATCTTAATATCTTAATATATATAAATCACGTGTCACGTTGTTTGTCCGCGATGGACTCCTAAATTACTGAACGGATTTTGATAAAATTTTGTAACCATTTATAATATGGTCCAACTTAAAAGATACGATAGTTTTTATCTTGGAATTCCCTCGGGAACTCCGAAATTACTGCGGGTGAAACCGCGGGGGACAGCTAGTACATATATATAAATTAGTGTTGCCCAAATGCAAGAACAAGACGAGACTTAGCCAGTCTTGGTCTTGGTCTTGCGCCAATACACCTGGTCTTGGTCTTGGTCTTGGTCTTGCGCTCCTAGTCTTGGTCTTGGTCTTGGTCTTGCAGCAAGAGTCTTGCAAGTCTTGCAATCACCTATTAGTCTATTACTATTTATTAAAGTTTACTTTAAATCTTAGAAAAACGTATTAGAATTGGAACATTGTGAGCTTGAATTAACATAGCCATAGTAAAGATCAAGCAGATTAATAAATAACAATACAATACAATACAATATACTTTATTGCACCAAAGGAATTTCACAATATTAAATATAATATAAATTAATTTCAGGCAAATAGGCGGCCTTATTGCTAGAAGCAATTTTTTCAAGGCAACCTTGATAAGATAGTACAGAGAATTCATTAGAACAGTGGGTGGGTGCAGGCTGATACCTTATGAGATTATAATATTATTAAATATACATACTCATAGACATTATGAAATAATAAATATCTTTAAAATACTGATAAAAATAACGATACTAGGTACATAACAATAGATATATAGTTTAGACATAAAAACGAATACAAGTATTAATTTAAACCAGAGTATAATATTATAGATAGGCATATAAAATATATTATACAAGAATAACAGGGAGTGTTTTCACTGGTAACCACATCTCTCATTGAAATAACGCAAATAACTGAAGATTTGATAAGAAATTCGAAAAATCAACTGACCTATATGTCGTTTTCCATGGAAGTAACTGTTTCTTAATAAACATTTATGATTTATAAGCTTACATTTGCTAAAACATGTAAAAAAACAAATTAATTACAATAACTTGACTGTATTTTAAAGAACAATACTTATCTGTCTAGAAAGAGATTGAACCCTCAACTTATAAGAAATTTAATAAAAGAGTTTTACGATTTATCATTTATTTGAATAAAAAATAAAATACAACACAAATCAACAGCTTTATCATTAGGTTATGATACTTTATATAATTTTTTTTGACCAAGAATTAATACAAAGTAACCATCTGGCTGACTCATCACTTAACCTATTTCTATGTTTTCTAATTACTAATGATGCTTTAGAAAATAACCTCTCAGCAGGTACTGAAGTTGCAGGTATTGAGAGAAAATCACGGGCCATTTTCGATAAAATCGGATACTCTGTCTCATGCGTCCTCCACCAATCTAAAATGTCTTCCGAGCTGGCAGTTCTTGGTTTTCTCAGGTACTCCTTCAACTCGTCTATCACTAAGCCTTGAAGACAAGATCCAGATGACGTCGAGGGACATTCATAGAGTTTATCAAAGTCTATTACGTCTTCATCTTCATCACATACTTTATTTTCTTTTTCTGGTAATTCCAGAGATTTGTTCAGTGAGTGTAGACCATGTACTTCCGAAAAGCGGCAAATTTCTTTGAGAAGTAAGTACAAAACCTTTGATGCCGCATTATCAAAGTGCCGATGGTTAAAACATAACTATGCATGCACTCAGTTTGATTTTAATAGATATTTTTTTATTCGCTATGTTTATGGTATTAGTCGTAATGCGCATAGGTCCAGTTTTTCATATTCTTTGATACAGTTTTTTGCGTCTCATAGAATTCCTAAGCGTACCTACCTATACACCGAACTGTTACACCTAACTACTCAGTGAAATAGCGCTAAGTCCTAGCTGCAAGACGCAAGAGTCTTGCAGGCTATGTCTTGTTCTTGCTCAAGTCTTGCACGGTCAGTCTTGGTCTTGGTCTTGCTAAAAATACGCGGTCTTGTTCTTGGTCTTGGTCTTGCAAAAACGCAAGAACAAGACCAAGACTGCAAGACCAAGACTGAATTTGGGCAACACTAATATAAATCACGTGTCACGTTGTTTGTCCGCGATGGACTCCGAAACTACTGAACAGATTTTGATAAATTTTTTTAACCATTTATAATATGTTCCAACTTAAACGATAGAATAGTTTTTATCCCGGGATTCCGGAACTCCGGAATTAATGCGGGGAACTGCTTATCACCGGAAACTACAGCACTTTTTTCCCGGAATTCCCGCGGGAGCTCCGAAATTACCGCGGATGAAATCGCGGGGGGCAGCTAGTTATAATATAAGTATGTATTCACAAAAAAATATATACTTATAGGTACTAGCTGTTCCCCGCGGTAGTGTCGGAGTTCCCGCGGGAATCCTGAGACAAAAAATACCCTGTTTCCGTGTATTCCTCGTACAAACAAACAAAAAAACTCACTGGCATTTTCGATAAGTGAGTGTTTTTTATATTATATCGAGTTGTCTGGTACCCGCAGTACGAAAGCTCTGTCTAATAGGTAAAATACGAACATTGTTATGATTAGGCCCTACTTTTAAGTTTTATTCGATTTTGCGACGCGACGTAAAGTTTTTGAATAAACTTCACAAACTTTTAACATAGCGAATACAAGAATATAGTACTATACAAGAATTGAAGCTCACTCAGCGCCATTAAGCGAAACAGACACGCGGGAGTTACCGAAGTGAACACAACTTTGAAATGGATATTAATTCAAAGAGCCCGCCGCCCGTAAGCAAGAACACATGTAAGTCCGCGCCACTTGCGCCGAGTGCGGGTTCCGTGCTCCGAAATAACAACACTTGAAACCAACGGGACCGTTTTGGAGTTCAGTGCATCCACTTATACTGATTTCAATTAATTTCAATTTATGGCGAGATTGTTAAAAATTAAATAGCGATTTTCGATTTTTTAATCGATGGTGTTTGCGTTTGCGTAGGCTGTTATATCTCGCCCGCATCGATTTCGGAGTACCGCGGCGATTCCGGGATAAAAGTTTCCTATCTTCTTTTTGTGCCCCTAAAAACGTGAATGCAAATTTGGAATGGTTTTACCCACGTCAATTTCGGAGTTGCTGCGGGAATTCCAGCATGAAAGTCTTTTTTCTGTACCTCTGACAATGTGTGCCAAAACTTCAACATGATAGTTGAGTAGTTAGGCAGTAAAGAACCAAACAGCTAGACAGACAAAATCACGTTCGTATTTATAACTAGCTGTGCCTCGCATTTTCACCCGCGTGAGTTTCGGAATTCCCGCAGGCACTATTTTTTCTAAAATAAAAGTAGGCTAAGTTACTCCTTATAACATCAGCTATCTGCCAGTGAAAGTCCCGTTAAAATCGGTCCAGCCATTTCAGAGATTAGCCAGAACAAACAGACAGACAGATAGAAAAAAAATTGTAAAAATTGATTTTGTAAGTAACGTATAGTCATTGATATCAATGCGTGTAGTATATACTTTCATATGCATTTAGTGAAAAGCTATTAGTTTGGAATTGTAAACAAACACTTTAATTTTATTTATAGTTAGATATGGATAATACAGCTGATCCTAAAAGTATTGAAACACAAAAATTTGCATTCCTTTTTACCCACCGGCTTCGTACGTCACAAAGTTCACCAAGTTGGTGTCTTGTTAAATTGTATTTCACTTTTGTCGGCGAAAAAGCTTTCTTAACTCCCTCAGAAGATTACCAAGACGGTCGCGTGCACAAGTTGCTCGGTCTGGAGCAATCAAAGAGCTTATAATGTGACAGCTCAGCAGACGTGGACAGTATAATTAAAAAAAAAAACATAGATTATTAGAGTGAAATCTAGCGTTTCTGTGACCTTTAACTGCTGAAGTTCAATGCTTTATAGTTTAAATACCCCGTCCGATTCTCTTTTGTTGATGGATATATTCTATGGATATTTATAAAAGTTCACGAAATGCGTTACTTGGTAGAGGCGTCTATTTTATTGTTTCAATTATCACGAATTTAATTACTTTGTTGACAACGTGTATCCAAAATTTAAGTTAAGGCCTGAAAGCATAACCAACAATCAAAAAGTTCGCGTTTATAATATTACAGTAATATTAGTATGCGGACTGGTTCGTTACGACGTGAAAGCCGGTCATACAAACAAACAAAACTTCCTTATATATCATAAAACAAAGTCCTCCACCGCGTCTGTCTGTATGCCGGTCTGTTCGCGATAAACTTAAAAATTTCTGAACGGATTTTCATGCGATTTTCACCAATAGATAGTGATTCAAGAGGAAGATTCACACGTATAGTTTACCTCCGAAATTACCTCGGGTGAAACCGCGGGGGATGGCTAGTTTACCTATACAAATATACGTAGAAGTGAATTTATTTATCACGACGTCAAGTGCCTCGTGGTTATTTCTCTACACGGTATAAAAACGATATTATGATTGTGTTGTTCTTGTGACGATTATATAAATAGATTTATCGACGATTACATGGAATGAGTAGTAAATACCTACGTGCAGCACCAGCGGCGCCCCCGCTCCATGGAGGTAGTAAACCGTTGATTTACGATCATTGCTCCGTGAATTTCTCTGTTAACGGTACACGTATCGAGCCGCCTATGAAATTATTTACGTCTCTGTCAAAAGTCTGGAGGTGCAGATTTTATATCAAAGTTCAAATTTAAAGTCTACTTTCCCGACATATCTATCACGTGAGACCTGTTTAAAATAACCAAGAGTAAGTGAAGCTAAACAAATTCTTAATAAATAATTCTTAAAAATTCTTATGAATTCTTAAAATAAGTAGCTGTTTCTCCGCAAGATTTTGATTTTCCCTCGGGAACTCTTCGGTCCGGGATGAAAAAATCCTGTGTTACTCAGAAATAGGTACTGTAGATTGTTACCAGTGCAATAATTTTTAGAATCGATTCATAGGTTTAAGAGATTATGTACACCCAAATCCCAATAAAATGAGTATAGATATAGACTATTTTAATAAAGCTTTTACTCCATCATTGTCATTAAGATTTAATCTAGGTATTTTAAGTAAGCTTAATTAAGCTTTTAATTAAAACTCAAGCTCAGTCGGGCTTAAGTTTATTAATTTTTCATATTTCATTAATGTTGGCGTAATGAGTAACTATTTATGAAACTGTAACTCGATTTGAACTATTTTTAACGTTCCAATATAATCGAGTTATGTTTTGTTATAAAATTCGCTGAACAAAGTTCAATCGTGAATGTTTCCAACATTTTTTTTGTTACGTTTGGCTTTGTTATTTTAAGTAGCTCTATAGAAAATCAGTCAATATCTCTATAAGTTTTTATATGGCTATTAGTTTTTATGGCTTTGTGAGACGAAACACGCCTAAAATAGTTGCTTTGTTTAAATTTAGAACTAAAAATCCAATGAAAATACACGAGTGCGCGATAAAACTGTATTTCGAGAGTTAATTGTCCTAAAATAAAATTTAATTTCCTTTTTATGATGCAGTCAGTCATTTCTGTAGGTGCAGAAACTTGGCACATTTTTTTGTTGATTTTATACATAGCTATTGCGAGTATACTTACCTACGCATAATTAACGTGTGGCAAAATTGTTAAATATATTTTTTACGCTACGTACGTATTCGTCGAAGAAACCGTTTGAAAAGGATTCGCTTCTGGATTTATCAAAATTTTGTAAATCCATACTCGTAAGTAGTGTTGTATATAGACGGTCACCGAATTGTGCTACAGTTTTACTTTACGATTATTAAAATCAAAAGTGAAGTGCATCGAAAGGAGTACGAGGAAGGAGATTAAACAAACACAGCTCGCCTTCGAACTCCCGCACTCGCGGTGCGTATAGAGGAGTACTGGCCGGTAAACAACAGAGCGGCGCCGCGTGGCGAGGGCGGGCGGGCCGGCGAGTGGCGCGTGGCGCGGCGGCGTGCCGTGTGGCCGTGTGGCGGCGACAGTCGACCGGCGGAGGCCGCGCGCGACGCCCGCCCGCGCGCCATGTGACAGCTGCCCGCCGAGCGCGCCATGACCGAGGGCCCCGCCAGGCCCCGCCCGCCGCCGCCCCGCAAGCCCGACTCGCTCGCGCTCGCGTGGCCTGCGCCGCGCTGGGACGACCCGCCGCCGCCCGCGCCCGCGCCCGCGCCCGACGCTCGCACCCAGCCGGCGCCCGCTCGCGATGACTTCGGCGGCTTCAGCCCGTACACGCCGTCGACGGGCGGGCGGTCGCTGCGGGCCGACCGCCGCCGGGCGCAGAGCGCGCTGGGCCCCTTGCCGGCCGCGCCGCTCGCCCGCCGCCCGCGCTCGCTGGGCGGCGAGGACGAGTGGCCGGCGGCGCCGCTGCTGCAGCCGCTGGCTCGCCGCCCGCCGCCCGCCGCCGAGCTGGCGACGCTGCCGCGCGCCTACCAGTTGCCGTCCTCGAGGAGCGACCACCAGCTGCGCCGGCCGGCGATCATGACAAACGGGTACGGCGCGGTGCCGCCGGCGACGTCGCGCCGACTGTCGCTGCCGGACGGCGGGCGGCGCGCGGCGCCCAAGCCGTCCGCCACGTTCCACGGGCTGGCGTCGCTGTTGGGCGGGCTGCCGGCGCCGGGCGCGCCGCCCGCCGCCGCCCCGGGCACCCCGGCCGCCGTGCGCGAGGCGGTGCTGCACCTCCTGCAGCAGCCCCGGAACGGTTTCCCCATCATGGACCAGAAGCTGTCCCTCTTCATCGACATATTGGACGCTCAGGAGAGATTTTCGCAGGTGGGGCGCGAACGTGCCGAGTTTTGTCTTCGGCGATGTGTTTTAAGCGAATCGTTAGTTATGTCGTTTGAAATTAGAATTGTTAACGTTTTTGTCGCGTGTCGCGGAGGGCGGGCGCGGGACGGGGCGGGGCGAGGGCGGGCGGTCTCGGCTCAGGTGGCTCTCTGGGTGATTGCGAGGCACGCGGTATCTTCTGAATACTGGACACCTTCGTGAAAATATAATAGTTTTAATTGATACCGATTGACCGCATTTTCAAAAATTTAATATATTCCTTTTTTAATACTCATAATAGCAGCTATTGGAAATATAATTAATTACGTACACATGTTTAAATCGGATCCTAAAAAGGTCAATCCCACTATACTATTATGATCTCAAAGTTGGTGGAAATGTCTGTGGAGGTATTTGGATGTTTTTTATTTCGGAGTTGCCGACAAAATCCCAAAGTTCACGCGCGTAAAGAAAAATAAATTAACCGCACTTGACTAAATTACGTATTTTAAGTCCTGTTCACTTAAAAATTATAGACCACTTGACCCTAAATAATAATAATTATAAATTACAGTCAAAGTAATCAAGACTAAATTACAGAAAAGTATCTAAACACCAGTAACCTGTAATTTCCCCACAGTCATCGGGGATGTCTAAATTAGTGAATTTCATAAAAACCGATGATATACCTAACAATATACTAGTATCAACACCGATGAATACGAAAAGCAGCGACATTGTTATAAATACTTTAGAACGTAATCATAAGTTTCGGAGACAGAACCGCCGTTGCCTCGAACAACGAAAGCACAGATAATAAAAATGAATCCCCACGCATTTGTTAGTTTGTTACATTACAGCCCGACGTTATCCCGAACAAATAACTTTATTAGATTTACAAAGTTTCACCAACTTTCTGCTCCGGATATATGGATTCTTGCGAAGCTTAATCGTGTGGTCTTGTACTTTTCTTGAGATCGCTAAATTATATAATAATAGGTATTAATAGGTACAAAGAGTTGTTTCTACATCTATACTAATATTATAAAGAGCTAAAGTTTGTGAGTTTGTGAATTGTGAGTTTGTGTCGTTGTAGGGGGTAATCTCCGGATCTACTGAACCGATCTCGTAAGCCTTCTCTTGCTGCCTCCTCTGAACTGATTTTTAAAATTCAGAAAGCTACAGTAATCCCGAGTGACATAGAGTACTTCTGATCCCGGAATTCCCTCGGGAACTCCGGGGTGAAACCGCGGGGAACTGCTAGTCCAAAATGTAGAGGTATATGTTGGGGCTTGGATCAGTCAAGGCACATTTTTCTTCGTGGATTTGAGGTCTATCTAAATTGCAGTCAGCTTATACGGTACTTCGTGTGACGGTTAATATGTAGAAATCTATAATAGTACTACCGTTTGACTTCAACTATTCCTCGCACCAGCTCGGCCCCCTCAAAGAATTTTCAGCTGCAGGAGTTGGATACGAAAGGTTTTGATGAGCAATTAAGAGGATTCCGACGCTCTACTCGAGAGCGGAAATCAGCCGTGGTAGAAAAGCTACTGTTTGAGTTGACCGATTTTCAGTCGACAAGTGCAGTAGGTTCGGTAACTGCTGCCAGTTTATACTAACGTGGAAGTCATTACAATGGAAATTGTGGGAATGGAGAGAAGATATTCTGTGCTATAGTGACCATACAAAAGCTACACAAACAATTCGATAAATTCCTATACTACATACTATAGTTATCAGATACTTGAAATAGTATGTACATAATATGCCGCTATGTCCATACTCTCCAAAAATAATGCCTGTGAAATAAAAAGTTGGTATTCCAGTAAATAACTCATAAAAAGTAGTTGGTACATATATTATTAAGGTTGCGTAATACCAGTAGAAGATCAAGAGACCCCAATTCTGATTAATCTGTGAAAAGGCGGTTCGATTCCTCTTAGGACCATATTTTGGGAGTTATTAAAAAAATTCAAAGGTCAATCTCAATTAGACCTTTGAAAGCAGGGTGAGACTTGCTGCCTCTCCCGCCCCCCGCGCCCCCTGTCACTCCACCGCGACGCCCCGGGGTATATCGCGTCTCCAATTTCAGGGGCCACTCGCCACTTGACCCCGTTTCCACTGCTTTTGTTCCAATACGAAAGAAAGTATACCCAAAGCCTCAAATGTAAGAATTATGAACAGCGAAAAGGAATGAAATTTACTTTATTCTTTCTGGAAAAAATCGTTGAATTCTTTTTGTCTTCCTAAAACCCCTCAAGTGGCTGCGTCACGTATTTTCAGCTCGTTGGGGATCGAGTTTCCAGTTCTCATTATTGATTTTTATTTAAGTGGTACATCTTCAACACGCTTTCACTGAAATATCCAAAAAGAGTACATTTTTTTTAAATTATACTTCGTAGCCTACGAATTCACAAACTTGTAGAACTCACCTGCGTAGCATTACGTAGCTGCCGTATTGCTTCGCGTAGAACAGTCTACGAGCCATCTACAAAAAAAATCGTAGATAAAGGGTAGGTAGTTTAAATTTTATTAGCGACCTTCTCCACGTAAACTATAGAATTAAAATTTAAAAATTGTATTTAACAAAAAAAGGCAGCGAAAATAATTAATTAAGCATATTTCGTATCGCGCTGATTTTTTTAATGATAAACATTCAATTCCAGCATGAAATAGAAATCCAAAATGACCACATGCTCGTTTGTGTGAGAAAGTCGGAAGTATTGGGCATTTTAACTTGAAGCTGGCCACTAAAACGTGCCCCACCACCATGACATCATTTGCTCATGATTCTCGTTCACTGACAGCTCAAACTCATTGTTTGGATTGAAACCTCCGCCTTGTATGCGATCCGAACGCACCAACCACTGAGCTATCATCGCTGTAAATAACATAATGTAAATAAAATATAGAAATAGGCAATAACTGTGTAGGATTCGGGCGCTTGTTGACACGCCACAGACAAACAAACAAGTCCCATCATCATTACATACTACATTCATTCGCCGCGGGGCTTTTTAAACATTTCTATTACTCGCCCGATCCGGCGGGCGGAAACTTTTCAATGGCGGAGGATTTGCGGGAAAAATGTGTTTAAATTTCAACACTTTGTGGACTCTTGCATTTTGGGAGTTGGAAATTGTTTTGAAGCCCGGTGGGTTAAGAATATTTGTTACCATATTTATAGAGATATTTGTGCCCAAAGAAGAAATGAAAAAACTTTAAAGCATATTTTTAGTTGTCTTGTTTTATTTAAAGCGATGTTTTAACGTCAATTTAGCAAAATAGTAATGTTTTTTTTAACTATACTTACACTTAAAAATAAAATTGCAATTTTTTTGCTGTGAACCACAATGCGCAAGAAAAGAAAGCACTTAGAAAGCTTTAGTCTATTTTGGTTTTCGTAATAATAAACGATTACAAACAGCAATATAGAGTAGTAAGAAAACCCCACGTGAACTAAGTCAGAAGCACAGCTAGTATTAAACATGGGTCTGTAATCTGTATATCAGTTATTCCAATCCGGTAAAAAGAATTCTTCGGACTCTAGCAATTGTGTTTTATTCAATGTTTATTTTTCACCAACCATTCACTACACAATCGCTGTACAAATTAAATAGAAAAATTAAAGCAAATTCATTTGTTAGGCTAGCTTAGCTACACTTGTAATTTGTAAACATATTATTTGTATAATGTACTTGTAAACAAAATTTGTAGTAGTAAATAGTAGGTGGTAGTAAAATTAGTTAAGTAGTACAAATAATTGTACTAAAACAGTAAAATGATTGGTCTGTAATCAAAAAAACAACGTTAATTACAGATTAAACACAGCACCGACTGTGTAGTGGCAAGTGAACCTTACTGCCTCGCCAGGTGTCGCGGGTTCGACTCCCGAATTGAAGTACCTACCTAAACATGTCATTACAAACATTACATTATCTATATATCTATATAATACGTACATATAAATAAAATTTAAGTGTCTGTTTTTAATTTCAAATTAACGGCTTTTCACTAAATGCATATGAAAGTGTATGCAGTACTTACATATTTTTTATTTTTGCCTATTTGTTTGTTTATTCCGGCTAATCTCTAAAACGGCTACTTAATAATATAAATTAATAGCTGATGTTATAAGGAGTAACTTAAGCTCCCTAATTTTTTTTTAGAAAAAAATAATTCCAAAGACCAAACTCACGCGGGTAAAACCGCGAGGCACAGCTAGTATATCATATTATTACCCAAAAAACCAGTCTCACTGTCAAGACGGTACTTAACATTTGCATCAACTTTTAACCGTTATCGATGCAATTACAGTCGTTAGCTTCGTACAGCAGTGTTCTGCAAAGTAGTTACACTTACTGCTGTAATAAAAATATGTGAATATTATTGTAAATGCGATATTTGGATTTGGCAAATCAGTTTCCTAGTTTTCGATCAAATCTCGCTAGATTGCACATTTACTGCGTCGGCAACTGCTGAAAAGATTCCTTTAAAAGATAACGGGCCCGTTAATTAGTGCGCAACGAACGCGCTACCTCGTTAGTCGTTATTCAGTATCCTGAAGCTGGAAGTCTGGTCTTTTTGCTAGAAAATAGTTATCCTACAGTTAGCATTGATCTGTTTGTAATAAATCCGTTTTTGTAGTTGGTGACAAAATGTAATGTTCTACACAAAATTAGAAATATGCGGTGAACTTGATGGGTTTGGGTATAGTGTAGATGATATACACAGTACGCCTTTATTTCTCTTTGTATATATATATATTTTTTTATGAATGGTGTTATGTATGTAATTTTGGTTGGATTTTCTTGAGTTTTTGTTGAGATTAAAGTTTATTTACGTTATCCTTATTAAATAATATGTTCAATTGACTTAGTTTGTACGCTGCGTCGTGTCGCGTATTCAATAAATACAATCATTCGCCATTATTACACTTCCGTCCAATGCTCCTGTCATTATTTTTATTGTGTTTCTTACTTCAATTTGTTCTTTGTCTGACTTCTCCAGATAATAAACCAACAATAGTTACATTGCAGTAGTCACGAGGATACACGCTAGTAACTTTCCTTCAAAAAATCAAGAAGAGCCTTTTTAATTTCCATTCCCAATACTAAAAACGAACTCATTTCGCTTTATTCCTTAGGAATTATAAAATATTTTCGTTGATAAAAAGTTTTAATAAATGGCAAAAAAAAAGTATTTGGCAAGCGTGTGAGGAATTCGCGGTCTTTGAAGTGAGGTTTCTTTTGTAACGGCACAGGCAGTAATAATGTTTTGTTTGATCGTTACGGGCAGGTAGGAGATTGTCGGCTTTTTTTTTTTCGCGGGAAATTTTTTTAATAACCCGCTTCAGGAACGTCGTTTTCGGGCTCCGCCAAATGTGATTGGGCGACGTCGCGTCGCCAGACGCGTCAAAGGAACAATGCACGCGTGCTTTTGACAGTCCGTTCGACACACAAATAATATGAACATTCATAATGTGTCAATAATAGAAATGGTACCTATTTTGTTACCTAATCTAGATCTATATTATTATCTATACTTATAATAAAACTGTATAGAGGACAATCCTGTACATTGAATATATATTCAAAATTAATTTTCGTCTATCTGTAAATAAATTTATTCAAAATTAATATTGGAGGGTGAATGGTGATCGATACGGACGCCAAAAATGCAATCAGTAAATTTTCTGCCTGTCTGTCTGTCGGTCTGTCTGTATGTGCACGCATGGGTTAAAAACTACTGAAGCGATTTTAATCAAACTTGATACGATTATAGTCCATACTACTGGGCAGGTTATAGGCTATATAACATAACGCTAAGACACATAGGAGCTGAGCAGTGACGATAAAGAAGCAAGTCGGATAATAATGCGCTTTCGAGCTCTTATCCTCGCATACTTTTTTTTTTTACATACTCACATAATTTTGTAACATTAGCCGCAAGGTTTTCCTCCAAAATGAAATAAAAATAATAAAATACGTTTACTCTGGAACGTTGTGGGGGGTACAGAGAAGGAAATAGGGTACTTTTATCGCGGAATTCTCGCGGGAACTACGAAATTGCCGCGTGAAACCGCGAGGCACAGCTAGTATAATATATATTGTAAAAATATTTAGGAATGTTAGTGAGTACAAATGATCCAAGTACGTTAACTTAAGACAAGTCATCAAAGGGCGGTGTTACAAAAGCATTTCATTCAATTTATGCAGTCATTTCAATAACATTTCAAATCTGTTCTAATATTTGTAATTTATCCTTTTATATACCTACTTAATACTTCATTTTATATAATACTTCGTTTTTTTTTGTATAATACATTACATATTTAAGATTCAGAGTAACCACAAAAGCTCGTCCTAAATTCAATACGTATTATTTTTTCAGTGACTAGAAATTTTTTTTTTTTCAGAATGTTGTGATTTGAAGTGGATTATTATTATTCATTTATTTCTTTGCTTTTTACAGTATTATAAAAAACCTAAACCTAGAGTGCTACCGACACCGGAGCTACCGGTGGTTAAAGTCACAGAGACAGGAACCTCCGTACATTATTATTATTATTGTCAAATTCACGTCATTCGTTGTCGTTCAATACCTGCGGTATGAATTTAATAAAATATTATAGGAATAACACGACACGTCTAGAGCTCCGACCCCATTGTCAGTGCGAGCACGTGTTGGACCTACAATAGTTTTATTGCCTATAATACGCCCCAGCGGTGGTCCTTTATTTGCCCAGACGGTGCTTTTTCTATTAAATTTATTAACGTAATAAGCTCTTAAGATTCTTATTTAATTCTGTACTGTATGGAAGAAAGTTCAAAAGAATGTAATAAAATGAACACTTACAGTGAGCAAGTTTGAGATTGTGAAAGGGTTGAAAAAAGTTTATCTTGCTGCCACACTTCTGTCTACAATCAAAAATATACTGTTTTAAATGGACGCAGATAAGCAATAACATGTTAACCCACAAAATTAAGTTATCTATTCAGAACGATTTATTGAGAGTTAGGGAATGTTTTTTAATAATGTGCTTACCTTATTACATTGTTTAAGTAGGTATGTAACTAAATATTGAACATAAAAAATGTTGACAGAAAATGGCGCTATAAATTTAAAACACGATTTACTCAAAATTTCTCCAGTGTGGGTTAACACACTATTGCTTATCTATGTCCAAATATTGTCTGGTTTCACTAATCTGTTTAAAAAAACTTACTTTATTTTCTGCCAACCTAATATATCGACGCGAAATCGGCTTTAATCAGTCAGAAAAGGCTGTGTGTCTCTGTAATAAGAGCGAAATGAGTGCTCGGCTGTGATCGCATGGCGTGACGAGTCGACGGCCGAAAGAAAAACGTCAATTTTCCCTCTCATCGCATTAACATCTTTTCTTATCAGCCGATTGTTAAAAGTGAAATCACCCCCTTATAAAATCTTTCCATATTCTAGACATATATATATTAATAAATAAAATATAAGTGTCTGTCTATAATTCCGAATTAACAGCTTTTTACTAAATGCATGTGAAAGTAGGTACGTTAGATACGGCAGTTACATAAAAAAAACTTTTTTTTAACATTTGTCTGTCTGTCTGTCTGTTTGTTCCGGCTAATCTCTGAAACGACTGGACTGCTGTTATAAGGAGTAACTTAGGCTACTTTTATTTTAGAAAAAAAAAAATCCTGCGGGAATTCCGAAACTCACGCGGGTAAAAATGCGAGGCATAGCTAGTCCTAACTAATATTATTAATTCGAATTTTTGTTTAGTACGGGGTCAGGGGTACAAAAAGGGACATACATTATAATAGTTTTATCCCGGAAGTCCATACAGTTTTAGTTTATGAAGAATGTTTTTGTGAGTGTGTATTTTTAAAAGTAGATAAGTGTGAGATGCAATTTATTAAGAAACATTCTCGGTGTATCGGAAGTGAATTTTCAGCGTGATTTGACCAAAAAAGGTTCAAATAACACTTACCCAGCTGCGTAATGAGGCGTTCGACAAATTCTGTTAACTCATCTCTCCCGCCCAGTACGCCGTGACCTTTCAGCTCCCCCTCTTCAGAGCTACCTTCAAGCTGCAAAGAGGAATGTGTAGGATGCGGCTGAGGTCTTGACGACTTGGTTGTGTGGTTACAAATTACATCTCACCGCATACAAGTCTACTTCGAAGCGAGCGAGACGAATTTGCTTCAAAACTTGATAACAACAACCATTTGCAGCTTTTTTTATTATGTTTATTGTGGATAAGCCTTCGTGTATTGTGAACACAGAAATTTGTATGTAAATGCAGCCTCAGCTCCTGTGTAACGAATGTCAAGACATAAACAGAAGGACAGACGGTTAGAGTATGGTACTATTTTGATCTCCAATAAGAATAAATTATGTTTTACCCCTCATTTGGAATAATTCTTCATTTACTTATTTTATTAGACACTGTAGAAGTGTAAATATAGTACGTACGTATATGACTTATACAACGACAGACAGACAGACTAACAGACGCTTTGTTTAACAATAATATGTAGTGATAACAAGATTTTATAGCGCAAACAGTGAAAAAGGGTTGTGTGTTGCCAGCCGCCAGGTGGCGCGGCGTTCGCACTCGCCGCTCGTCCCGTCAAGTCGTCGGGCGTTAAAAATTGCACGCTTTTGCAGTCAGGGAGCTAGCGACGTCGAAAAAATCTCACATTCACCGTCCATTCTTTCAAAAGATAATATTATCTTTTTTCTTTTTATGAATTGACAAGCTGTTCTCCCGCGTGAATTCCGCTTTCTTTGTCGTGGTATAAATATATAGTACCTAGATATTAAACTAAAACTTAACTAACCTACCTACGTGTGTATCAATTTTTTATGAAAATTCTTTCAGCCGTTTTTGCATGATACACATCCAAATATCTTACTATCCAAACTTTAAACATAATATTAATACGATACTTAGAAGATCTGATATGTTATCATAATGACAATAGCGGAATAATCTGTGAACTATGGTTACCTATACTTACTGATAGTTTAAATAATCAAGTTTCATGACGTAATTTTAATTTTTTTTTTTTTACCAACTTTTTAGCTGTATCTAATCATAACAATTTATAAAAATATATGAAGGAGAGCTCTATGTAAAATCTCTTGACGACTATACGTTTCAAGCCCCCCTACTATTAAGATATACCTACTTTTAAAATTTCCCGTCGCCTAGTATTTCAGGAACGTTAAAATTCCGAGATTCCACTTTTCCCATCGCATTTTCTAGAGATATTGGAGAGACAAGCGTAGGCAAGCATGTAGGTATGTATCTGCTTGATATCCGCTCACAAATACGTCAGATCCAACCCAATTTGAAGCTGGGCACGGCGAAGGCCCGCGGGGGCTCCAGGAGCGGCCCCGGGGGCCCCCATCCGTCTTGCGCTCGCTCACCAAACTGTAAACAAACACTCGTCACTTATTCATAGCGGGCAGGCCTCTAATTTGTTTAGACCCCGCCATTATGCAAGTATCCGAGGCACTTTTAAGCCCTGTTGCCATTTAATAACGC
The DNA here is from genome assembly GCA_907165275.2 of Zygaena filipendulae. Classification (NCBI taxonomy): domain Eukaryota; kingdom Metazoa; phylum Arthropoda; class Insecta; order Lepidoptera; family Zygaenidae; genus Zygaena; species Zygaena filipendulae. The sequence continues at coordinate 249,143 of OU015669.1, forward strand.
TCCATAACGGTAATACAGCTTCACGGATGTTTCGCTGCGCGGTAGGTAGAGGCCTGTTATGGACCCGGATTAAGGAAAAGATCGTAATTAATCATTCTACGATCGAGATCTGGCAGTCGATAGATGGGATAGCCTGCGTGCTGGTATTGTTGGTTTTATTATGAAAAGAAATATTATTTAGGCTAATTAAATTCACCATCAAAGAAAATAGTAGGTAGGTATTTCCAGAATGTTTGGCCGAAAAAAAGGTTGTTTTTGCATTACAAGTCATTTTTATTTAATCACTAGCTGCCCCCCGCGGTTTCTCTTGCGCTAATTTCGAAAAAAAGTACCCTTTGTCGTTCTCTGCACCAATGATAACGTGCATGCAAAACTTCATGATTTTACACAACTCTTGGTTGAGTAGTTAAGGCGTGAACGTGTAACAAACAAACAAACGAATAAATTTACATTCGCATTTATAGTAAGGATGTATTAGGTAAATATCTGTTTTAAGGTACCTACTTGACAACTTATTGGTATCCTTACTACTATAATAAAGTAAATGCGAAATGAGTTTGTTTGTTTGTTACGCTCTCACGCCTCAACTACTCAACCACTTACTTTGTCAGGGATACAGAGAAAGACATAGATACATTTTGTCTGTTTGTTCCGGCTAATCTCTGAAATTACTGGAGTGATTCTAATGGAACTTTCAGTGGCAGATAGCTGATGTTATAAGGATTATCTTAGGCTACTTTTATTATAGAAAAAAATGGTAGTTCCTGTGGGAATTCCGAAACCCACGTGGGTGAAACCGCGGGGTATAGGCATAGCTAAGTTTTATTTATTTGTTCTTCTTGCAAAAAAAGGTACAAATGGCGAACTTAATGCCTTGCGGCATTCTCGAACAGTTAACCATTAGGTTGACAGAGAGACGTAAAGGATGGGGTGTGCAATCAACAGAAAAATAAAAAATAAAAAAAAATTATAATATGTATTCTCCTGAGTCCTTTTTACGTATAAATGAAAAGTATCATAGAAGTTATTTTTTTTTGAAATTGGGTAAAGCTAGTTTCACTACTGAGAGTGCTTTAAAGAAATTGCTTACTAATTCCACTCTCGTTTTTGAAGATTCCGTTCGCGTCCGAAGGCGGGGTAATTGTCCAAATTAAATATTCATCTCCCCCGCACACCCGAGGGTTGGTTTTCCATTAAATTTTGATTTTTTTTTTGCCATCATCCCGCCTCTAATTCGGAGACGGTAATTGAGTGTTGACAACGCGGCTGCCTCTTAATTAAAATTTAACTTCTCATCAACTTAACACCATTAAAACGTTAATTGTGTCATTCTGTTATTCGCGCAGTCGGTTGGATGTATTTACAGACAATTTATTTAGTTATTTTTTGTTGGTTCCGTCTTACTAGATATAATTATTAATTATACAAAGACGTTTTTTTAATGTCTTTGTAAATATACATAAATACTAACTATTGCCTCGGTATCACTCGGGTTAATTTCTGAGTTTCCACGAGAATTTTGGGATCCAAAGTACCTACCCTAGCTTGTATGCAAAATTTCATAATTATCAGTTGAGCCGTTAAGGCGTGAAAGGTAAGGATTGAGAACAAGTCATTCCTTTATTATTATTTTTATCTACTTCAATCCTGCAATATAATCCTGAAACTCACGTGTGCAAAACCGCAGGCACGGCTAGTTTCAAAATGTTCGTTTGTTCCAAATCTTAAAAATCTCTGAAAGTTCTTCACTGTACCCATATTGTACCACAATACAATACAATACAATTTATTGCACCAAATGATTTTTACAATATTAAATATAATATAAATTTATTTCATAATATAAATTTATTGCTGGCAGCAATTTTTTCAAGGCAACCTTGATGAGATAGTATGGAATACTGTATGTATTAATACCAAAAGATTTCGGGGTGGGTGCAGGCTGACCTTGTAAGATTATAATATGTATTATTAAATAATGTACCACAATATATGAGTATACTATCTAATAACTGTACCTACTGATAACTAGTTAAAAATAAAGCATTAAATAGTATAAAAAACTACATTCTCGAAGACCGGGATGCACCGCAAAAAGAAATGTTATTGCAATAGCGATCGGCTATTCCTTCTGTCCGTCCGTCGTATCCGGCGTGTTTAGTTTCAATTTCCGCTCGTTTCCAGAGCACCCTGTAGCTGCAGCCTGCAGGCGACAGATCGAGGCTGAGCGAGCGAGACAGTTGATGCCCATATTGTTCTATAGTCGAAGATTGGGACTTTCAGATCTTGTGTTGTTCTGCTATCCTGGTATTTTTTGTAAACCTATCTATTGTTTAGTTAAATTTTTTTATGTAGTTCATTAAAAACAGTTTTTCAGTCGAAACAACTAGTTAACTAATTGCTTCTCAATTAAATTCTATAATTGAAATACATTAAAATACAGCATAAATACCTGACAACTGGGACCCTAATTCTAAGTCTGCCCCCATGGGAATCGAACCCACAAAAATTTGACTTGCATAGATGATGAACCGCTTGCACAAAGCCGGTTGTCTTTATACGTATAGGTACGAATGGTGCAAGATACATAAAAAAGTCAAATAATATCCAATCCCTCTAGTATTTATGTCAATTAGTGACTTCGCTCTGCCATCTCTCTCTTTCTCTTTTATAATTTTGGTGTACCTTCTGTTTGTTCTTCAACGGATGAGCGTGGCTACTCCACACCGATATTGAAGTCTAGTTAAACGACAAATAAGCATTTTCCCCTGCGTCATTCCATCTCAGCTCGATGAATGGAGCTACCTTCTTTGTGAGCCACAAGCTCGGAATCGATGACGCTAATATTAAGAGCCGCCGACCGTGGACCCGTACATTCGTCATGTTGACACGTCAATGGCCTGCCTGCGGGACCCTACAATTATTTATTACTCGCAAACATCCACAGAAGTACAATGCCTTGAGAAACGTCTACCTATTTTACCTATATCAATAATACACAACAAAAGTAATTCTTTCAAAAATTGAACCAGCTGTTTTTGAACCACCCAACACTGTCGCTTTAGGGTCGGAATTTTTATGCTTTTGCCACTTAGTAATAATAATTACTTGTTTACTTTACCTAACCCTTACTAATATAATGCGAAAAAGAGATTTTTTTTTTGTTTGTTTGTTTTTAACGCTTTCACGTTTTAACGGCTCAACCGATCGTCATAAAAGTTTTGCACGCACCTTTTTACAGATACAGAAAAAGACATAGGGTACTTTTTGTCCCGGAATACCCGCGGGAACTCCGAAATTAACGCCGGTAAAATCTCATAAAATGCAGACATGCTGTTACGGATATACAGAAGGACATGGTGTACTTTAAGAATAAGACATAAAGGCCATAAGATAGTGGTGATTTCAAATATCTAAGATATAGAAGTCGTATCGCAGATTCCCTTCTAAGACTTGGTGGTGTGGTTGGGAAGAACATAAACATAATGGAATCGATAAGCATGATGCATACCTCAGCTAAGCTCCTTTGTGCCACAAATATAACGGGCTGTTAATTCAGTTTTTAAATACCTCCTTTAAAAAGTAGCTAAAGCAGATCGTCTTTAGAATACCAAAATTGTATCAGATAACCGAAGTATTCTACCAGCGTAGTGTAGTGGATACTACAGCCAACTAATCTTCTATGCCACCAATTTGCTATCTAAACACGAAAGCAGTATGTCAGAGAGCGGCAGAGCAACTTTCACAAACTTGGGCGGGCTTGATTCTAACTCAGTCAATATTATCATTATTAACATCAATTTGTGCTCTTTCCCTCTGACTCGATATTCTGAAGTGTGCCGTCTCGTTCTGAAGACTGAATTCGTTGGTGGTTGATTGTGTTCCGTTAAGGAATAATAGACATAGACAATAGACACAGACATAGACATACTTTATACTGGTCTATTAAGGTGTCATCACTGATCAAAAGCCACCCTTCCCCGGATTTGGAAGAGTTTAAAGCCGACCACTATTGCTGGTTGGTTGACTGGCTTGAATATTTCCTAAATAAGTATAATAAGCGCTGTACAAGCTACAGACTACTTTTTGTCTGTAAATTTGCTTATACCGAGTGGTGGCTAAATAATTTTTTTCTATACCTAATTTATTTAATCCAACTAATATTAGAAATGTGAAAGTGTGGATGTTTGTTACTCAATCACGCAAAAACGGCTGAACGGATTTGGATGAAATTTGGCAAGCACGTTGTCAGAGTTACAGAGAAGGATATAGGGTACTTTTATCCCGGAATTCCCGTGGGAACTCCGAAATTACCGCGGGTGAAATCGTGGGGCACAGCTGGTAACGTTATAAAAGCTGTCATTATTTTTGCTGGTATCCTGCGGTTTATATTCACGACTTTCTTGGCAGATTCCCTATTTTCCCCATCAATTCACAGAACCTGTACAGGTCTTAAGAAAATCGTCTATTTTAGTGCCAGATCTCTAAATCGAGGTTAGACGTTGGTCCGTTGTCAAAGTAATGCGGAGTAAGTGCTACAGTATGTCAACTGTTTGTAGCCTAAACATATAATGTCTGGATCTATGCCTATATGCCAAAAATTTCATAAACTTTTAAGAGAGTTTCAGGTTTAAAATTTACTGCATGGGATACCCAGTGCTGAGTCTCTCAGTAGCTCTTCTAACATAGGCTTCATACACACGACCTCGGACGCACACGACGCGGTCCTCCAAGCCGTTCCGCTTTGAAATAAAAGTTTAAATCTGACCTAAATACGTGTCTAAATGAGTAGTTACCTGCCTCCGTACGTAATTGCGGGGTGAGACGGCCTATTCAGGGTACATGGTACTGAATGCAAAAGAAATATGTAGGTAGGACAGGTAGGTTTAAGACCTTAATCGCTGTGGTTACCAAAATGGTCTTTATAGTCTTTCCCTGAATGTTGAAGACTTCTCGACAGATATTAAAGATTATGTGCAACCGGCAAAAAAGAGAGCAAACATTTTAAAAAAAGTAATGAAAAATTTTATCTCGCGTTTCGTACGGAGATAAGGAAGAATAAAAAATCTCTTTAGAACTTAGTCAAGTTCGGGTTATAGTATAAAACTCATAAAATCTGCAAAAAAAGTATCACCCTGTTACTTGCAATTTCGTATTTTGATAACGCTTCCGAATCCTCTTACTCTTCTCTTCTCTTCTTTGAAATAACTTTCGTCGTCGGATGTGTGGAAGAACAAACAAATACACATTCGCTAAGGACGCAAGGATGGATAGCTTAATCTTGCAAGGGTCCGCGTTAATTTCAGAGTTCCCGCGTGAATTCCGAGATAAAAAGTATCCTATGTCCTTTTCTGTAACCCTGACAACATGTATGCAAAATTTCATGATTATCGGTTGAGTGGATAAGGCATGGAAGCGTATTTAAGCAAAGAAAGTAACTCATATAATATAATATTAGGTAAATAAGGTGTTTGCTGACCTTACGTTTTATGGTTTGAGCAACGAAGTAGGCCGCGCAAGAGGGGACGCGTCCGAATGCAAAGATCGTAGACTATAGAAGAAACGAATGTTTGTATACCCAGCTCGTACACTTCTGTGGCAAAGACCCACTGGCTTACAGCCGCGTATTGTGTGGACTGAAAAGATGTGTCTACGGATTAACGGCATCAAATACCGACCGTGCGCAGGGACGTCGAAGCTTTCCAATTAGCGTATGTATTTCGGCGTCTCATGCTCTGATGGGGTAACAGATCGACATCATTTCACTCAAAAATGGTTGGGAATTCTTTTATGGGCTAAGAAATTTCTATGCGGGTTTGTACTACCAGCTAGTGCTATAGACTGACGTACTGATTCTAATTTTACTACAATATTAGGTACCCTTTGTCCTTGTCTGTACCCCTGACAATCTGCAGTAAAAATTTCATAATCATCTGTTGAATAGTTAAGGCGTGAAACCGTAACAAACAAACAAACAAATTCGCAATGTTAGTTAGGATGTATTATACTTCGGCTACAATACTAGATAGTTGTGAAGGGCGGACGTTTTACAGGTTGACTTAGGACTTTGGTACTAGAATTCGCTAGATATAGGAGCAAAAGGTAGGAGCAATCGTTTCCAATCCATAAATTAACGTTTGCAAAATGGTTTCCAAATACGTGACTATTTCCAGAGTGTTCTTACTGGTTCATGCTAAAATACTGCCACCTTACCATCGCTTAATCCCCATAATATATGAGATAAGGGCGGTTGGACACCTTTGAATATGCGTTCCGCACTAGATCAGATTCAGTTTCAACAGCTCTTTAAAGTTTATAACCGCGTACGCTTTCGCCCCATATCGCGCTTCAAGCCGCACTCAGCCCCACTCTAGAATCAGTAATTAACCGCAAACAATAGACCCTCATTATCGCAGCGCTGAATCCGATTTTATTGTGCGTTCTTTTTTTTAATTTGTTACGCGACCGAGTGGCGACAGTTTTTGTAACTGTTTTTTTAAACAAACTTAAGAGTAAGGAAAATTGTACTAAGCCTTGTGAGTGTTGGATTCTCTCAGGAACTCTTTGATGTACATCAAACAAAAGAAAAGGAATCTTCACGCCTGAAAACCACGAATAATACAAAATTAATTTTATTCCCAAAAACCCCTTGTCGGCAAATGGAATACTTGTATAAATAGTATATTTCTTGCATCATAAAATTGTATTTCGGTACGACCGAGTTCAAATTCCGTAACAAAGTTCCCAACAAAATATTGTTTGCGAAATCTTAATTATTAAATGGACGTTGTCAAATGACATAATATTTTAATTGTGTCAAGCTCGAGTCGCGTTTCCAACTTAATTACAATTCATGACGGCGAAACAAGCCGCGAATGTGAATAAATGCGCTTCAACCTAGCAATCCACTGAAAGCTGTAATATTCCTTGTATTCTTTTCTAAGATTGGCCAAGTTGGTTAGTTAATATCTATAGAGATCAATTTAAAGACGCATAATATTTTTAATAGTATAATTTGATAGCGATTAATAATGAAAAATATTTTTTTTAACAGAATGGTGTTTCACAGTTGGTGGAAAATTGATCTTACGAATTGATTATTATGTAACTGCTATGATATTGATTGTATACAGTCCCTGAAAAATTATCCAGTTTCTACTCTTGTAAAAAATTAAAAGCTGATATTTCATCAAAACGAATTACAATCTCGTCTGAAATTTGAATATTTATAATCAACAAAATAACCAATCTTTCTATCTCATGACGTATCTTTAAGAAACGAAATGTATCTAGTTAATTTCTGACAATGAACATCTGCCGATATCGTTGCTAAATTTCTTCATATCTATACAGATATTTCCAATTACGTAATATATAGCACAGCACCGCACCGCACCGCGTCGCTCCGCTCGCAGTGCACGGCGGGCTCTAGGTACTCGCCGTTTCGCATACTAAGTGGGCGCATTATTCCTCGCATCTCTTGATTTTATTCATCCTCCACAGTCCGAGCGGGAGCGATGCATTTTAATTTTGTACTAGAACGTTCCGAGTCATTTGTTTGTGGACTGGAACGGAGGTTCGATTGCAAATAGCAGGTGATATAGTCTTAAGTGTGAGCTACTTTCAGGGTTGCCACGTTAAATATCTTATGGTTCAGTATATGAAGAGAATTAATTTAAAATTTCTTGTTAAGTTTTTTAGGGAGCTTTCGCCTGAGGAATTACTGTTAAAAGAAAATAATATCTTAAGATGTTATGGTTATTTAGTAGTACAATATTAGTACAAATAACATAAATCAAGTGCATTTGCACCACGTAAAATCGTTCAACAAAAATGCGCACAGTACACCAATTATCATTCGGAACCCCAACAAATATCAGGGAGGTGGAGGGTTAAAGATCGTAAAAAAAACACTTCATTTCCCAAACGTCTATTGATAAACGACTCGAGTTAGAATGATAATAGTCATCGACCGTCATGGTATAACACTGAGGCTCTGAGCCTCTAAAAGGGTCGGTGTAACACAGCTATTGGTGGTTAATTACGCGCGACACAAAACGTCCCTCTTCCTTTTGACCGGTTAAGGCCGTTTATTGCCAGGGGTTGTGACGAGAGGCTGTTGAGTGGTCAGGGGCTAGTTTTGGCTTGTTTGTCCCCGCGGGTTGTATGTAGGTTTAACATTCTAAACTAGATACATATTTTGCAGACATAATTTGAATTAATTCTACTATCTCAAATCATATAGCATTTCCAAATGATAGATAAATGATAGAGTGGAATAAAATATACTTTAAATATCACAATTAATTTAGCAATGTATTGTAGATCGATAAGCGCCGGAAACGGAAGCGCCGAGTCTATTTTCAGCCTCGACTCTCTATTGAACTGTCTGCTTTTATAAGTTTTATTTATAAATCATTGAGAGTCTATTCAACACAAAATGTTAGAATTTTGGTAGTTTCACAATCGGAATAACTCTTTATTTGATCATATTTTGTTATTTGTTACCTACGCATTTTACTTTGTACATTTTATAGTGCGCATTTTATTAAGGATTTTTTGTCTCTTCTATAAGCTAAATACAACAATTGAAATGTTTTCTATAAAACCCTTATCTATCTAGACACGCGGTAGCGTGTCAAGTCAAGTTCAAGCTCATGTTTAATAGATGTTATGTACATAAGTATTCGTTTGAAATCTTCACTTTGCCTTATTCATATTGTTGAGTATTTACTAAATTTTAAATATTTTATTTACAGGTAAGTTTCAAATTGTTCTCGTCATCTGTTTTTTGGTAAGATTTTTAAGTTTTTACTTATAAAATACCTACCTACTAGCTTTTGCCCAGGGGCTTCGTTCGCGTTAATTCAATTCAATTTTTTATCCCTCGGGGACAGCACTATACTAGCACATTACAGTAATAAATCACATTCAGATAGATACTTACACAACTTCACTGATATTCTCTAAAATCCACGAATAATTACAAGTTTACCTCGGATTGTCAGTTTTGCTCAACATTTAGAAGAAACATGTTGAATCCTATTAATAATTAAAAAAATAAATAAATAATAAATAATAAATGTGAAAGTGTGGATGTTTGGATGTTTGTTACTCAATCACGCAAAAACGGCTGAACGGATTTGGATGAAATTTGGGATGCACGTTGTCAGGGGTCCAGAGAGGACATAGGGTACTTTAAATTACCGCGGGTGAAACCGCGGGGCACAGCTAGTAACCTATAAAACCAAATTCTGACAGAGATTATTTATGTAGCCTTTATCTATTAGGATAGATATATTACAAAGCTCTAAAACCTAATCAACTTGAACGGCGTGTTGCGGGAAAAACCGGCTGATACCAACTAAAACCGGCTAAAACCGGCTCAGAACCGCAGCTCCAGAGTAAAGATGTCCGGGCCGACGTTTCCAATTACGTCGAATGAAATGAGAATTTCTGCCGGAGTAGAAAAATGTGGACCTATTGTTTGAATTCTTTCAGTAATAACACAGTATATAATATGTATTATGTGTTAGGTACTCTCCTAAGTATTAACGGTTGATAATACCTTCAATTTGGAATGAATCTTACAAATGAGCAGTCTGCCTTCCCCTCCAGGAGACAGGCGTGAGCTTACGAATGCAGTAGGTATCCGGGATTTTCTGGAAAACTTAGTAGCATTGCGATTTTCTACCTAATTAATTATACCTATTTTTTTACACCTGAATAATCAGTGAGATCGATAAAAAATGAAAATAATTAACAAATTTTAAAAACTTTCTATTGAATTTTAGAAATATCCAAATCCTAAATATTAACAAAAGTAAAAGAAATAAAGAAAGATGGATATATATTGTCTCTTTTACTCTCACAGAATACCCTAATGTTTTGAATGTTTCAAATATTCAAATAAATATCTTACTTCTCTATAATATAATACCAGTACTATGAAGTCACTTCGTAAAATAAATAAAAACATATTTTGACTCTTCGCAATCAGATTAAAAGTTTGTAGATTTATTTTATTTAAAAAAAAAAAACGAAATGCAAGAGTGCTTTTGTGACATAGTTTCGCTCGCAGCAATTACAGTATGGCGGCGGCGGCGGGAGGCGGAGGCGGCCGGTCACCGAAATAATCTTTTAAAAATTCAAAACTCGAACGCACTCACTCGCCCCGAGGTTGGCTACCCCGGGATTATTTACTTTAGCGACATTGAACTTTAACCTCGAAGGAATTAAGTCTGATATAATTTTAATCGTATTGTGTTCGTATTATCGTTTTCCTTTATGTAATGTATTATACTAGTAGAAAAAGGTTTTTGGAACGAAGTTCCTTATTTTTTATTTGATTTGTTTTTTGGTGATTCCTGTTCGGAAGTAGTTTTTTAATGACATTTTTGCTTCGACTTTTCTATTATTTTATAATTAACTTTTTTGCATATTGGAAATTTAATTTTTGTGATAATATTATTTTTCAATTAAAACATAGGTATTTTATTTACAAAACAAGAGTATCAAGGAATCGGAGACGTATGAAAGCGAAAAAAGCGAAAGAGGTAGGTATACCTGCCTACTTAATTTTAATCCGACTTAATAGATAGAATGAGTATGAAAACAGTTAAAATGTATTTGGGTGTTGTTGTTTTCACCAAAAACACGAAAATGTTTGCGTTTTATCACAAAGCTTATTAAAATGGAACTAATTAACATTTATCAGCTTTATTTTAATTAAAATCCCCTTGCAGCCCTCACTGCGGCAACTAGTTAGCAAGACAGGCCTTGCCCAAACAAAAGCTAACAAAATGCCCTTTGCTACAACGGATTTAATTTTCTCACTGTAATCAACCCTTATGCAAAGTTTGCAATACAATTTAAACGTTACCGTCTCGCGTTTAAAGTTTGTTTTAGTTAACCGGCCAACTTCAGGGTGGTGTGAGATAGGGATCAGTGTTGTGGTGTAAGTTTTTACGACCTTCGACACTTGTTGCTCGTTCGATAGAAACTGTTTATTTGTACCAAAGAGAAACGGTTTTGTCGTAGGTACTCTTTTCTTGTGTTAACTTTTGAACGAGAAAAAAAAATTATCACTCTTGAGATCCACTTGAATTTTTAAATTTAAATAGTAGATAACCATAAGTTTGTGACATCTGAAATTTTATACATCGTGTTAATGAATTAACTAAAAACTAGAAATTAGTTTGCTCAGAATCAACTAGCGAATCGACCGCACTGTTTTAATATAAATATAGGTTATATTTTTTCACTTTTATGTGCCCATGTCTAAATTATTTATAATACAATATTTGAAAGATACAAAATTAGGCGCGTACGCCGCCCGCAGCAAAAAATTTCGAACCGGTAGGCGCGGGCGTAGCGCTTGGAATTTCGTAGATAGGTCACCTCCAAACTAATGTTGAATAACTTTTAAAGTATGAATTTTTTCTACATAAAATATATTTGAATCATATTATTGTTTATTTTTTAAAATGGGGTGTATCAGGTTTTTAGTTAATTCATTACCACGTTGTACATTTATTTCATACTAGCTGTCCCCGGCGGTTTCACCCGCATTATTTTCGGAGTTCCCGCGGGAATTCCGGGATAAAAGTACTCTATGTCCTTTTCTGGACCCCTGACAACGACGGTTTGTATTTTATATTTACTTTCGCTCACTTTTTTGCTTATGCAATGTATTCCGATGCTAAAAATAAAATCTGTAAATAACTTGAGTAATTCAGAAGCTAGTTATGATGTAATAGTAATAATTAACGTACCTAATATCCGTACATTCACTTGATATTTTAGTAAAATTTGTAGCATTACAAAACTATAAATACATTTTGCAACTTGAAAGCTTAGGCATAAACTAAAGCACTTACATGGAAACTGGTATTTTAAAGCACAGGCTTCGAATACAAAATATATGGGATAGAAAAGTAACATACTGCCAAAAGCTAACAACTACATATAATTTCACAAGTAATCCTTGTAGGTGATGCTTATGTGACTATGCATATAATTATATTTTTCGAGCCGTTTACCATTTGACCGTGGTCTCAATTCCGTATGTTTTGTTATACCATAATACCGAAAGATACCTTCAAAACATCAAAATGTCTTCAGACAGATCGTGGGACAACACGTTTTCGATTAATGTCCCGCTAAAACAAAACTGTAATACGAGCACATAATATTTCCCCCGACATTTGTAACAATTATCGCGCGGCAACAATGGCGGACGTGTTTTAAATACAACCGGCACAAAAGATTTGCCGACACAAAAGAATGGTCCACATTACACGGTTGTGTTTTGTTGGACTTGGACCCCATTAGATGACAATGACCCCTCGGCCCGCGCCCCCGTGGGGCGGTTTGCACTGGGGGGGCGCCGCGCTCCGGACAGGGCCCTTATTCACTATGACCAACAACATTCCTTGCCCATAACGCGCGTTCCAAAAACGCATTTACAAACGTTCTAGATGCCAAGATATTAAAAATTATTATTTTTTATGCCATAAGAAACGTAAACGTATTTTTTTGGAGTAAAACTTCTTTGATTACGAGGGTAAGTCATTTTTTGCGGCGTCTTATCTTAACGGGGCGTGTTATGGTCATAGTGAATAAGGGCCCAGGGGGCCCCGCGTTTGTTTTAAGCGAACATTTCGCGGGGATGTGCTTTACAGGAATGCGTGAGATTCAAGTGTTGTGGTTACTATGATGCCCCTTTGAAAACAGGTGTTTGTCATTACGTACCTACAAAAACAATTCCTTAGCCCTGAGATTTGGACGAGAATCGAGTTTATCAAGGACATGCAGGCACATTTCGTAATTCGTTCTGAAAAAGCACCTTAACTCGTTTTGCTACTCGCCGCTAGATGGCGCTAAACCAATTCGGTATTCTGTCAAATTATAAGAGCAATGCAGATCGGTGCGGCACGCACAATATATTTTTTCGAGGACGTCCTCTTTCTAAAACAACACTTTCACTTTTTCTCGCGATCTACACAGTAACATGTGGTTACTGTGGAACGGCCTTTTCTATGTTTTTTGAAGTGAAAGCAGATAAAACACTCCAGTTGGATATCGCGGCAAAACGGCTCGCAAGCAGCAACGTTTCTCGCGTGCGTGTAGAGTGCGGAACAACGCCCGCCATTATCTCGGGGAGTTTGTCTTAACTCGAGCGAGAGCAGTTCACAGAGAGAATAAATTTACTAGAGGCGACAGGCGCGCCACGGTTGCAAAGGAAGTAAGAGCAAACGCTCTAACTTGGTACCTATATTTACCATAATATTCTCAAAACTGAATTTTGAAAACAGTGACTGAGTAAAATCGTAACCAAAACGCGTTTAATACATTTCTTTACGTTAATGAATGTTTTAGTGTGCGAAAATCACCCGGGGACACTGGTTTTCACCAGTTTTCATACTCAACTAAGTCGATATCCCCGCTATCTATATTTCCTGTTCTGTGGTGCTGTAAGTCGGAAGGTGCGTGATGTAAGCGCCATTTGGAAACTTTGGCGGCTCCATGTTTCCTTTCCTTGCCCATTACTTTCCTGCTTGTTGAAATTATGTCCCGACTCTGCGTGAAACGTAGACGTAAAAAAGACTGTAGAAAAGACTAAACTTATACTGGCCGACTATAACGCACAGGCCATACCAATAAGTCTAGAACTGTATTTAAAATAGCTGTGCCCCGCGGTTTCACCCGCGTTAATTTCGGAGTTCCCGCGGGAATTCCGGGATAAAAAGTATCCTATGTCTTCTCTATACCCCCCTGACAACGTGCATGCAAACATCCACACTTTCACATTTATAATATTAGTAGGATATACTATAGAAATACTAGCTGTCCTCCGCGATTTCATCCGCGGTAATTTCGGAGTTCCCGCGGAGGTTGCGGGAAAAAAATACTCTATGTCCTTCTTTTTACCCCTGAGTTCTGGAGTTCCCGCGGGAATTCTAGGATAAAAATTATCCTATCTTTTAAGTTGGACCATTTTATGAATGGTTACAAAATTTTATCAAAATCCGTTCAGTAGTTTCGGAGTCCATCGCGGACAAACAACGTGACACGTGATTTATATATATTAGATATACACGCCCAGACTGGAAAATGGAACCCTGTGTTAATCACACAAAGTCCGCCCCCACCGGGAATCGAAACCGGAACCCCTTGATTAGCGGGTAGACATGGTGACCCGCTACTGCTGTGCCAATCGGGTCGTCAAAAATGAGTAGGTAAGGATAGACTTTTCAGTGTCATTCTATGCGATAAAATTTAAAATAATAGAGAGAATTTTTTTTCCACAAATTCTCACGTTTCCAGGCGCCAAACGTTTGTGATGGTTTGATTTTATAGACATTCGAGGCGCTGGCGCCCCTTCCGGAGCCCCTTCCGGCCCGGCCCGGACGCCCCTAATGAGGTGTCGGCCCGATTGAAACGAACCGATAAGGGGCTGCTCGCGCAAATTGGTGGCAATTTTTTTATATCCATACCCTTTTTATATAATTCACCCACTCGTCTCGTCATACCGAAATAGCATTTAAAGTTTTGATATCTGAGATACTTCTGAAGAGTTTCCGCGCAGTTGTAAGTCTGCTTTTGTGATTGTGATATTCTCTTTGCCTGACTATACGGTAGGTAACGATCACTAGGGAAAAGATTTCGACAAGAAGTTAAAGGTGGTACTTACTTCAGATTTTTGATGGTCTATATATACTACTAGCTGTCCCCCGCGATTTCATCGGTAATTTCGGAGTTCCCGCGGAGGTTGCGGAAAAAAAGTACTCTATGCCCTTCAGTTCCCGCGGGAATTCCGGGATAAAAACTATCCTATCTTTTAAGTTGGGCCAAATACAACATAGTGACCAAATTTCATCACAATCGATTCAGTAGTTTCGGAGCCCATCGCGGACAAACAACGTGACACGTGATCTATATATATTAGATATATGATAGGTAGGATATTTCGTAGGTATGATAGAACTGTTAATTTAGCGTGTCTGTACATTAGAAATAATAAAAACTAGCTGTTCCCCGCGGTTTTCACCTCCGCGTTAAGTTGGGAGTTCCCGCGGGAATTCCGGGACAAAAACTACCCTATGTCCTTCTCTGTACCCTGACAATGTGTATGCAAAATTTCATGATGATCGGTTGAGCTGTTTAGGCGTGAAAGCGTAACAGACAGACAGACAGATCGACAGACAGACAGAGTTATTTTCGCATTTATAATATTAGTAGGGTGAAACTGAGGTGTTTGATTCTTGTTTTGGCAATAAATGAGTCTCTGATATTTGATATTCAATAAATAATTTAATCTGTTTAGAATCCCTTTCAATAATTTTCGGTAAAGTTTGTTGATCAGTTTCTCGGTTTATTTCAACTACTCGACGGATTTAAATCAAACTTTTCAAAAACTTAAGACTACTCTTTATCCCGCTATAACTGAGAGTTAAAACTTGCATACCAACTTTTGTTACGTCTTCTAGCAAGAACGAAACTCTGTGTCGCCATCGAAATTTTGCGACCGCAAGATTTGGCCGTTCTCTCTCCGAATAACCACAGGATGTTCCGAAAGAAATACGAGCACGTCGGCGGCAAAATTAGCGGAAAAAGTGCCTTCTATCGATCGACGACGCAAAAAACCATGCAACCTCGCTGCCCAGTCGATAGTGGACAAATGGAGCGCCGAATCAGCACTGCACGTGAAGTTTTCGCTCTCACCGGATTTCAAACAGACAAAAAGGCTGGAAAAAATACTTTTGCTGGCTTTTCGCGAAAACAAAATTTGTGAGTCCGTTCCGTGGTTTTACGATTTTTATCCCTTACGAGGTTGAATTAAAAAAAAAATAGGGATGTTGACTACTATTGAAAATCAAAATTCTAATTAGTCCGTCAGATAGAAAATAAAAAAACAATAGACACGTATTTTTTGCTTTTTTAAATAAATTAAAATATACAGAGATAAAGCGCATTAAAGTTTAGGATGAGGAGGTCGTGACGTCACTAACCGCAAAACCGCCATACAAACTGTCAGAATAGTGACGTCACGCGAAATTTCAACTCAATATATCGCCGTTATTTTTTGATTACGTAAAAAAAGAAAAAATACGTGTCCAATATTTTTTAATAATCTACAAGACGGACTAAAAAATAAAAATTAGTCAACATGCCCATTCTTCGTGCTCGCGTATACACTATAAAATACCGGCGAAATGCGAGTCGGCCTCGCGCACGAAGAGTTCCGTACAATTGTTTCCGTAATAACGGCAACGGTTTTACCCTTTGGGTACGGAACCCTAAAAACAAGCATTTTTTTTTGTTTTTAGACTTGGCTTGGGCTGTGCGCTGTTAGGTATATCATAGAAAGATAGAGAGAATTTAAACATCATAATTTTTGCTGACCGAAATAAGTATAATAATGACGATGATATATTCAGATGTTTGTTTCATGTTTGTAGATATGAAATAAATTCTCCAATTATTTTTGCACCTACGACGTACTGGGAAATCACATCGTGTGGATTCAATTTGGTCACTTCTGCACTTTTAACTTTCTTGAACTATCAAAGTCCAATATCGGCATAAACGTCGTGAATGCGCTATGAATCTTTTCTACGATGAATCTATTCGGGCCGTCGTTGGCGAAAATTTCTCTCTACGTAAAGCGAGCTTCCCCCACCCCTGACCCGCAAGTAATGCGATATGACGCGAGCGAGGCGAGGGTTTTATTAAAAATCCTCACACTTCGACTTTTGAAGTCCAGACTAAAAGGAAATTTTACATGATAATGCTTCGTCGAAAAAAAGATACGACGACTACTCAACAGGTCTCCATCACAATCAACCTGTATGTACATAAACTTTAATACCGGATTTCAAACTGTTTGCGCACAGTGAATAAAGTTCGAATTTGTTTGCGAACACTTGTGAAAGATAAGCCGTTTAGCTACCGACGGATAACTTTAGCCATTTCGAGGTAAGAAGCTACTATTCGACGAGTTTAGGGTGTTTTCAAGTGATTTCGAGTATTAAGACTGCGATATATCAATTTAGACTTTACCTGTAAAGGAATAAGAGTTTAATTTAGTTGCAAACTTTGTCGAAAGTGCTAACGCGTATGAACGTGACAGGGTGCGCTCGTGTTTTATTTGAACTCGTAATTATTATGTTTCCGTACGTCGACAACGGAACAATCCTAGAATTCTTTTTCGAATACGTCCGCCCGTAGAAGAATTCCGCCTCGAAACGCCTGACGTTTTAATCATAGCAACTTATTGAAAACTTCAGCTGTAGCATTGGTAGCAGGCGTTTTGTGCTTCGTTGGGAACGTATTGATGCGGATGTTTTTTTTTTTAATTTAAAATTCATAAGTTATTTTTACGCGCTGTAATTTTGCGAAACAGTGATTTTAATACTTTTAATTAAGTGTTGCGAGGAGGCTTGTTCGCGGTAACGTAGCCGCAGCTTTATTATTATAATAAATTAAATCGTACAACCATTTATAGCACCGCGCCGTGTTGTCGTTATTACGAATAACGGCCCATATTTATTAATATTTAAAAAACGGCTACGATTTTCATTACCTACCTATATTATTTTTCATGAATAACGAATATCAAGTAGGTCATTATAAATCTTTGAAGGTACATTACTTACCATAAATAAATAAAAATGCGAATAAGAATTTTTTTGTTTGTTTGTTCACCATGAAAATTTGTGTACACGTTGTCAGGGGTAAAAAAGGAAATAGAGTATCTACATTTATCCTGGAATTTCCGCGGGAACTCCAAAGGCAGCTAGTTGTAGAATGAAGACTTTCAAATCTCTTTGAGCAACATAAAAAAAAAAGATTTTTTTGTTGTTGTAGGTTAAATCCTTACTATTATAGGTATTGTAAATGCGCAAGTAAGTTTGTTTGTTTGTCAAGCTTTCATGCATCAACGGCTCAATCGATCATCATGAAGTTTTGCGTACACCTTATGAGGGGTACGGGACAGGGTATAGAGAACTTTTTATCCAGGGATTCCCGAGGGAACTCCGAAATTAACGCTAATGAAACCGTCGGGACCATCTAGTCTAGAAATAAAGTTCTGTGTTTAATTTGTTGCAATATTGTCACTATTGTCAAATCCAAAGCGAGTGTGTGACGCGGGGTTACCGCTAGTACCCGTCGCTAGTACCTGCCGCCGTCGACACCGACCGTCCTTTTGTCGACAAGTTCCCTTTGACGCTCGCACCGTCGCGTGTGAACGTGGCCTTACCGGTCAAAGTTTAATATAAAACTCTCCTGTCTGGGGGCACAGTAGTGCCCCCGCCAAGACGAGTCAAGCGAAGCGGAGGCACTATAGAATATGTGGCTTGGCCGTTTCGTTACTACAAGAACTACTACTACTAGAAGTATAACAGAAAAGTAATTAAAAGTGGATAAATTTTTTACCTTACGCTCATGTGAATGGAGCGAAATGGCCAAGCCACATATTCTGACTAAGCTGTTGAGTTTGAGAAGTTAGGCCTTGTAGAGTTAGAGTGTGTAGAGTTATAAGCTTGGCTATGAGATCTGATAACTGTTTGACAGTGCCCGTCGTATGGACTCGTCTTGGCATCATTTTACATGAATATGTTTTTGGTGGGATTCCATTTTCCAAGCTATTTGTCACATTTGGTGCGCCATTTTCTGTTTTGTATCTAGCTGTCGCCCGCGATTTTACCCGCGTGCGTTTCGGGATTCGTTTAGTGTCTTCAGGATGACAATCCTTTCTCAGCTGACGTTTGATTCCCATAAACAAACTACCTACGTTTATCCTGATCCGAAACACTTTGTAATTTTAAAGCATTTGTATATTATTACTAACTGTGCCCCGCGGTTCCACCTGCGTAATTTTCGGAATTCCCGAAGAAACTCCGAAGCAGCCTAATTTACATCAGCCAATTAGCAATGAAAGTCCCGTCCAAATCGGTCCAAGCATGCCGGAGATTCGCTCGCGTGAGTTTCGGAATTCCCGCAGCAACTCCAAATTCTTTCATATTCTTCTTCTCCTTACAATACAAACACTACAAAAAAAATATATCAAAATCAGTCCAGCCGTTCACGCGTGATGCCGTGACCAAGGGAAATAGGGATTTCATTTTTATCATATTTTTATATTCATATTAAAATATACTAACTTATTAGTTATTACTATATACATAATAATATAGATTATTATTGTAACTCATAAATAATAGTTCGCGTGGCTATCGGGATTCCCTCGGGAACTCCATAGCTAGAATGCATAAATATACCTAAACCCTGCACTGTATAGTGCGTAGTTAAAACGTTAAAAGAACTGAGTGACATAAAGGTCACAGACAGACAGATATACCTACCCGGACCGTTTTATGCTAGTTATGCTTATTGCAATCTCGTGTCGGAAACAAAATATTGCGAATCGCTCATAGAGAATTTAATAATTGTACTGAAATCGAACGATAGAATCAGATGAACACAAAAGCCCTGTTGAGCAAAACGAGTGCCGTGAAAGATGAAAAACCAATACAAGATAACGAATAAAAGAGGGTTTCGAAGCACGTAGGAGTAAAGCGAATTGACATGCTTAGGCACGTAGATACGTCTGTACGACCAGTGTTTTATCAAAAAACTCGCCATGTCCCTCGCGGTTTCGGAGACCCCGCGGAACTTCCTGTATAAACCATACGTATAATCCTTCCTCTTGAATCACTTTATCCATTGGTGAAAACCGCATTAAAATCCGTTCAGTAGTTTTTACGTCTATCGCCAACAGACTGACAGACGTGGCGGTTTATAATATACTAGCTGTGCCCTGCGGTTTCATCCGCGTGAGTTTTGGGTTTAGGAACCTTTGTGGACGCAGGCAGAACAACCCGCCAAAGTTTCATCACAATTGGACCAATGGTTTCGAAACGCATAGAGGAAAAACATCCAAACATTCATTTTTATTTATAAAGAAGAAGATAAGAATAATACAAACGCAATTTCTATTTAAAATTATCACAATGCATATATTATGGACTTACCAATAGAAATACCCTGTAAAAAAATAGATGTTAGACCAATCATAAGACTTCACAAAACACAGATCTACTTGATCCCACGCTAAGCTATAAGCTTGTGTCGTAGAAACCAAGCAAACGTGGTATATATACTATATTATTGTCTTACATATAGTATGGATATATAAACACGTCCAGACTTAAAATTGGAACCATATGTTTAACTAAAGTCCACCTGTGCCTGGAATCGAACCCGGAACCTCTCAAATAACGAGTAGGCGTTGTGACCTACTGCGCCAATCTTTGAGTCAAAATCTCATTTTTATTGATGAGATCTCGTCACCTTAAAAAGCCTTCAGTTTCATTGCTGACATTACTTCCGCTGGTGACTGTACGTTAACACCTTATCGCGTTAAAATGCATAAATCCCGTAGATCCTGTCACATCGGGGATCGCGGATCCCGCGGGATTTCCGACTCAGCTACGCACATACACGTGTTAAATGACACATACACTTCGGTATATTTCACATTCATCGTAGCGAGGGTTGCGTTTTTCGCGAACAGATTATTGGGGAGTTTTCGTCCGTATTTTTCCCCGCTCGGTTTTAGAACGACTTTTCACTCGGTTCCCGCGGGATTATTTTAATGTTGTCATCCCTTTTGATGTAATCCCGATGTGAATCTACATGTGTTCGGTATTTTATGAAATATATCTCATTTATGTTTTGGTTGAGTTACTTATATAAAGCCCGTGTTTTTATTATAGTACAATATAATATACTTGATTTTTTAATATGTAAGGATGACGCTTTATCCGCGACCCGTGTAATTCCGGAACGTGTTTCCATCCCTTCTAATGTCCATTCTTCATCTATACTAATATCTATACTAAATAAAGAGGAAAGATTAGATTTTTTGTTTGTTTGTTTGTCACGATTTAAATCAAAAACCACTGGACCGACTTCAAAAAATCTTTCACCATTAGAAAGCTACATTATCCCTGAGTAACATAGGCTATATTTTAATCCGGAATTCCCGCGGCAACTCCAAAATTATCACGGGTGAAATCGCGCGGGACAGCTAGTGTAAAAATATAATAGGTAGGTTATTTTTGGCAGGAAATATGAATTTTTCTGTAAGCACCCTAATAAGAAAGTTGTTAAAAACAATGTTTATTTGGTTTCCGGAAAAGCTTTATGTAGAGTTAAGCTCACATATCAGTATCTCGTGCTGTATCGATGAGGCGTCATATCCTCGCACTATCACGATGGGGGCAATTTATTTTCAATAACGTCTCGCGCAGGCTACAATGGGGTTATACGGAGCTAGTGGAAGTTGCCTTTACAATCCCCTTTTATGTGAAATTCTCACTACAAATTTACTTGAAGAGATTTTTTTTAAAGATATTGTAACGGTGTTTCGTGTGAAAGATGAATTCTGTATTCAGTTTTAGTCAAAGTGGCGTATACTGAAACGTTGAGGTATTTTTGTTGAATATTTTCCAGTAAAATCTATACTGATATTATAAAGAGGTAAAGTTTATGAATTGTGAGTAGGTACGTGAGTTTCTGACGCTGTAGGGGTAATCTCTGAATCTATGAACCGATTTTGAAAATTCTTTTACTTATAGGAAGCTACGGAAGTCCTGATTGACACAAGGTACTTTTTTGTCCCGAAATTCCCAAGGTCACTCCGAAATTACCGCGGGTGAAACCGCAAGGGACAGCTAGTACTGTATAAAACAGGTGTTTTGTTATTTAAAAAAATTGTATTTATTATATTTTAATACCGCTGTTTTTAAAACTGAAATAGATTTTTTTCCAAACTCAGTGTCAGTATCTAAATAATCAACTTTTAGTTCATTTGCATCCTTAGTTTCTCTCCTCTAACTAATCAATGGTCAGGCACTTTTTCATCGCTGGAATTTTGTTTTCAGTTTAGCTATAAGTTGCTTAGCTCTCTTCATGAATCAGACAAGGAAGTGATAATAATAATTAACGAAACAAAACGTATGCTTCTAACATTTTTATTGCTGACTGTACTTGCAGTATTCCAAGGCGCCAATCTCATCGCTAACACAATTTATTAGTGTGAGTGCAACTACTACTATATATCCCGACTTTATTCCTCCTTTTTTCCGTCGCATTCCGCGAGCAAAGGCCAATTTATTGCCTAAATAAGTGTTCGGAGTCAGGGTGATGAAATTTAATAACAGGGGGCGCTGCTACCCTACAAGAAAAGTGTATCGCTGGGAAGTGGGAGGTGTTACGCCCCTATTCATATAACGCTTTGTTAGTACCTCTGTACACACTTCTCTAGTATTTTTAACCAAAGCGGCGCGGCTGTGCCACATTCATATTTACATGTATTGAATGAAGTCGCTCCCGCACGAAAAACTCAAAAACTACTGAACGGATTTTCATTCGGTTTTCACCATTAGATAGAGTGATTCACGAGGAAGGTTTATATCTATAGTTTATCCTGGAATCCCCGCGGGAACTCCGAAATTAGCGTGGGCGAAACCGCGGGATAGCTAGTAGGTACCTATAAGATGTTCAACTGAAAAATAAATACCTATACGTGAGCATCACGTACCCGATATACGTATCTCATTGCCGACAGCGACCTCTTAAATATCCCCTTGTTTACGGCTCGGGATATATTAATAAAGCCACCCCACCCCCTGCGAGGTTAGGCGTTATAATAAAAAAGTCGAAGCCTCGAAGCTTTGCAACGGAAATAATGAGGATTTTCCCACGTCTTTATTTTGAATATCCTTTAAGTTCTCTGTTCTGTAATTCAGTATTAAAATACTGAGAAGAATATTCTTAGTATGCGTCTCATATTTCCTTTATTTTTACCAATTTGGCCCGGCTAAAGATTATTTTGCCACATCAGTTTCATTTTAAACATGCAGTAAAGCTTTGTTAATTACTGTAGAAAAAGTATTACGTGTTTATTTCCAAATTATCCAGGTTCGCTAGGTTTCCACAACGCAAGCTTACAGTTAACTGCGAAATCAAGTAGATCTCCCTCTGTACCCCTGACAACGTGTATCGTGTATGCAAAATTTCATGGTGATCGTAACAAACAAACTAACAAAAAATCAAATCTTTCCTCTTTATAATATTACTATAGATTGCATAGCACTGCGTTCCGCAGTTTATTTTCTTCTTTCACATTCATTGCAATGTCTGCTAAACGTTGTCTATAAATAAATTTATTTTCTAATGTGAAGAAAAACAAAAGAAGCGGAGAAAAATGCTTGGGAATTTCCGCTAGAGAATCTGGTGAGCATTTTGCATTTCCCCAGTGCAGTGTTGCAGTATTTAGATGCTGCACTTTCGCGGTGTTGCGCTGACACGGGCGTCTTAAATATGTAAGCACAAGGTAGCTTAGCTAACTCTGTCTTACGCTTAGATAAAGCTGCGTCCACAAAGATGCGATAAATCTTTGCGACATTAGGAACACCGCAGAATCGCAGAATCGCGAATCGAGAATTATTTTTCAAATGAATAAAAATACACAGAGATAAAGCGCATTAAAGTTTAGGGTGGGGGCTCGTGACGTCACTAACCGCTACAAGCCGCCATACAAACTGTACTGGTTAGCGACGTCACGCGAAATTTCATCTCAATGTATCGCCGTTATTTTTTGATTGCGTAAAAAAAGAAAAAATATGTGTCCAATATTTCTTTACTAATCTACAAGGCGAACTAAAAAAAATAGTCAAATAGCCTATTGTTTTAATAGCTGTTGTTCACTCGACATTTCCTGCGCGACGACATCCCCGCCAGTGTGGACGCGGGTTGCGGGTCATGTTTATAGTGGTGCAACCCGAAGCTCGCGGCTTGTTTGGCGCGCATCGAACACGGTCGCATCTCCTCCCGGCTGCACGGAAAATGATGCGGATCTATCTTAGATACTAGGTGTAGGTATATCTTTGAAGAGACGACACATTCCTAGCGAGACGAACGGCGTTTCTACGTGTATCTTAACCAATATTACAAAAGTTTGTTAGTTTATGTTTATTACGCATCCACGCCTTAAATGCTCAACTGGTTATCATGAATTTTTGCATACAAGTTGTCATGGGTACAGAAAAGAATATAGGGTATTTTTATCCCGGAATTCCTGCAGGAACTTCTAAATCAACGCGGACCGCAGGGAACAGCTAGTTACGAAATAAATACAGTCGCCAGTCAAACTCGGTGAACGGTGTCATCAAGAATTTGGTAACATTAGATTCGTATGAATCTTTGACGATGTAGTAGAGTCAAGAAAAGCTAAAGTTTAATATATTCTTCTATAAATACCCTTATTTCGCTCTAAAAGTAAAATTAAACTCGAAGGAAACAATGTAGAAGCCCTCTCGGGCCGGGACTCTCGGTCCTAATAAACACATCCCGACATGGCCTTTATGTCCTCAAATATTCAGAGAAACTATCCTCACATAAAATTGTTGGAATTGTTACATTATTGTGTTCGGACTAGGATAGTGAGGATTCTATTCGCAATAGGTCTACCAGTGTTAGAGAAGTTGGGGTCGAGTCATATCCTCAGAGATATCTAGAGCATAATTTCATTATATTTTTCCCTGTTAATATGCTCATTTGAGATCAAAGATTAACAGTGTCATATAAATACGGTAGAGGCTTTCTTATTATAGACGTAAATCGAGATTTTAAATAATATAAAACTCGTAGAATCCATCATCAGCCTGATAAAGAATTCACGCAGGAATTCCGAAATTGATTTAGGAGACTTAATGATGTCCCGTTTTTTTAATTTTTATTAACAGCTTTTTCTAAAATCAAAGGTACAGAGAGTTTTGCATGCAGAAAGGGTTGAGCCGGTACAGCCTGGGTAGAACCTATACTTAACATATACGTATTATTCCGTTCTGACCATCCACCTCTCTTAAGGTTGCTCTGCCCACCCCCGGGGAGACAATTCCAATTTTATGAGCGTCAAACTTAAAGGTCGTTTCGCTGGATGTAAAGTTCTGTACCGAGCTCTCCTTAGCTACAAGTTGTAGCAAAACAAAGCAATCCTTAAGCGTTTGTGAGAATCTAAATGTTTAATGTATAGTTATACCGTCGAACAATGCCCGTTCACTATTTGTTACCGGTTAATTGTTACTCGGTTACTATTATTAGTAAGTTTAATACGTATCGCAGTGTAATAACCCTAAGATTTCTATTATGGAAGTTGCTTATGGAATTCTATGCTCGGAATATGCTTTTAGCCAACATTAGATGTTGCCACTGGGTTAACTCGCCACTATTACGCAAATCTTTCTGAACTTTTTATCGGGATGTAAAGTCCCTATGTCTTGTTTCACTACATATTATATTATACAACATGAAATACGGGTGTTGTAAATAAATTGATTACAGCATATTTAATTATTATTTAAACAAGAACTACCCTCTTTCTCTGTCTTTATACATATCCTCTCCCTCTCTTTATTATTACCTCTTACAGGCTGAGTAGCGGGCGACGCGGCTTGTAAATATCACATGACCCATATTCGAACTTTTTTAGCACCTACTACATAACTTCGCTGTTGTTTATGATGATGTTATAATGAATTATTTGAAAAGCTGCTCACAAATTAGCTTTCGTGTAAATTCTTTCTTCTGATGAGAAGGGAGAAATTTCGTCAGCAGTCACCATTAACAGTCGAGATTCGATCTCTAACCTCGCGCGTTTCGATCCAAACGCTGAAAGCTAAACCAACCTTGCTGCCACGCCGTTCGTACTTGTTGCTAATTTAGGGCTTGTATTTACCGGGGTCGAGTGGAGGCTGCAGCGCCGGCGGAGCAGACGCTGCCCTCAATACGAGAGGCACCACCTAACCTATTTAATGTGCGGAAGTGGGGCGGTGCCTGGCGCATGAAATATTTATGGAGACAGACAAGCTTGCCTGCACTACAGTGGGTGAGGCTCGCATGCTGATTGTGAAATGTGATAACGATGGGGCTAATTTTGGTTTTGTTTAAACAGCTTTTGTGGGAACCCACAACAGTCAGCTGATATGTATGGACACAAACGGTTAAACGTTTACTGGAAGTCTGTAGAACTTCTCAACAACGGGGCGCTTACAAAAACTTTAAACTTTTCTTTAGTTATTACCTTTACGTAACTCTCGTACCTACCTTAACTTAAGTTTAAGTAGTTTGTTTGTCGTTTAGTAGCGGTCTATTAAACTGCCGGCAACCGTTACAACCTGGTTAAACCCCTTTCCCCCGTCGCCGCGCCCCTTCTGTCGTGGGCTGCGGTTCGCATAAAATATTTATGAGCTAACGCCCCACTGAACGCCTGAATGTAAAATCGTGGCAAGTGACGAGATGACGCTTCAAGTGGAACTGCATATTGGGGAATTTTTTAACCTTGGTATTTTTAATAAAATTCGTAATAATACAACAGTAAGTTAGGGTCATTGGAAAATGAAATGGTCGTTATAGTAGAAAAGCGTTGATTGGTGATATCGTGTCTGCTGAGATTGCGTTATAGACATACCTCTCAAAAGATGAACTGACGATCTTTCGAGGATCTCTGTAACCAGCCGGATTATGGTTGGAGTGGTCATCAAGGAAATTCTCGGGGTGACCTTTGTTCAACAGTGAAAGTTGGTAATATTTTGCGCAAGATAAGCTCGACATTTCCACAATAAAATACTACAAAGTATATAATTCGCCGTTCCCCATGCGGTATAAAAGGGTGTGATTTTTTTCTTGTTTGTATGAAAACACCGTTGGTTCCCTCAATATCGCTTTCCGCTTGCAATATGCACCATTTTTATAAAGTTAAAATGTGTACATCGGTATAGTTTGCGTAGAGTTTCACATGCGAATTTGTTACCCAACTTGCCTCTGGTTGAGGTAGTGGGGTGCAAATATAATAATAATAATATTGTTTATTTTCAGATAACAAGATCCAATTACAATTTTTCAAGTTAGTTATTTTCAAGTTTTGTCTAATAAAGAGGCTTTTTTGTAATCATTATGTAACGTCGATCTGTGTAGGATAATAGGATACTTAATTTTACCAGTATAATCACAAACTTTTCCAGTTCCCAGAATCAAAGCTTCCATTAATGGTTTTTTTATTTTTTTTTTATTTTAACTAGCCACCGCCAACATAATCGGCGCCTGTCTCTACATATTATTATTACAGGTTTTTTATTATTTATATACATTTTCTTATATCTATTCCATGCAGTTAGTTGCACTCTGTTCTTATTTTCTATGTTATTTACTTATTCCCTATTTCTTACTTTCTACTTATTTTTATGATACAGTTTATATATACACAATATATAATGTAACATAATTTTATAGCTATTTATTTCTCCTATTTACATTTTTAGTAACTTTTTTACAATACTCCAGGAAACACTCTCTATTATTACTACCCATTATTTCCGAGGCACTCTCCCTCACTATTTTTCCATTAATGGTTAGGTATAAATGGCATCGTAATGACGCATGTCATCCTAATCTTACAAATACCCGCTAAAATTAAGTTGTCAGGCTCGTCTAGGAAGTGTTTTTTTCATAAATTTAATTCAGCCAAACAATAACAAAGCATTAAAGCACAAGTTCAGAATAATTTCCTTTCCAAGTCATGTGGAAAACGCTACCGTTTCAAGTGCTAAGCGGAAAAAAAAATGTTATCCAACCGTGTATTTTATTCGTTGTACGTGCAATTTTGAAATTTTAACCCCCTAAGCTTTCCCGTTGGTAAATTTTAAAACACCTGTTAATAAACGCGGCAGGTTTTTTGCGGACGTAATCAAGTTAATGCGAAGTGGGGTGATGACAAAAAAACTTGCTGAACAAAGCTCCCGTTTGTGCAAAAAAATTTTTTGGTCGGTTATAAATTAGAATAATATATTTAGTCCATGGTTATAATGTGAAGCTTTTTTCACGTGCACGCAAAAACTGGATGGATGAATGGATTATATTAAAGTGTTTAAAGCGACTTATTTAATGAAGAAGTGAGAAATGAGTTCGGTTCTTATTACCAATGCGTATTGGTTACAGGTGTCTTGTTTTTCAATAGATAAATGACTCTGGTAGGTTTTACTAGCAGGGCTTGATCCAGCAAGTAAGTTCTTTAACTGACATAAAGATATGGAGCAAAAAATTTTCTTTTGAGGCACAAATTGTCTTATCTGTCGTGAGTTATGAGTCACTCAGTCTCGCGCTCGCTAGGTCACAAAGTTTAGTTTTCTCTATAATTTTATTTGTACTTTTTTACCGTGTTTTGTAACAAATTAAAAATTGCTTGTTTCAGGTAATTACGTTTAACATACCGGTCCACAATATTCATACATTCAAGAAATACGTAAGTGAATATTACGGCTTGTATATAATTTCCTATCCAAACTACCAATCTAGTTGACACGTAGGGGGAACATCGGCTAGAATGTAACACAATTAAAATTCGCGACCACGCTGCGTCTGCTCTCGCCCGACGTAATTGACCGAGCCGTGTTCCCCCGGCGCTGCCCGCGGCGCGCGCTGATTGGTCGCCGCGGTCACGTGTCGCGGCGCGATGAAGGCCGCCGGGGGAGTCGGGGCGAGTTCGATCACTCTTGATGGACACAGTGTGGAGATTAATGAACTTTTGCGGGTTATATTCTGTCGTAACGCTGTCACTTTATACGTGACTAGCTGTTTCTAGCGGCTGGTGTTTGAATTCTGTATTAGAACTTCGCGTCTCAATTCTGTCGCGTTTTTTTTTTGGACTAGAAAAATTAACAAGATAATAATAGTAATTGTTTAGCCGATTCAGCAAAGTCCATAATCCTTAGTAAAATCTCGTTTTAAAAAAAAATAGCTTTATAAATCTTATCACACTGTTTTAATATCTCGTCATGTTTTAATGAAAGTCTTGAAACGAGAAAATGCGAGACACATTTTAAATTAAATACAATATTTCATTTGATGCCTTGTACTTATCGCGTAAGACGAATGCCGCTTCAGTTCCGTCCCGGAGCGACGGCGCAGCGTGACGCCGATAAGTCTTGAATGATGTATAAACATCATACCTACATTTTACGTACTTTAGGCAAAGAATGCTATTACTGCGTAAAGGAGCGACTCTTCGTCCCGCTGACTTGGTGCCTCTCCCCCTCCCCTGCCCCTCCACGAAGTAGTGGCGAGCCTCCAGTCACTGCTGTTTGTGTGTCGGACAATATCTTGGACAATATCAACTTGGATGTGTCCCTCCCCCCGCCGCCCGCCGCGCCCGCCGCGAGCCCTGCGCCGCACGCACACCTACACGTATGCACACAAGCCACAAGCCTGTAGTAGTGAGGAGTTAATATTGTTCGCTTATATGGAGTGTCAAAGTGTATTTTAAGTTTTTTAAGTGACAAAAAAATATAATATTCTTGAGCCTAAAATGAATCCCGAATAGTTTGAGCCTTTTAACGTTTCTCTTGGAACGAAAGCTTATCATAACGTTGAGGTTATACGGGTCATAGTCCAATATACCGACTCGGTTTTTTACACTATGCGTATACTCATGCTTTTCAATTGATTCTAATATGATTACTTACTGGTTTTCAGTTTTCTTTTACCGTCAAAGTCCGTGTGAACGATTTAGTTTGTAACTCTCGACCTCTGAATAAGAACCGAGATATTTACCACTGGATTAACAAATTAATGCCAATTTAAGTGTACTCAGTGTACAATTTGTGTGTAATCAGGTTTAATTGCAATTTCAACTTTTGACGTTATAAAAGTAAAATTATACATAGATAAACAGATGTTTACTGCCGCACGAAGGCCTGAAAGGATTTTGACGACGACAACTGGAAGATAGATCCGATAGTTGAGCTATTTTTAAATCAAGTTACAGATAGAATTCCAAATAGATATTAACATTATTTTGATTTTACATTACTTTAAAGCGGGACAAGTTACGACTTGCCTTTTTTGGGTTCCGTAGGCGAATAGCAAAAAACGAATCCAAAAGCATTTTATTTTTATTTTGACGATGAATGTTATTTCCCACTAGGGAATCCTTCACAGCGAGCGGTGCAAAACGTGCTTGGCCTGTTTAAAAAAATAATTACGTATCTACAGTGGCCGTGAGGCTGTTGTCAAGGAGAAAAGCAGCAAATGTCTTTAAATACCTAACCAACTTGGAAACCCTACGTGATATAGTGTGACTTTGCTTGCACGAGCTCGGAGTGCATTAAGTTGCATTTTGTTTTTCGCGTCGCACCCGATTCGATCAAACGAAAACCAACTCTATACCCACACAACTGAGTCCATATCGACTGCGGAAACGTTTTTGCCAGTCCACACACAGCTTAGGAGAAACGTCAGGAGTTGTATTCTAAAATGATCTTTTTGCCTTAGCAATAGGGATTATGCGGTTCGTATTTTAGTGTTTGCGGTGATCCCCTCGCACTTAGCGTTGCGCTGTTCATAGTCGGCTTCCACTTGTCTGTCTGTCTGTCTGCTAGATTGCACGACGGCCGCTCACTTTCACGCGTTATTACGTAATGGGCGTCTGACGTGCACAGACACGATAATAGATGCAATGCTTAATTCGAGACACTAAAAAAACAGTGGTTTTAACGATACTCGAAGTCAATACTGACTGCTACGCCTGGTCGTGGGTTCGAACTCCGCCACAGTTGATTTATTCCGAGTCTGGGTAAAAACATATATTTTCAAATTAGTTATGTATTCTATCAGCTGTCTACCCTCTTAGCTAACAGCATGTTGACAATATCTAATCGTATAACTCATAGGAAACTTAAAGAACGAATCCACATTCCTGACATTTGAGAATTGGACCATTTGCGAATTGGACCATTTGCTAATTGGACCATTTGCTAATTGGACCATTTGCGAATTGGAGGATTGGACCATATTTTGCGAATTGGACGAAATGCGCCTGAACGGTCACGTGGTCACGTATAATTTTTCAATCATAAGTCCAGTTTTGCATAACTATGTGACATAACGATTCGTTCGTTAGTTTTCTGTGGATTATACGATTATAATAGATTTTCATCTTAGCTAAGAGTACCCGTAGCAGATACAAGCTCTGTCTTCTAGCTCGAAGCGCGATTTCTATATTTTTCCCTTCACCAATATGTAACGAGGCGGCCGTATGCCACTCGTTACGATATCCTGCCTCATTTGTATTACTTTTTATTTTTAAGATAAGTTCTTTTTTATATTCTATTAATATTCTTTTTATAAATTTCAAATAATTTTTGTATTCTCATTTTGTATTTTACTAGTGACTTCAATTCCAGATTCGGCACAATAAAGATCTAAATTATTTGTCTCTCAATAAATTTTATTTTACCATTTTATTTTATTATCATATCTTCTACTGAGCTAGCCGAGGATTATTACTACCACGAACCTCACAAATATGCGCCAAAGAACCCTACAGCGAAAAGTCGCTTACTGACTAGAGATCTCGGGAATAAATTGAAGCTGATATTTGGCAGATAGTCAGTCAGTCTATAGGTAGGAGACGTCGCGGAGTTCCCGCAGAAACTCCCAAATTACCGCGGCTGCTATTGAAACCACAGGGAGCAAGCTGGTATTAAAATATGTCCAAAAATAATAAGTCTAAAATGGAATTATCTTTTATTAAAAATGGTAGCTCTTCATTTGTACTCGCTGTCAAACTCGCTATAGCTGATGTCGGAGTTGGCCTCGGAAGAGTCGCTGTCGGGCGGGTTGTAGTCGTAGAGGAAGTGGTCCCCGTGGTAGACGATGTTCTCGCATCTGTGGTCGTGGATCTTGACGAACACTGCGCAGAAAAAGATCGACCATTGAAATTTGATAACGTTTCATTTTTAACCCCCGACGCAAACACGACGGGGTGTTATAATTTTGATGAGTCTGTGTGTGTCTGTGGCATCGGAGCTTCCGAACGGATGAACCGATTTCGATGCGGTTTTCTTTGTTTGAAAAACAGTTTGATCGAGAGGGTTCTTACCATTGTTTTATTAAAATAAGGATATATATACCTCGCTTATTGAGAACGAGGTATACAGGGTGTCCCGTAGATTGACTTCAAGCCAGAACCAGGTGATAGGCTAAAATATAAAAATCTTTGCTATGCCTATTTAAAAAAAAGGATAGTTATTAAAAACTGACGAAAGTAATAATTTTGAAAACTTCATTGGCAAAAACTTAAATTTTAAGCAGTAGTTTTCAGAAACACTATTCAGTATTACACGATAGGAAGAAAATTGAAAAAAGTTAAGGTTTGTAGCAACAGGAGTTAAAAAACCGTCGCAGGGTGTAAATTTTTATAAATGCCCATTTTTTTTAAGACTTTATTTTTTTACGTTTTTCTTTTAAGTTATGATTTAGCCTATCACCCGGTTCTGGCTTGAAATTGATTTACGAGACATCCTGTATACATATATGTTTGAGATTACCTAGAATTTACTTTGAGAATTTGTAACGCAACTTGACACAATAGGTGCTAGCTGCCGCACTTAGTCTGTAATTACACGAGTGCAATTCCACCGTGTGCTAACGCTCTAGCGGCAGCTAAGACTTCAAGCCATTAGCACTCCCCAGACAAGTCTTACCTGGGATTTGCTTAATCCCACCAATTGTTACCAACACCTTTGCATCTGGTTAAGTGAGATTTACTCTTAATACTTTATTTTTTTACTGCTCTATAGGGTAATTTCTTTAAACATTTGTAGATACAATAAACGAAATTTATGAGATGCAGTAAGAAATGCTAAGTGACTACTGCATCTCATGAACACTTCTTGACAGTAGTTCGATATTATTGTGTATGACTTGTGTCTTTACTTTGCTTTTGTGACTTTTATAATATACTCAAATACTCGTACAATGGCCGAAATATCATACCTTTCAAACCTACCACAAAGAACCTTTACACCAAAGATAAGTATTAAACCTTTCTAAAGTTTCTATATAAAAAATGCTTGGCCTTTATTGTTCTTAGGAAAAGAAAATCGCATCTTCAAAAAATTTCACGTGAAATTCTGTGACCAGCTTTTGTGACCTTATTAATGTACCCATACGGGCAATTTACCTGTCTTCAGCCTGTAGCTGAAATGAAAACGATACTCACTTGTTCCATCCTGGCAGTTCCTATAGTACATCATGCAGCTGCTCTTGAAGCTCCTCCGGGCGCGCTGGTAAGCGCCGCATATCCAGTCAATACTTTGGTCAGTCCATTTCTTCTTCATATCCTCTGGACACGGAGTGCATTTACGATGCCATTTTCTCCTAATATGAAATTAGATGATATCACTCGGGGGAAAACTCTAAAACGGATAACTGATGAGAACCAAGAGAGAGGAAAAATAGGAGGATTTGGAATTAGTAAAAATTAGACTCCTTTTTGATCAGTTTATTAAATGTGTACTCCAGCACTTACCAAGAAAATAATTTTTATCTAGTTTTGCAAAACTGGACGGCCTTGCGGGACTTACTAGTAAATCAGTATTGGACAGTTTGACTAAAAATCTGAATGTATTTCCTATTATGTGTGTTTGTATGATGTCCCACCATCCAGTCCTCTCCGCGCTAGATTTCGGCACGTGTTTCTTGTTTTTATCGTCCACACCAGATTCAGTATCTTCCGACACCCCAATAGAAGAATCAGAGTCATCATCTGTAAAGTGTTAACAAATATTTAGTTAACTAATATGTGTAAAGATAAATAAACATTCTATCTTTTAATCCTTCAAATATTACCATCCT
Source organism: Zygaena filipendulae (assembly GCA_907165275.2). Classification (NCBI taxonomy): domain Eukaryota; kingdom Metazoa; phylum Arthropoda; class Insecta; order Lepidoptera; family Zygaenidae; genus Zygaena; species Zygaena filipendulae. The sequence goes on from OU015669.1 coordinate 282,908, forward strand.
TTTATTCTAAATTATTGTATTATTGTTAACGTGAATTTAACTGTTTTTATTTAAAAAAGAAAAAAACGTATTTACTGTTGTTACTTCAGTGAGAGTTCTGTGAAGTCAAAGTTCCAAGAGTTTTAACTGTAACTTGACTTAAACTCAGATGTTATGGGCAATGTAAACAGTAACTGTTACTTGACAATTTCGATAAGCACCATCCGATGACAAAGTAAACACAAAGCGATGTTCAACAAGAATACTTACTACGGTCAACATTAAGACCGAGTTTCAATTAGAGAAATGAATAATAAATAACTGTTCACTTACAGCCACCAATAGCCTCACATCATTCGTTTATCAATCGCAAGAGTTTTTCAAAAGTGATTTAGTGTTTCACCTTTAACGCCTGATGATGATGATGTAGATCGTGATTTCTTATTTCTTCTGGTCTCAACTTTCGGCACGTCTAAAGATTTTATTTTGTCTTCAAATTTTATGTTCGATAGATCGGTGGCGTTGCTTGAATTCGTGCTTCGTACAAAACTGGCCGTAACCATGAAATTGTGACCTTGGAAAGAACTTGTATATCTTAAACTTACTGACGGATATGAATAGTATAACAAACAGGTCATTCAATAAATTACGAGGCTATTAATGTCACAAAAACCCAACCGACTTGTCATGAGTCTTTTGACAAAGTGATGAGCTGGTTATAACTTGTCAAAAATGGTTTCTGACCCTTATTTGTAAAGGTATTATAGAGAGTCGTAGTCCCATTTTATCATGTTTTAAATAATTAAAGTAAAAAAGATTTATCACCACACATATCGTCTACATTCTTTTGACACTTGTAATAGGGATGTTGACGACTTTGGAAAATCAAAATTCTAATTAGTCTGTAACTTAGAAAATTAAAAATCATTCGACACGTATTTTTTTATTATTCAAATGAAAATACACAGAGATAAAGCGCATTAAACTTTAATGCTCGGGCTCGTGACGTCACTAACCACTACAAACCTTACAAACCGCACTGATCAGTGACGTCATGCGAAATTTCAACTCGATATATCGCTATTATTTTTTGATTACGTAAAAGAAGAAAAAATACGTGTCCAATATTTTTTATTAATCTACAAGAGGGACTAAAAAAAATTATCAACTAGCCTATGGTACATACTATGGAACAAACTTCTCGGGTTTACCTTCATTAACTTGTTTGTCCATTAAAGATAATAATATATCTTTATTTTTCTATTTTTTATTGCGACCATTTACCATTTATTGTGACCAGGGAACCTGCTAGTTTTGTGAATCTTTAAATATGACTAAACCTTTCTCCATCCTCTGTGTCTGTCAGTCTCGGGACTTATCATGAAACATGATACTATTTATATTGTCAAATATAATACTACAATTGAACAGCAACCAAGCTTACCAATGACTACAAATGCCATCAATTTTATTATTATTTCCATCGTTTTGTCCAAGTATTTTTAAAATAATGTTCTTGCTACTGGTAACCGTAAAAATATCCCATTTGTCATCAAAACACTCTGCTCCCAGTCTAACACTACGGTTGAATATTTTATTACTTTTCTTTCATAACGTCGTTTTTATTTTAAGTACTTGTTTACATTTTATTCCATTGTATTGAGGATATTTTATTGTATGTGTGTTATTGAAATCTTATAAAATTCGATAGCGTTTTCTTTCTCTAAGTTTTTTTTTGTGCGATCAGTGATTTAGGATATTTTTATAAACAAAATTATATTATGTTTGTAAAAATCATGAATCCTAACACTACGTCAAAGGAACTATATAAAAATTCACGATAAAATATATGATATCAGCTGAAATAAGAAAATCTGATAAATAAAAAAATACGATCTCTACATTTTATTGGCCTCTATAAAACCTGACGAGACAATAAATTCGGTGCACGGCAATATTGTTGTTTTTATTGTCCTTATTAAATGAAATACATGCATTGTAACATGGTCTCACACTTTGTAGACATAGAACCAGTGACGGCCGTGGTAGGTGTCGTTCTGGCAGCGGTGATCGTGGAGTCTTACGAACACTGAAATGAAAATTTTCTATATTACGACCGTGACAAAAAAATATTGGCCCATGTTGTTCTTTCGTCTTTGGTTCTTACTGGTGCCATCTTGGCAGTTCCTGAATCTCATCATGCACTCGCTTTTGAAGGTCCTCCGGGCGCGCTGGTATCCAGCGCAGATCCACTTGATGCCGATATTGGTGTGTTTCTTCATCATGTCATGGGGACATGGGGTGCATATGCGGTTTGTTTGTGTCCTGCAAATACAGTCAACACAATCTTTAAGGTTTACTCCTGAGGTCTTTATACGAGCCGTTATTTGCCTATCGAATCGGAGAAGAAAAAAACATGTTCTAACTTAACGATTTTAACTTATCGTCGCCCAAGTGTTATGCATTGATACCGTCTAGTAGTAAATCAATGATTGATACATACTCTGATAAACATCCTTCACATGTCTGGTGGATTGCATTTTTTGGCTCCAATTACAGCGTTATAATGGATAAAAAATGAGTGTGCTTTATGAGAAAGCTAGCTGTGCCCCGCGGTTTCATCCGCGGTAATTTCAAAGTTTCTGCGGGAATTCCGTGATAAAAAGTACCCTATGTTCTTCTCTGTACCCCTGACAACGTGAATGCTAAATTTCATTTAAATCCGCTCAGCCGTTTTTGCGTGATTGAATAACAAACATCCACAATCCAAACATCCACACTTTAACATTTATAATATTAGTAGGATTGCTCAGTTTTTTTTTTGACAACAGAGTTGAAAAAATTGTCGTCACGCGTCTTCGTGGGGGTGAACTTTGTGTGATGAACGAAGCCCGAAGGCTTCCGCTGTCCAGCCTGAGCGTATTTTAATACCTGTGGAACCTTGATTGCTCGCTTTCTACGACACGAGCCTATAGCCTAGTGTGCTACCAAATAGATCGGTGTGATTTTGCTATTTGATTTTTAAGAAGATTTGGTGAAGGAAGCTATCAACAACTATTATTATGGCTGAGAAGTGTTTGTTGTATAGAAAAACATCGTGGAGTCTGAAAATTATGATATGACATACGCTCGTATCCTTTCTTTCGTCTCCTGCGATGACGCGGCCGAGGACCAGTCGTTGTCAGTGGTATCAGACTGATCCGATGAAAGCGTACTGGAAAGGATTGCTTTTATGTTTATAAATAACAAGCGACACGAGCGAGCGGAGTCAATATAAAAATAAGCCGCCTTAATTTAAAAATTCCTCTGAGAATTTTGGAATAAAAAGTAACTTTTGTCCTTTCTGTGCTCCTGACAACGTGTATGCAAAATTTCATGATGCTAGGTTGAGCCATTAGGACGTGAAAGCGTAACAAACAAACAAACAATTACTTTCGCATTTACATAATTATACAACGTGTTAATGAATTAACTGAAAACTAGAAAGTAGTTTGCTCAGGATCGACTTGCGAATCGATCGCACCATGTTTAATTATAGATTATATTTTTTTTAATTTGTACTTGCCCATGTCTAAATGATTTATAACACAATATTTGGCGCGTACGCCGCCCTTAGCATACAAATCGAATCGGTCATTGCACGTAGGCGCGAACGTAGCGTTTGAAATTTTGTAGATAGGTCACCTCCAAACTAATGTTGAATAACTTTTGAACTATGAATTTTTTCGACATAATTTATATTTTAGTTACGTTATTGTTTATTGTTTTGAATGGGGTGTATCAGGTTTTTGTTTAATTCATTAACACGTTGTATAATAGTAATAGGATTAATATGATAAAATCCACACCCGGTCGAGTCACCCAGGGAGCCTTTGAAGCCGCTGTTCTCCTCACTGGAGACACTGAACGGGGCGCTGTCGTACCACTTCCAGCCCCTGTGCTGGGCGTCATTTAACGCGGCTACGTTGTCCATTTCGTTCAATGACTTTAGACCAAACGAAGTTGTGAGCGTCTGCGCTTGGCACTGTGCTACTGAGAAATAATATATCTATCTATAGTTTTCTATAGCTGTCTCTTTAGCTCTATATTTCACAGACTATAGATTTTTTTTTTTTATTAAAGGCTATATATCAATGCTTTAATTCTTCCCAATTCTTTAGAAGCTTTTCAGCTATCGTCAAAGTCCACAGCAAATGTACTTACGTATACAACCAATGAAGTCAAAAAGTAAACACTAAAACAAGTTACTTAAAGTTTCGTTGTCTTTCTGTTACCGCTGACCCGGAAAATTCTGAACGGATTTTCATGCAGATTTCATAGGTAGATGAAGTTTAGCATGAAGCAACATATAAGCTTGCACTAGCGAGTGGACAAAGAGCACTATGGAAAATAAGGTATGAAAAAAAAAGTGTCATAAATAACATTCTTAAAATCTGCCCATAACATTTTTTCATACTTACAACTTAATAATGTAAATATAAACATAAACACTATCATTTTACAGGTTTACGCGATAAATTCAGGCATTCCAAGTTACATTTTGCCGTAACTTACGAACTCTTAACTTTGTCGTTGCGTCGGATCGCATTTCACATTTTTTATTGTTTATTATTTCACCAGCTTTATGGTCGCATTATTGAAATGTGGTTCGTGTATTGTTTTTATTAAATTTTCGCTAACTATGTCATTTTTTTTACTTTTACAAAAAAAGAAAATAGCTTTAATTGCACTGATATTTATTGACATTGTACCTGTTTATACATATTTTGATGACAAAATGACTAAAGTATCACAAATATTTTTTTAAGTTTAATGATCGGACATCGTCAGACAGCGTCATCTGGATCTTAAAAGCAGTGCTTGTAATATGGTATCGGACTATTGATATAATAGTTAGTAAATATATTATTTAAAAATACTAAACATCTAGGCTCAGGGTCACAAAATGGTTATCACATAAATGTATATATACCATGATGCGGAAATCGAACCCACTACACCAGCTGATTCGCTTACCACCTCAACTAGAGTGCTGACAATTTTATAATAAGTACTCTATTTCTTCGATAGCGCCGCTAGCTGCAGCATCTTTAAATACTGAAAGGTCGTTACCGTGATTAACAATTCGCAGGTAAAAAGTATCATACAAACTTTCAAAATGAATATTGTCTACTATATTTTCTTGCTGTGCTATTCTACAAAGGCAATTGGAAAAATCAAACAAACACTCTTTGCTCACATTTCGTTTCTTTATTTCTAATATCTATTCTTTATGAAGCGTGCCTAGTGACCGTATAAATCGCTGATCGCACGTATTAGTATGAGTAGAATCTTCGAATCCATTTTGATCGCCTTGTCGATTTGTTTCAATAAATATTCTCCTTGTTTTTATTTTGTGTAGGTACTTATTTTAGCGTTCTGGAGTGGAAAAAACAATTATTTACATGAACACATGATTTATCACATTTATATAAATACAATTAGTTTTACGACAACATTGGCGGGCTAATGTGAAAATTTACTTGTCCTGCCCAATCACGTAGCCATACGTGTTGAAAATACTATCTTACGCTATTTTATCATAAAAATATCTTCTAAAACTAGTCCTTATCTCTATTATGAAATACCTTCATTGCTATCGCTTTTCTCAGTTACTTCTTCACTTCCTTCATCGCCTATAACAATATTTGAATAAGTTATCAATTTGTAGATCACGCTCTATAATTGTAATATACAATATGACTGTTATGGTACTTGTTAAACTGTGTGTGTGGGAAGTTTAATCAAATATAAGATGTAAGTATGTGAATATAAACTTTATGCTGACAGTAAAGAATGTGTTTATGCAAAGGCTGTGTTGTGTGTCGTATTACGTTACAGTGAAATAGCCTCCGTGATATCAGACTACAAATAAGGTAAAACTGGGACATTGCAAACTGACTACAAAGTTATCACCTTAATTAATCAAATAGGCACCATAATACGACATAGTAATTTCATTCGTAAAAAAATATCCATGTATTGGACTGAAGAGAGCTTACCAACTGAAAATAATAACAGTGTTGGTTATAAAATAAACAATTTGAATTTGTTCTCTAATATTGGTATTCAGATCCGATTAATTAAATCATGCTGTACAATGACAGCTTTGTTTCCAGTGCGTCACTTACTTATTGGCAAGGGGTACCCAGACAGTTGGCATAGATGTCCCCGTCGTCGCCTCGGTGACAGAAGCACGCCTGACAGTTGTGGTGGTACTTATCACCATCGTATTTGCACTGGCCTTTTCCTAAGAACCCATCACCATTGTTATGTCAAGTATTGAGAATGTTTTTATGTTGTATGACTGAGAATTTATAAATGAAAATATAGTAATTTTATGTTTGGAAAACTTGCTTCTTCACTCAAATGCCACTTCACACTTCAGTTAAATTATCCATCAGTGAAATAGATTGCTGCAACTGAGTATCATTTATACTGATGTCTATAGAATCATGCTAGTGTATACTGAAATTGTCTATGTTTTTCTGTTTTCCAATGCGAATTAAATTAAAATCCTTTATGTCAGTAGATACTTCAAATAGATGTACCTACTCCATATTGATTTTGAGTAAGGATTTCTAAATATTACATTATGATATGAATTGTATAAATCCAATAAGCAACTTAAGCCTTGGTTAAAAAGTAAGTTTGATTAAACTGTATTTGCGTCAGACCGCACACCATCTGCTCTCGTTGTAATATATTCATAATTTATGTCCCCAAAGTTGTCAAGGGAACAACGGCAGATTACTGGGATACGCCTGTTAAGAATTACGCACGAGTTTTTGTTGAAACAATATCTTGTTTTGTGAGTTTTTGTTCGTAAATTATATATTTTGAGGGCAAAGGGAAAGTAATTGGATCTTTCAAAGTTATAATATGATACTCACTCGATTTTAAAAGTGGTCTTCCGCCGGCTAGAGCTTGGGCCACGCTTGATGCACCTGTGAAATTGTATGGGATAAAATATATTTTGTTTGGTTTCTTACTGTGTATCTAGTTGATACCGGTTAAGAGTTCGCATGAATTTACTTATTCCTTAAAGAGTTTTATTTTTAAGCTCAAATTAACATAATTCTGCATTCATAAACTCTCTCTTATTCACCGATACGAAAATATTGTGTTATGGTATCTTCCGTCTCTCAGATAAAAACATTTTGACAATAAGCATTCTTTCTTCGTATCTTAGTATCTATCTGAAATCGTCTATAGTAATATTGGACATAGTTAAGCAATAGTGTGTTAACCCACACTGGAGAAATTTTGAGTAAATCGTGTTTTAAAAGCAATAGCGCCATATTTTGTCAACATTTTTTTATGTTCAATAATTTGTTAGTATTTAAACAATGTAATAAGGTAAAAACATAATTAAAAAATGTTCCATAACTCTCAATAAAGCGTTTTGTATCAATAACTTAATGATGTGGGTTAACATGTTATTGCTTATCGGCGTCCTATTATAACTAGGAAAGATTTGATTTTTTGTTTGTTTATTACGATTTAACTCCAAAACTGCTGGACCAATTTCAAAAATTCTTTCACCATTAGAAAGCTACATTTTTCCCGAGTCCCATAGGCTATATTTTAATCCGGAATTCCCGCTGGAACTCCAAAATTACTGCTGGTGAAACCGCGTGGTACAGCTATTATATGATAACCTTGAAAGAAGTCATCCACGTTTGGGACGGAGCTCATATATTACGGCTCCTTCTCCTTTTGCATACTACACGTTTACAGGGGTACAGAAGAGGACATAGGGTACTTTTTGTGCCGGAATTGCCGCGGGAACTCCGAAATTAACGCGGGTGCAACCGCGAGGAACAGCTAGTTAATAACAAACTTTCACACTTACTAGAGCCGCCTATCGCCTGTGCTTGTGCCGACGCATCCGCGTGCGCTTGCGCTTCCCAGCCGAATGGTCCAGGGGCATACAGAGGGGTGGCTTGATTCCCGGGATAAGGATACATGCCCGGGTACAACTGGGATGCGGCGACTGCTTCAGCCTGTGCCCCTGCAGAGCTCATTCCCCCGATGAACGGATAGGTATTGCTGTATGGGGGTGAAGGAAAGGCGCTGCCAGCTAAGGCGTTGGCGTTAGCTTCCGCTTCAGCAAACGCTGATGATCCTGTTTGGTGAAATGGTCTGTTATGCCATGTGGCAACGTCATGAGCCTGTGCCTGTGCCGCGGCTATAGCTTGCGCCTGCGCAGCGGCTATGGCTTGGGCGTGGGCTTGTGCTTCAGCCTGAGCAGCAGCTGCTGCTTGGGCTTGTGCTGTAACCTGTGCTTGTAATGCAGCATGGGTTTGGGATTGAGCTATAGCTTGAGCATGGGCTTCTGCTTCGGCTATTTCTTGAGCCTGGGCAGCTGCTGCTTGAAATTGTGCTTGCGCGTGAGCCTGTGCTTCAGCTATGGCATGGGCTTGAGCTGCCGCCTGAGCTTTCGCTCGCGCTTCAGCCATAGCCTGAGCTTTGACTTCCGCATAAATAGCAGCAGCTGCCTGTGCTTTGGCTCGAGAAAAGGCTTGAGCCTGCGCTTGTGCTTCAGCTATGGCGCGGGCTTGAGCTGCCGTTTGAGCCTGAGCTTGGAACTGGGCTGCAGCTACAGCTTGAGCTCGCGCTTTTGCGCGTGCCCGAGCTTGGACAATAGCTTGGGCCTGGGCAGCTAATTGCGCTTGTGCAGCCTGTGATTGTGCAGCAGCAATCGCTCGAGCTCTAGCTATAGCTTTGGCGCGAGCCTGTGCTTTGACAATAGCCTGAGCTTGAGCAGCTGCAGTTTGAGCCCTGTATATAGCTGAAGCCCGAGCCGCAGCTGCTTGTGCTGCAGCAGCAGCTTGAGCTTGAGTACTTGCCGCGCCTCCCGGTCTGTAGAAATTGTATTGATTGTGCAAACCTGCTGAAGCTATTGCTTCGGCGGATGCGTGACTTTGAGCCGCTCCCTTTGGAGAGTACGGCACGAGACCATTGGGAAATGCTAACGCGTTTGTTTGAGCATTGGCTGCCGCAAAAGCTCCTGCCTGGCTGCCTGATGGACCTGAAAAACAGAACGAAACTTGTTTTACAGAAAATAGTATTACTCTAAGAGCGTCGGTTGTTATAAGCCCATTGACGCCCATGGGTGCAGTGGTGTAAATGAGCAACTGTAAGTGGTATTGTTCGGTCGCAAACTATTTTAACAGTGGCTCTGAGTGGCCGCTGTGGGGTTTGTTTATCTGGTATGTTTGTTTTAGATTAGTGTACAATTACTGTTGTCGCTTGTACAGCACTAAATTATTTCATCGCATATTACCGTAGTTCGGATCCGGAGTACAATTCGCTAAGACATAGCTGCAGACAGTTAAACACGTGAAAAAATTACATACACCAACAAAAGACTGATTCGGTACGTTAACTCTACGTAAATAAGTTACGTTTAATAAAGACAGGTATGGTATCACTAATACCTATATAAAAATAAATTTTGGTTGTAAACGAGTGAAAGCCGTATCGAAAACACGCGTGTCACGTTTTTCGTTATTTCAGTCACTTTTCAGCATCTATTTTGGACCCTGAGCAGGAAACTGACTTTCAAAAGAGCCATGTTTTAACTTGGGGAACAATCTAACATTGTCAATGGCGATTCGCCATAATTGAAGAAGATGATGAGATTGTTATTATTAAGAAACATTGTCATTGGCAAATTATAATTATAGACGCCATTATTAAAGAAGAAGAAGAAGAAAATAAATTTTCACCTAGGAGTGTGAGTGGTGCAGGACTGGGTTCTGAAACATGAGAAAATAAATTAATGGATATTTTCACTCCAGTAAAATAATGCTTGTCATATTGTTTTAAGTTGATAATTTAATTTATCAGTAAAGCTAGTAATAGAGCATTGAGAATCTATATATATACTAGCTGCTCCCGCGATTTCATCCGCGGTAATTTTGGAGTTCCCGCGGGAATTCCGGGAAAAGCACTCTATGTCCTTCTTTGTACCTCTGACGGCCCTGACAGTAGTTTACGGTGATTAGCTATTCCCCGTATTAATTCCGGAGTTCCCGCGGGAATCCCGGGATAAAAACTATCCTATCTTTTAAGTTGGACCATATTATAAATGGTTATAAAATTTTATCAAAATCCGTTCTGTAGTTTCGGAGTCCATTGCCGACAAACAACGTGACACGTGATTTAATATATGTATATATGTATATTAAGATATAAACTAGCTGTGCCCCGCAGTTTCACCCGCGGTAATTTCGGAATTCCCGCGGGAACCCTATGTCCTTCTCTGTACCCCTGACGACGTGCATGCTAAGTTTCATCCAAATCCGTTCAGCTGTTTTTGCGTAATTGAGTAACAAACATCCAAACATCCACACTTTCACATTTATAATATTAGTAGGATGTGTCCCTATTTCCCTTGGTCGTGGCATCACGCGTGAACGGCTGGACCAATTTCGCTAATTCTTTTTTCCCGTGTTGAATTGTCTTGTAAGGAGAAGAAGAATAAATGAAATTTGGAGTTCCTGCGGGAATCCCAAAACTAACACGGGAAATCGCGGGGCACAGCCAGTAAATTATAATTTTAAATTTAATCGTAACGAAAATAGCAACTTAGTTACACAGTTGACTTAGTTAACTTAGTTGCGCACAACTTATATTATAATATATAAAATTCGAATCTCCTTACCGGGAAACGTGAGGCCTGAAACAAAATAGCGATAAATGAGAACAAAATAAAAAGAAAAAATTCCATTACAGTCGTATCTTCCCCTCTATCTACGCTCGAGGGTGATTGCTCCAACAAATAGGCATTGAGAAAGCAATACACTTAGATTCGCGGCCGGTCAATCATTTGCACTCCAGTTTGCCAACTTGATTGTATCGTTGATTGCCAGCCGATTGTCGACACACCATCGTCGATTTATCTCCCTTATTACATCCACTTTCACAATCCCTATTTCACGATCCCTAAAATTTCTGGCGAGTCGTAACGAATCGTTGCCAGTTGTTCGTTATTGTTCATCGTACCTGGCACGTTTTCGTATTTCACACTTTTATTTTTCGTATGTCAATTTAATTTAAGGTCCGTGTCGGTTTGTGACCCATAAATTTTTAGTATACACGCGTTACGGGACCGCAAGCTTTCAGGTGTCAATAAAGCTTTTTATTCGATCTCTGTGTGGAATCGTTGTGTTTTTTTTTTTGTCCTGTGGCTTATTTTCAGTCGTTACGCTTCCCTTTCCCTTAGGATTTGTGTTAAATTTTTCGCTACTATTACAGCTTTCAGATGAATTTCATTCGAAGTTTATAGTTTTGTATTCGCTTATTTTGTGATTCGTTAATTTGATCTTACGACTCGGTGGTAGAGAGTAGAGTTTCTATAGTTTACCTCAACATTAGTTTATTTTTAATACTAACATTCCGGTCTGTTAGCGCGCCTGCACACCGGTGCTACGGCACTGCCGAACCTTTCACATTTACATATGCGACAGCGGTCTATGCTGTCCAAAAACTCGGCTCCTAATCTCTTGAAACGGCACACATCTGCAAAATAAAATCTATAGTAATTGGCACGGCATGTATTATTTCCACTTAGCCAGAAAATAGTAGAACTACCATTTAAAAGAATAAACATCTTTTATTAACTACTTATATGACTTACCGTCTACCTTCGTGACCTCTTCGTTGTATAAAATAAAAGTAATTATTACTTAATTATTATTCTAAATCAAGTCAATCCTTAAAATTTAAAATGCAATTTGTCTTACCTGATGGTAAATTAGAATTAGCTGTGGAAAAATGGGAAAAGAATTTTTATTAGTTAGTAAAAAAGAATAAAATTCTATAAATAACTCGATTGATAAATTACTTACAAATTGTTACTGGCGCAACTGAAGGAGCTACAAAAGTATAGAGAAAATATAATAATTGTAACATTGTTTCTGAAAAATTACTATTAATTTTAAAAATATTTTATGGAAATAAATATTAGAATGGTTATTACCAGGTAACGCTGGCGGTAGAGGGAACGGTGGTTCAACACCTGAAAAAAAGAGAATTTATTTGATTTTATTCACGAAATGACGTTCAAATAAAAAAGCAAAATTTATGTCATTCAAATGCTACATGCAAATGAAACCAAAGATGGTCAAATGGTGCAAATTTCACTCTGCCTAGTTATCTAAAAGTTCGTTAGTTAGAGGACAGGTACTCACAGCATTCCTTCTTAGTATAACAGCTAACTTCGATCGTAATCAGGCCGATGGAGCGTGCTTCGGTGCAAAGACACACTTGGCAGGTGTCCCAAGGGTGCTGGAAGGGGAGGTCGGGGGTGAAGGGATAACAGGACTCGTCTGTAAAGAGAAAAAAGCAAAGATTAATGAATTTGTACTCGAAGACGATCAATCACTGTAGCATTAGAAAGGTTTTGCTTTAACTGAAGCGGAAATAAGTGGTCGACTCTCAGTGTTTAAGACAGCCTAATGACTTTCTACACGATTGTTGATTTTAGATAAATTCTCCTACTTTGTTGAGATGAATTGCGATATCTTGTGCAAACGTTTGATCCTACGTCCGCATGAATGAAAAATGTTTTTTTTTGTAGCATCCAAATCTTGGTAGACATACAGAGATATACAGAGATCTGCCACTCTCATATGAATTGACCGAAGCAATCACAAAAATGACTGGTTTAGAAGTTATTAGCATATATTATTATAAAAACAATTTTTTTTTTCTACAATATTAGTAACTTACGTGGTGACGGACCAGGAAGTGGGCTTTTACGTGGTGGCCATGGTGCTGGAAAAGTAAATACAAGGAGAAAAATATAGTAGGACTAAAATACATTTATACAATATTTAAAACCGGTTTTTTTTCCAGAAAATATGTAGAAGTAAACTTTCATAATGCTTAAAAATAAGTTTCAAAGAGATTGCATTATATCTCTTTACATTTTATTAGTTAATTAATTTAAATTAAAATTATAAAAACTACAATTTGACATTTATTCGTTATCAGTCGATAAAAAAATTGATCGTCTTTTTACACGACCAAAAAACATTTTCTCACCTAGTTCTGGTTCTGGCCTTACAAACGTTGTCACTTCCGGTTTAATCATCGGTATCGGTTCTGGTCTTAGTCTAGGTATCGAATCTGGTCTTAATATTGGTGCTAGTTCTGGTCTTATGATCGGCAAACGCCCGGGAATGGGATGTAACGGTCTCTCTGTAAAAAATTCAAAGTAGTTATAAAACTGAATTTTTCAGAAGGAGGTACATGTATTAGAATTCTTCAAATTTTGTATTTTACTAGTTGTCCCGCGGGAATTCCGGGAAAAAGTACTCTACGTCCTTCTTTGTACCCCTGACAGTAGTTTACGGTGAACATTCCCCGCATTAATTTCGGAGTTCCCGCGGGAATTCCGGGATAAACACTATCCTATCTTTTAAGTTGGACCATATTATAAAATGGTTACAAAATTTTATCAAATTCCGTTCAGTAGTTTCGGAGTCCATCGCGGACAAACAACGTGACACGTGATTTATATAATTATATAAAGATGTATTGCATTCGTAAACTAATTGTATAAATACGAGTGTTAGGGTGTAAGGTAAACGACTTACTAATGAGTGACGGAGAACGAAGGAAACCTCCAGTTCTGGGCTTGCCTGTGTTGCGATTGGGTGGTAGTCGTGTTGGAATACTAGGATCTAACAGTATGAATTGGTGTAAGATTATGTATTGAGAAAAACAATGTATTAGTTACATTATGATCAGTTGGTTGGCATAAACCTTTCAAATAATGATTGCATGCAAGTGTAAGGTGAAATACTTACTGTTGAGTAACGGAAAACGAAGTAGTTTTCCAATTCTGGGATCACCTGTGTTGATATTTTGTGGTAGTCGTGTCGGTATACTTGGATCTAATATTCAAATATAAGAAATTTAAGTTTAAGTATTAAAAATTGGTTATATGAAGATAAGTGTTAGGTTACTTACTAAAAATGAGCAATGGGAAACGAAGTGGTTTTCCAGCTCTGGGCCTGCCTGTGTTGTGATATTGCGGTAGTTGTGTCGGTATACTTGGACCTGGTGTTTGAAATGGAGTAATGTTATTTATGATGTATTGTATTTATTAAATAATAGTAACCACAAACTACATAGTTTTAAGAAGATTAGGTGCTTTAGACAAGACTTACTAATCGTTAATGGAGAACGAAGTGGTGTTCTAGTTCTGGACTTGCTCGTATCGTGATTGTGTGGTAGTCGCGTGGGTATAATTGGATCTAGGATTTGAATTGGTGTAAGATTATTTATTAAATAGACAATATATTTCTACCGTAAAAAGTTTTAGGCGAATTACTTACTTATCAACGGAGAACGAAGTGGTTCTATAGTTCTGGGCTTGGTTGTATCGTGAATGTGTGGTAGATGTGTGGCTGTAATTGGACCTAGAATTTTAAGTGGTGTAAGATTACTTATCGAATTGTATATCCATAATTTAATAAAAAATAAAATATTTAATTATAGCGACCATAAACCAGCTGTATGAAATAATGTGTGAGGCAAATTACTTACTAATGATTAACGGATAACGAAGTGGTTCTACAGTTCTACGATTGCCAATGGCTTGATTGTATGGTAGTCGTATCGTTTCACGAGGACCTAGAGTTGGGAGTGATGTATGGTTATGTATTGAAAAAATACTGTGTTTATTAAACTACATAGTTGTATCAAATAATGCAAGTGTTAGGTGAAATACTTACTCTTGAGTAATCGAGAAGGATGTGGTTTTCCAGCTCTGGGCTTGCCTGTGTTGTGATTGGGTGGTGGTCGTGTCTGTTTACGGTGACCTAGTATGCAAAGTGGTACAAAATTATGTGCCAGATCTTAATATCAACATTGACACGTGAAAGTCGTAAAATTAAGTGGTGTTAAATGTTTTCGTATGTTTTTACTGTACAGTCAGGTTGTATATGTAATATTTAGTCCACATTGAAACTTCAGGCACTAGTTCCGTTAGTATCGGGGCACTTTTAATCTCTTATATTTTAATGCAAACCATCTTAAACCCTTTTCAAAACAGCAGTTCCGTCAAAATTTGGTTTCAGCACATTCAAAGAACTCAAAAGCAGCTCAATAATTTAAAGATCGAGATATGTTTTGGTTCCCAAATGTTCGTATAAAATGAAAACTTACCGCATTCAGGATCAGCGACACAAATGATATGAGGCTCGGGGCTGGCGTAGTCGTTTAGTTCGACGCTGCACTTGCATAATTTGCAGGCTTCGTTCGGATGCGGGAACCACACGTTGTCAGGTAATTGCTGGCAGAGAGGCACTGAACAACGGAAATTGATAACTCAATAACTTTTGTGCCATGTGCATTTTCAATAACATTCTTCTAGACCCAATATTATCATTTCCGTCTGAATAGGAATCTACAATAACATATGTATATTACGTATCGAATCATTTGATTATGCGTTCATTAGACTTTTACATACAATAATAATAATATCAATATCTATAATGAGTACAAAAAACTTCTCGATTGACTCATCAATCACCTGGCTAAAACTACTCAATCTAGGAACATGAAAATTAGCTTTTAGATTTGATTTGATTAAGATTTTCTGTGATAATGTAGGCAGACATTTAAATAATGGAAATTTTCAGAAATTCAATCCCAAAAGGGTGAAAAGGGGATTGGAAGTTTGTATATGGAAGTACCGTCAGTTTTTCAAATTACCGTGATTGATGTTTGGGTTCATCTCTCTAATAAAGAAACATATTTTTGGTTCGACTTATGAGTTATAAGAAGTCGCCTAAACATCATATAAATTAGGTCCATCAAGTTAGTAAAAGGGAAATACTTACGAGGTACTGGCCTTGGTGGCATAGGGATCGGTGCTGTTGACAGAAAAGGAAATCATGTAAGATAATTAATTCTTTTGTTTCTTTAGATGGTAGAAGCCCGGAGGCCTTTAGTTTTGAATGTCTTAATGTTCAGAATTAGACAAAGATAGCTTGTCCTAATGATGGAGTTACTGTTTTGACATAAATATTATGCTAGATAAGCTTGCTAACGTAAAAAATCGATTAGATGTGTTAGATTTTAATTTAGTTTGGAGATTATCTTAATATACCCAGGTTACTCACGTAATGTTGACGTTGGTAATACTGTAATCCAAAGTAAAAAAATGATTTTATTTAATCCGTAGTAGGATATAAAAAAAAAAAAACAATTGAATTATGTAACTTCACTTTAGATTTTGTAAAGTAAAAATAATTAAGTGCTCACCACATTGTGGATTTTCCTCGCATTCGATTTGCACGTTCAATTTTCTGGAGAAATCCACGGTTTGTCTGCAAACACATATCTGACACGGGTTGAGCGGATTTTGGAATGCTTGATCAGTTGGCAACGGATCACACGTCGGTACTGCAAATGTTGGAAATATGAGTATCAGTAAAGTGATACTTAGAAATGTCAGTTCTATTAAAAATAATTCATATTAAATTTCATACCAGGTTCCGGGGTCGATGATGGTTGTGGTGGAAGAGGTGGGTCTGGTATTGGTGCTGGTGGTAAGGTATTTATCGGTATCGGTTGTGGTGGCGGCGGTCCTCTACATCCGCTACAGCTAGCGCATACTGGTTTTAGAGTTCTAAAATCTCTTATGCAAGCGCAGACCATACAGTCTAGCCAAGAAGACCAGAAGTGATGGAGTTCACCTTCTCTTGTGCAAACAATTTTATTTCTACCACCTAAAAAATAGATCGTATTAACTCTAGAACTTTAAAGAAAAAAAAAACACATTCTGATATTTGGTTTACACTCACCAGGTATTTCGTGAGGAAATATGTATTCGTTTAACGGTATCGGTTTTGAATATGCATCTGAAATAAAAAGTATGAGGGTGATAAATAAATTTTATCCTAATTTGTAAAAAGGAACCACACGTGATTGTGATTTTGACAACTAACCTGCGAGGCCCATCGCCGAAGCGGAACTTTGTCCACCTGAAAAAGGAAACGAAATATGGACCACCCGTAAACAATGTGATGAAATAAAAACATATTTTTGAATGCTCGAAGTAATTTTATTTCCTTTTAAAACATAAAAACAAAAAAATATCAATTTAAATAATGCATAATATATCGTCAAAGTAGAAGACGACTTTGTGGTCACTTACTCGCCTCAATTAAGGCTAAAGTATCACTTATCCTGAGTTGGCAATAGCAGTAGCTCCTCCACTGGCTTGAGCACTCGCTTGAGATGGTCCATACGGACTATACCCTCCGGTTAAGGCTTGAGTTTGAGCTTGAGCTTCGGCTTGAGCGGAGGCGCTAGATCCAGAATAATCAGGATAAAGAGATCCGTATCCGTTACCTCCTAAAGCTGATGCCATAGCCTCCGCTTCTGCTTCTGCATAAGCAGAGCTAGATCCCGATCCTAGATACGGATACGGAGAAGGTAGTCCTGGGTAGTATGAGTTACCAGCTGCTGCTTGAGCTGCTGCTGCTGCTTCTGCATAGGCTGAGCTAGATCCTGAACCTGGATAGTAGGGTGAGGGACCCGGGTAATATAAGTTAGCAGTTTGAGCTTGCGCTTGGGCTTGTGCTTGAGCTAGCGCTAGAGCTTGTGCCTGTGCTTGTGCCTGAGCTTGTGCTTGTGCCTGAGCTTGTGCTAGAGCTTGTGCCTGGGCTTGTGCTTGTGCCTGGGCACTCGCTTGCGCCTGAGCTTGCGCATAAGCTTGAGCTTGTGCTTGAGCTTGTGCTTGAGCTTGTGCTTGAGCCTGTGCTTGAGCTTGCGCATAAGCCTGTGCTTGAGCTTGGGCCTGTGCATATGCAAGAGCTCGCGCACGAGCTTGTGCTTGTGCTCGAGCTCTTGCTTGAGCTTGCGCCCGAGCAGAAGCTGCTGCATATGCAGAACTAGAAGCTCCTGATCCACCTGCGGTTTGGTAGCAAATTAGTACGGGTCCTGGAATCGGTCTTAATGAACCGCCCGATGCTATTGCCTCCGCTTGCGCTTCTGCTGTTGCTGAGCTAGATCCCCATCCAGAATTGTAAGGAAGATAAGGCGAATAACCACCTGCGGACGCTAATGCTTCAGCTGCCGCTTCTGCGTAGGCTGAACTGGATCCTGATCCTGGATAGAGATACGGCATAGGTGCTGGTGATGGTGCCGGGAAATATGTATTACCACCAGCATTAGCAGCAGCCTGAGCTGCTGCTTCTGCGTAAGCTGAACTAGATCCTAATCCTGAATAGTATGGATATGGAGAAGGTAAGTATAAGTCATTACCTCCTGGAAAGCGTATAGTTCTTGCGTCTTCCTCTTGGTCATATTCGTCTCTGCCAACATCGCCTAGGTCTGAATAAACATTGTCGAGTTCATCTCCCAAATCTGAGTACGATCTTCTGGTTTCAATTGCACCGTCATTAATTTGACTTTGAACTGAGTTGGAGCCTCGTATAGGATTTATCTGACCTCCGATCTTGGAAACTTCGTCAATATCATCCAATCCACTAATATCGGCATATTGAAGCTGTTGGGCTTTAATATTTGCTAGTATCTGCACTTGTTCCTCTTCATCTAAATCAGACTGTCCAGACTGTATACTGCTTAGTATTTGTTCTATATCTTCGTCAGTTACACTAACAGAATCCGATTCAGAACCGGATAATCCCACCCCTCTAGAACCTGAAATTCCTCCAGATCCACCTACCCCTCGAGAATTTCCAACCCCTCTGGACCCTCCAACAACACCGGAGCCTCCTACCCCTCCATAACTTACAACCCCTTTAGAACTTCCAACACCACTGGAGCCTCCTATTCCTCCATAACTTCCAATCCCTCTGGAACCTCCAACACCACTGGAACTTCCTACCCCTCCATAACTTCCAACACCTCTCGAGCCTCCAATATTACCGGAGCCTCCTACCCCCCGATGGTTTCCAGTCCCTCTGGATCCTCCACCACTGGAGCCTCCTACTCCTCCATGACCTCTTATCCCTCCAGAACTTCCAACTCCTTTAGAATTTACAACCCCACTAGAACTTCCAACAACACGGTGGCCTTGTCCGGCACGTTCTGCTGATATGACGTCATCTAATTCTTCTTCGATATCAGATACTCCTACCACTCCGCCAGAATATCCTCTTCCTGGACCACCGACCTCAAATGATCCACCGTGATTGTTTCCACGGATTCCAGAAGTTTCATACGTTGATCCCACGCCGCCACCGTACCCACCAACTCCACCTACTCCACCAAGTCCTCCAATTCCATGACCTGTTCCTCGTTTGGTGGAAACTCTTTGTGCGCCGCTTGGTCTTTGTCCCAAACCTAAACAATATATATGGCAAATGTGTAAAATGTACAGTGATGTTTAAGTATGTAAAGTAGGTGATTATGAAATTTGGTTTTATTGTTGTGTTACAAGTACTACCATGGCTCAATAATAGAATTTCTAAAATTTATTTAGACTGCTAAGACCTTCGTCATCTCCATAAACTCCTACGGGATGACCTAAAATATTAATAATAATATGTAGAAGTATCATTGTTATTGTAACGGCTTGTTAAGTTTTTAATCGAGTGTGTTAAAACTTGTAAGTAGATAAGGAATCTTAAATTTTACTATTATAATATATAAAGCTAGATTACCACTCACTCATTGACATAATTGTTCTCCCAGAAGGAGCATCTCTAGGTTGATATAATGTATGGAACATGTAGAGGGGACGTTTCGGTGATTATGGGAAAACCTCGACATCTTCGATTCCTGCTTCTCATCAGGTAGTGAGTCGACTGCCCGCCGAAACTATCCATCGAAAGTGAAAACGTTTCTAACTAAATTTCATCCACACCTTGGGCAAATTTCAATAGTGAAACTTTTTTTTCAAAATGGCGGAAAAAATCATGGCCGCCGAACAAAATTCAAACTCGATTATCTCCGAAACTAAAAGAGTCAGGTGGGGGGTGCTCAAACAAATGTCATAGAGGTCAACGGGGGGCAACCGCCTGGCGTGGTAAAAATCCAAAATGGCGGATTCAAAATGGCGGCCGAAAAAAAAGTTGATCCGATCCGGGTGAGGTTCGGCATCCGGGGGTTTTTGGGGTCGCTGATGCCGTATATCGAATCAGTTTTTCGATTGCGTCATTTTTCAAGATGGCCGCCGAACATTAGTTGTTTGTATGGGGAAATTGTTTCGGCCCTGGCTCGGAAACTATCGGCCGTGGGTATTGAAAAAAAATTTCTACAGTTGGTGGTGCACTATCTTCTTCTATCGGGATATAAATAATTCCAAGATGGCGCACGGATACGAAATGGCTGGCGAAAAAAAGTTAAGCATAATTGTTCTCCCAGAAGGAGCATCTCTAGGTCGATATAATGTATTTAAGATGTGGAAAGGAGGTTTCTGTGATTGTGGG
Organism: Zygaena filipendulae; assembly: GCA_907165275.2. Lineage (NCBI taxonomy): Eukaryota > Metazoa > Arthropoda > Insecta > Lepidoptera > Zygaenidae > Zygaena > Zygaena filipendulae. The sequence goes on from OU015669.1 coordinate 303,355, forward strand.
AAAACCTTGACATCTTCGATTCCTGCTCCTCATCAGGTAGTGAGTTGACTGCCCGCCGAAACTATCTATCAAAAGTAAAACTGTTACTCACAAAGTTCGATTCACACCTTGGGCAAATTTCAATAGTGAAACTTTTTTTTCAAAATGGCGGAAAAAATCATGGCCGCCGAACAAAATTCAAACTCGATTATCTCCGAAACTAAAAGAGTCAGGTGGGGGGTGCTCGAACAAATAGAGGTCAATGGGGGGCAACTGCCTGGCGTAGTAAAAATCCAAAATGGCGGATTCAAAATGGCAGCCGAAAAAAAGTTGATCCGATCCGGGTGAGATTCGGCATCCGGGGGTTTTTGGGGTCGCTGATGTCGAATATCGAATCAGTTTTTCGATTGCGTCATTTTTCAAGATGGCCGCCGAACATTAGTTGTTTGTATGGGGAAATTGTTTCGGCCCTGGCTCGGAAACGCGAGCTGCTCGCAGCTCGCGCACAGGGCGAATCTAGTTATTAATCTAAAATTTATTTAGGATCACCTGAAATAACTAAAATAATCTCGTTTGAAATTTTCGATATTTTTTCACAATCACAATTAAAATTATATATTATTATGCTTACCAGAGCTAAGATCTCCTAGTGAGTCTTGCAGATCTTGAGCTTTTGACCCCAAAAGTAATAATAGGATCACGAAAGCGCTGATGCTCCCCATCCTGTCGAGATTCATATTTCCAATTTTTGGTCCGCCGATTGGGTCTTTATGCTTTCGAGGAATATCGAAAGCAAACACAATGTGCCGTAACCCTGGCATTTTCTCCTTTTATATGTCAGCTAATTTACCATGATCTAATTCTGATTGACACTTTTATTTACTAAATGCGATATATTTTCAATTTGTATTTCAGTAGTATCGGTTTTAATTTATTCGTCTCGCCCTAATCATGTGCCACAGTTGTCAATTATTGATATTAGTATTAGAGATCCTTAGTATCATAAATGCAAAAGTGAGTTTATTTGTTTGTTTGTTACACTTTGCTCAACCGATCATCATGAAATTTTGCATACACGTGGTCAGGGGTACAGAAAAGGGCATAAGGTACTTTAATCTTGGAATTCTTCCAGGCACTCCGAAATTAACGCAAGTTAAAGGAAACAATTAGCAAGCCTGTAAATACTGAGTTACGATTTGAACATTTTTTTAAAAATTTGCAAATAAAACTCAAAGGTTGTCCCACTAAATAATTTATTGGTAAAAAAAGTAAAGCGTGCTTAAATTATCATTTATGTAATATTATGCTTATCTTAAACTAATGAAATCCGTTAACTGCGCCAGGTTCTTGTAGAGAGATCATTTTAGCTTAGTTGGCTCGAAGCACTTCTGAAAAAGAAAAAAATATTTTTATTAAAATTATCCTAAAATAGTTTTTTTTAGATCGAGATAAAAAAAAATAGTATTTAGATTTGCTTTCTTATAAGATTTTTACTAAAGTCAAAGGTAATAAAGTGTTAATTCTTTAGTTTATTTTAATAACTAGCTGTGCCCCGTAAGAACCCGCCAAAGTTTCATCACAATCGGACTAATGGTTTCAAAACGCATAGAGGACAGACATACAAACCTTAGTTTTTGTTTATAAAGATATAACAATAATATTTCACAACACACAGTTCTGCTTGACTAAAAGCTTGAAACTTGAAACCAACCAACACGTGGTAGGTATAATAATACTTCATGATATTAAGTATAAATTGTAGTATAAATAATATAAATATAATAATATAAACACACCCAGACTGGAACCCTGTTTTCAACAAATTCCATCCTCACCGGGAATCGTACCCGGAACCTTTCAAACTAGCGGGTAGGCATGATCTGCTGCTCTGAATATCCTCATTTTACTAGCAATTATCAACATAAATAACGTGAATAAAGATTATTTCACCGGAAAGTTTGTTAACTGATATTTTTTAAAGTATGCAATTAGTAACACTCATTTACCTTCTTTACCCTGTATTAGCGGCGAAGCAAACAGTTTAAGAAATCTATCTGCATTAATACTCCTTTTCTTCCTTTCTTCTCCGCTTCTATATCCAGAGGCAAGAGCATTGGCTGCAGCTTGAGCAAAACTGTTGCCACCGAGTCCTCCAGATTGTGCATTAGCGAAGGCATCAGCTTGAGCACTCGATCCCCCGAATCCTCCTAAACCAGATGCCCCAGCGTTTGCAAGAGCTTCAGCTTGAGCGCTTGATCCCCCGAATCCTCCGAAGCCAAAACTGCCTGCGGTTGCCAAAGCCTCAGCTTGAGCGTTTGATCCCCCGAATCCTCCTAAACCATAACTGCCTGCATTGGCCAAAGCTTCAGCTTGAGCGCTTGATCCCCCAAATCCTCCTCCACCAGCATTAGCAAGAGCTTCAGCTTGAGCGCTTGAGCTCCCAAATCCTCCTAGGCCATAACTGCCTGCGTTAGCCAAAGCCTCAGCTTGAGCGCTTGATCCTCCGAATCCTCCTAAGCCATAACTGCCTGCGTTAGCCAAAGCCTCAGCTTGGGCGCTTGATCCCCCGAATCCTCCTAAACCATATCCCCCAGCGTTCGCAAGAGCTTCGGCTTGGGCACTTGATCCTCCGAATCCTCTTAGGCCATATGCTCCAGCATTCGCAAGAGCTTCGGCTTGAGCGCTTGGTCCTCCGAATCCTCCTAGGCCATATGCTCCAGCATTCGCAAGAGCTTCAGCTTGAGCGCTCGATCCTCCAAAACCTCCTAGGCCATATGCTCCAGCATTCGCAAGAGCTTCGGCTTGAGCGCTCGATCCTCCGAATCCTCCTAGGCCATATGCTCCAGCATTCGCAAGAGCTTCGGCTTGAGCGCTCGATCCTCCGAATCCTCCTAGGCCATATGCTCCAGCATTCGCAACAGCTTCAGCTTGAGCGCTCGATCCTCCAAACCCTCCTAGGCCATATGCTCCAGCATTCGCAACAGCTTCAGCTTGAGCGCTCGAACCTCCATATCCTCCTAAGCCATAACTGCCTGCGTTGGCCAAAGCCTCGGCTTGAGCGCTAGATCCTCCAAATCCTCTTAAACCATATCCTCCAGCATTCGCAAGGGCTTCAGCTTGAGCACTAGATCCGCTGAAACCTCCCAAGCCTCCGTAGCTGCCAGCGTTTGCGATCGCATCAGCGTGGGCATTAGATCCACCTATTTCACCCCAGCCCCCAGAACTAGCGCTGGCGTCTGCATGAGCTGATGAACTGCTGCCTCTGGTGTAGACTGAAAATAATTATGGTATTAGCTCTCTTAACTGATAGACTTAGTTATCACAATTTTTAATAGGGGGCTATTAGTTTTCATAATTTTTAATAGGGGCACTATGATTTTTATGTAAAATCTATATTTAAAATTCTTCTATTATCAATTCATTAGTTATTTTCATCAGGATATGAAAGAGTGCAGTGTTTAAAATAACTGATAGCAGTTCCCGGCGGTAAAACCTCATGATAGTTAGAGTTTCGGCGTTCCCAAGGAAGTTCCAACATAAAAAGTACCCTTTTTTATTCTGTACCCATGACAACGTCGATGCAAAATTTCATTAATTTAGAAGTTCCCGCGAAAAATCCAGCATAAAAGGTACCCGATGTCCTTATCGTACCCATGATAACGTGCAACGATAACGATTGAGTAGTAAAGGCTTGAAAAAGTAACAGACAGGCAAGCAGACCATTGATACGATATTGTTGGTGCACCTAAAGGGATATTTAAGTGCAATTAAATGTTTTTGGCGCTGACATTTTTTTTCTACTAACACATTAAAAAGTCTACAGATGAAGTTTGTATTAACAAGCTATTTTACTCAAATAGATCATATAATTTTAACACGGTTTTTCAAACTGAATAAATTCTTATTGTATTATGATATTGGCTTCAAAAAATTCAATTTGGATAGTAGCAAAATTTTAGCCTCGCATGTGTTTTACTTATTATTATAAAGAAATTGTATAATATGATAGTATTTTATAGAAAACAAAATTTCACTCACATGGTAGTGGACCAAAAGGACCTGGTTGGTCTGAAAAATGGAATAAAAGAACATTGTACTACCATACAGAACCAAAAGGCGGCAGCTACTTGGTTATAATGAAACTTTTAATAGTTTATGTAAAAAATCTCACATACATAGTGTTGGCCCAACAGATGAAGGACCTGGTTGAACTAAACAAGAAAAGAAAATTATAGTAGATAACGTAATATAGACATATTGTGTTATATAAAAATATTACACAGCTTGCTTAAATGTAAGTCAGTCCTCAAAACTACATATATGCGTAATTTGGACTTGCACTTCTTCAAGACTAGAGTGAATTGATAGGTGTAACTTAATTAGTAGGCGACTTTAAGCCATAGCTTCGCTTTTCATCCGGCGAGATTATGCACAAATATCTGACAAATCGATAAAAATAAACAACAACAATGGAAAAGCTGTTCTTAATAAAGGATACTCCAATGTATTGTTACTCACGACATCCTGGCAATTCATGCGACTCGATGTACACGTAGTTATACTTGACTTTGCAGACGTGCACGTGACAGAAGTCGTCGGGGAGTGAGAATGGCACAAGAGGTGGGTGACCTCTGCATTGGGGTGCTATAATAAAAAGTTAATGTAAATTAAAATGATTCTTCATGATTGAGTATTTGAAACTCTTGAGATTTCTAAAATTTCTCACAGTTACCATAATTACTTGAGCTACAAACTAACAATAAGAACTCTTGATCAGAAATTAAAAGATCCGTCAATCCTCGTGATTTATGTAAAAAAAAATGTCAAGAGACTTGTCTAAAGCGTTTGATCACATTGATCTCATTATTTAACCTGAAGCTTACCTACGTAGATGATTATTGGGACAGGATATAGGTGTGGCTCTGCGAAAATAAAAGAAATATGAATAATTCACATGTAGTTAACATAAGTAATCAATTTTAGGCAGCAATTAAAGTGCTTACCTGGCACTGGAACAGGCACGGGTACCGGAAATAGTCTGTCTTTACCGGGTACTGTGATGTATCTGTTGTACGGCACCGGAATCCTGACCGGCGGTGATGGAACCGGGATCGGCACAGGGATCTCCTTCTCCGGCCCCGGAATGTACTTGGTCACCGGGTACGGTATCATTTTGGGTGGTGACATGACGGGGTAAGGTCGATCCACCGGGTACGGCATTGGTACCTTCTTTTCGACCGTCACCTGAACCGGGACCGATGGGCCCGGGATGAAGATCTTTTCTGGTGGAGAATTAACCGGTACCGGGATCGGTATCAAGATACGTTTTCCGGGGACGGGCACCGGAACTGGATATGGACGTGGTGGTCCTGGGATCACGATCGGAGGAGGACCTGTAATAGTAAATTGTTATGCCTTAATAGGTAGTCCCATTCTCAAAACTGCCTATTATTTAATCAGTAAAAGACACATTAGGAGCCACTAAAATAATTTTTACTAAGTAGCAGATAACTAAGTTATCAGTTTTCAGAAATCGGAGTCAGTTAAATGAAGAAAACAATTGCAGCTGTACTTACAGAGTGGGTTGATGGGGCGCGGGTAAGGTAGTGGTGGTTCAGGAAGAGGAGCAGGTATCGGGAACGGCGTTGGTTCGGGGTAAGGTTCGGGGTAAGGAGTGGGGAAGGTGTCTGGCCGTATCCATGGCATCGGTCTTGGGTCTGGTGGTAGCGGGAACGGTCCTGGCCGTGGACCCGGTATTATAACTGAAAATAAAACATTGTTATTATTGGTAAAGGTTTTTCAAGTTTTGTTATTATAATATTTTTCATTATTAATGTGAAGAAAATCGAAATAACGGTCTTCTTTTGAACTCAGAAAATTATACAGATCTATCTATACAATTAACCAAACCATTTTGAAAAATTTTGGCTCCTTATCTTGGGCTGACCTAGGATAGCTTAAATGAATTTTTATGAAATTTTGTTACGTTCAGTTCAGGGACCGTATTTTTGAATCGTTCGAATTACTTTCGTATATTCACATGTGAATGCTATTTAAATACATTCTTTAAGCATCCACATGCGAATCACAAGCAAAATTTTCATGTCGTTGAAGATAAAGTTGTTTGCAGACATTTAAGTCATTTATGCATCAAGAAAATTCGCTCATTTATAATAGAAATGTAAAACTTACTTGGGTCAAAATCGATGGATGGCGATGGCACTGGTAACGGCGTTGGTCCTGGGAAATATGAATACAATAATGTTAATAAATAGAAAAAAAAAACAGTAATTTTTTCAGTGTTTGTTACTTATCCATTTTGGTACTGATACATCTAATTTACAATTTTTGGTGACAACATCAAATGAGCTCTCAAATATTACAATATCTACTGATATTGTACTACTTAAGTTTTATGAATAGGTTCATAGTATAATACCTATTATGATACATTCTAAAGACCCAGACTCGTAGAAAACATCAAATTTCATCACACAATATTTTAACTTTGACGCAGGAAGCGAACCCCCGAAACCACTTAACCACCGGTACTTTTAAACGACTGTACAATTTTAGAATCAACCTTATTAGCCCGAAGCTTGACATTCGAACAACAAACCTGCCGGACATTGGTTGCAAGGAGCACACTTGGGATACAGCGATTCGAATGGCGATGAGAAGCAAGCGCAGACGAAGCAACCGTCGGCTGTCCTCATGTAGAACATGTCGCCATGCTGGCTGCAGCTGCCGCGATCTGCGTGAATTAAAAAAATATTGTACACTAGTTGGGCCCCGCTGTTTCACCCGCGTTAACTTCAGAGTTCCCGCGGGAATTCCGAGATAAAAAGTACTTACCCTATGTGTTAATCTGATGTATAAGCTATATTTTTGTACAGTTTCATTTATATCCATCCAGTAGTTTTTGCAAATCAGAATATCCATACATAGGTACTTAGGATTGATGATCCTGGATCGCCCGGATATTTTAAGAATGCTGTCATAATTATTTGACTTCAAAAAAAGCAATATTTAAAGGTCAACTGATATTTTAGTGAATGCAGCAGACAAACATAGGTCTGCAATACTGCACCAAATATTGTATTTCAACTCACTCAGCTGGGGGTCAATTAATCCAAGACGTAGTTCGACGTCCTCCTCATCATCTGAAACAAGGGATAGTTATGTATTTATCTGTGAATACAGAACCAACTTTATTGGAATACTAGCTGCGCCCCGCGGTTTCACCCGCGGTAATTTTGAAGTTCCCACGGGACTCCCGGGATAAAAAGTACCCTATGTCCTTCTCTGTATCCCTGACAACGTGCATACCAAATTTCATCCAAATCCGTTCAGCCGTTTTTGCGTGATTGAGTAACAAACATCCAAACATCTAAACATCCAAACATCCACACTTTCACATTTATAATATTAGTAGGATTACAGATGGGCGCCATCGTAGATTATCTTATGTAATCATACGTTTGTTGACAAAAATATGTAGTAGTTTTGAAACTTTATAGTTCCACTTCAACTAAAAAAACTTCAATAAACAAGCTATCATAAAGCATGTGAATATTGTGTATAAGTTTAGATTTTTATAAATACTAGCTGTATTTTATAAACCTTTTTTTTTTTTATTACGCATAATATATTAAAATGTAAAAATATACTATTTTTCGTCTTTGTTATCATATAATACGTTACTTTAAGATAGCTGTAGTATGATGTATAGGTATATCATAATTTTATTTTTACAAGCTCACAGGTATAAAAAATAATTAGTGATTTTTTTGGAACATCACGCGATATTTAAGAACCCCTTCGTGTACCTTTATTTGCTTCGAGAAATACTGCGGCGACCATACTTCAAGGCGCATAACATAAACCCTAGAACAGTCATGAGCAAATCCAAGAAGTTTTGCTTTGAAACCTTTGTAAAATTTTGATATTTCGAAAGAACATTTCAGAAAATATAAACTAGTAGTATGTAGAGTAAAATCAATAGCTTACCATCCGCGTAGGCATAGTTCTGCACAGCCAATAAGCAGAGAAGCAGAATGCTTCTCCTGATCTGCCACATTTTGGAAACGAGAGGCCCGGTAGAACTCTCAGATCTGACGACAGAGAGCAACGGTAGCTCACCGAAGGTACTTTCAACTGCGACACCGTCTGTATATAAACCATTGTAAAGATACGCGTTGAAAGGTATAGAGAATCAATTAAGTAAATATAAGAGAATTAAACTTGATAAAAGTATACCTTCATCTAGTTTTCAATTTATTCAAATGAGCCGTGAACCTTTTGAATTTTAACAATTTTTCAACGTAGTTACTGTTGTACGTAGGTGTATGTGAGTTCGATAAATTACACATTTAATATAAAATGTCTATCCAATATTCGATAAGTGCGGATAAAGAACAAAGTAATTAGGGAGATTATGACGTGGAACGAGACACCTATAGGTACTTTAAGTCAAAACACAATGATAGAACATTCGCTTTTTTCCTAAGCACATATCATAAGCACCAATCTTTATATATCACAGACATGTTTTATTTTTCTCAAGTGCATTATATTTACAGCCCTCCCTCTAACGGGCTATAGCGATAAATTCACCATTCCATTTTCTCATGGAACGTTTCTCGGTATCAAAGAGTGGTCGCCACGCGCGCTGCTCTCAGAGATGGCACGGCGTGGAAGCCATTACTGTGACGTACATCCCTTTCCGCTTGCACCTCCTTGGCATCCGTTGTGTGGCGCGAACTTCTTCCTATACGCCGGTGTGGCATTCTGTTGGCACCTAACGCGTGTTATTCATACGATTTTTGTATTACACATTTTGTTTACATATTATGTTGCGTGATATCTTTGTCAGTAGTCAGCCGGGTTTTATAATTATATTTGTTTATGTAAAAGAGTTGCAATTGTGTGCGCTTCGATTATTTTATTGAATACTAGTTGTTCCCCACGGTTTCACCCGCGGAAATTTCGGAGATCCCGCAGGAATTCCGGAACGCAAAGTACCTACCCTATGTCCTTCTCTGTACCGCTGACAATGTGTACCTAAGTATGCAAAATTTCATGAGATTTCTCCGAAGTTAATTTCGGAGTTCCTGCGGGAATTCCGGGATAAAAAGTATCTTATGTCCGTTTCCTGGTTCTAAGCTACCTCCCCACCAATTTTCAGCCTAATCGGTTCAGCCGTTCTTGAGTCATAAATAGTGTAACTAACACGACTTTCTTTTATATGTATATAGATAATTTATCCGAAAAAACTATCAATAAATAAAAATAAATATCACACACGCAAACCAAAACATTAAAACGTATATGTACAAAATAGTATATTATCATTAAGGGTTTCCCTTCTTTCAAACAATGCTTGTGACTTTGGATTTAGTTAATTTTGTAACATCGTTCTCATTTAGACACCATCTCTCTGGATCCACTTCAAAACAGACCCAGATCTGACATTCGTTTGTAGGTATATGCTCTCTTTTGTTTTTCCTATTATCATAATGACGGAACAGATTCTTTCCTCTGCTTGTCCTTTCCTTTAGGAAAATTCTGTAGCAGTGTTCATACAAAAATTACTTGATGCCAACTGACGAAAAAGATTTCTTTCCTCAAATTTTCTGCCACAGTTTCACAAAGTATGTACTGCTGGCATTCATGTTTGTATTAAAAAAAACATATCTGCGACTAATAAAAACATAGTGAAAGGACGTGAAAAAAGACTTATTATAGTTTCCACCGCGACTAACAACACATTTCAAAAACACGAAACAAATGATCACAAAAATGTAACCAACCTTCCTCCTGAGCCGTCCCGTCCCATCCATCATTATTCAATAACAATAACTCAATTGCAGATGCCATCCAATAATATTTCTACATACCTACCCTATTTGTTTACCCTTAATATGGCAGACAAGCAAACGGCATAAAATTGGATATCCATTGTGATATGGAGCTGTCAATATCAATCTGATTGCCTGTCCCTCGCCTGGGGTTGAGTTTAACCAATCATCTTTGGAACCAACCAACTTGTTCCGTTTGTATTTGTTTTTTTTTTATCTTTTTTATCTTCTCAGCGACGTAACCCGGTCTGATGTCCATAAATACGGTGGATGTCAGCAAATTGCGGGTGACACGTCTCACTCACCGATATAAGAGTTACGACGTAATTCAATCCATACAAATACGAGTATATCGGGCTTTACGATCTTTACTTGCGGCTTGTAGTTACGTAGGCGCAAATTTCATCTGATGATAAAAATTTCCTTTACATTTTCTACTAACTTTTAGCATTACTGGTCTGTAACATTGTGAAATTTTGGTTTAATAAAGCGCTCTCTATCAGTATCTCCACACACTGTAAGGTTGACTCGAAGATAATTATTGGCGAAGTTAAGCTCGCCTTATATCGCTCGAATAAACAAAACCATATACATTTTGATATACTCTTAAAAACTGTCGGATGTACCAGGGCACAAACTGCCACCATAAAATTCTGATTGACTCTCTTCGCTCACTGGTTCATAGGAATTTTTCATCAAATTCATTGTTCAAGTTTATTTAATTTATTATTTACTCTGAATTTCTAATGAATGTGTGGCAATACATACATCTAGACATATAAATAAAATTGAAGGGTCTGTTTTTAATTTCAAATTAACAACTTTTCACTAAATGGTTACAAAAGTATAAACGGTACTTACATCAAAAAACAATTTAAAAATATCTGTCTGTCTGTTTGTTCCGGGTAATCTCTGAAACGGCTGGACCGATTTTAACGGGACTTTCACTGGCAGTTAGCTGATGCTATAAGGAGTAACTTAGGCTACTTTTTATCCCAGAATTTATAAAATGCTAAAAAGTGAATTTATACATATGTCGGCGAGAGGGTAGTTTCATTAAAAATAACTGTTGTTTCCCGCCGTCGAATAGCGGTGGTAGTGAGTTCGTTCCCCCGCTCCACTCCATTGCCCGACTCGTCTTTGTTATAACTTGATATAAAGTGCGGGTATGCGTAAGCGACGGTTCATTGTTATTTTGTGTTCGGTTCAGTGCAGTTATAGTGTCGTATCAGTGTCGTATCAAGTGATTACGTGGCTATAGTGATTACGTGTGCTGTGTCATCTAATTGTTTCCAGAGGTTTGCTTAAGTCGGGGGCACGGGCAGTGGAGGTGAGCGTTCATGCATTGTAAAGGGGCCCCATTAAACCTACACCTGAGTCGCAAGTCCTAGGCACTGCTCAGTGTTCCCTACGGATATCTGGTATGCTGTACAACTTCTATGTTGTTGCGATTAATTGTAATAGTGTCTAGTTCGTTCTAGATATGTCACTCAGCTAATAGTCTCGGTCATACCTACCCCTACCTTCAGTTACATTGTGTTATGTTATCATCATCAGTTAGTCATCTAACTTTGCAATAGCAGATAACTATCTGCCGTTATCTGCTACTACTCTTCCTTTCTATTTCCGACACATAAAAACGATAAATAGGAAAATCTTTTCAAATGTATCGAAGTTTGTATTCGCATTACACAAAAGCTACTGACTTTTCCGAATATAAATCGAGTGGAGCTGCGAGCACGAGCTTGTTTTATAATATTTTATATTTTTATCCTTACTATTTAAATGCCAACGTGAGTTTATTTGTTTGTTACGCTTTCACGCTTAATGGCTCAACCGATCATCATGAAATTTTGAATAAACGTTGTCAGCAGTATAGAGATTCTTTATGTCCCGCAATTCCCGCGGCAACTCCAAAAAAACGCGGTTGAAATCGCGGGGACCAGCTTGTATATTATATTTTCGCTTTCGTTGAAGGGAAAATCAGAAAACTATGGCTCGGCTTTGCGTAAACGTCCCTACATCTCTATCGGTTTTCGCTAAATCTCAGCCCTTCTATATTATGTACCTATCGGGCTTCGATAAACTGCCAAGTTGAATTATTAGTATTAAGTCGGCGATATGTAGAACCTTAATAGGCTTCCCTAGCGAGGCTGCTTGGGACAGATAGGTTCAGCTCAACGCTCGCCCTGCAAGACTGGGGAGATGGTTCTTTTGAGGTGAAACTTTTCAGCAGAAAACCTCTTCGTTACGCCTCACACCTCATATTAATGTAAATGTGTATGTGTTGATTTTTGAATGTTTTAATTTTTTTACGGTTCTTTCATATCAGAAGTCAACACCATCCGGTACACAAAAAAATATAATTATGTCTTCTAAGATACTTGAGAAATAGGATAAATACAATATTTTGATGAAGATTCTGAAAAATTGCTATCCTTTCTAATCCACTAATATTATAAATGTGAAAGTGTGGATGTTGGTTCCTCAATCACGCAAAAACGGCTGAACGGATTTGGATGAAATTTGGCATGCACGTTGTCAGGGGTACAGGGAAGGATATAGGGTACTTTTATCCTGGAATTCCCGCGGGAACTCCGAACGCATCATAAATATAAAAATCAATGTTTGCTTGTTTATTCGTATTTTTTTGCGCTGCTCTACTATTCACTCGATTGCGATAAAACTTTGTCAACTTAATGCTTGCACATGCGCGAAGGTTATTATAGGCATAGTAAACTCGCGCGGGTGGAACCGCGGGCACAGCTAATACAATTTAAAAAGTTTTAATTGAAAACGTCTAAATGCTATTCAAATTCTGCAACATTTAAAAGTTGACAGCAAAAATATTTTGATATTAAGTTTAAATGCCACAGAATTATAATTTTAACTTAGGTGTTTCTTGTCCGTTTCGTGAACGACCAAAGTTTTCAACAAATAATTACATATCCGATATTTTTCTGTTTGTTCCAGGTATGTTCCCGCTGTACCCAACATCAAATAGATTAAGGTAAATCATTTCTACAGATATAATTTGCACTTAAAATTAGCCGTTTTTGTAAAAAAAATAATAGGTAGGTAGGTACTCGAAATGTGAATAAAATATTTAATTTATGCATTATGTGACAGATAACAGATGGCAATAATTAATATGTATATTATAATTAACATAATGAGAGGAAAGTTATCCAGATATGTTTACGTTTCGTTCATATTGGTGAACGGGTTTCGTAATGACTTGCAAAAGAGAATTTTTTCCGTGTATTTCCGTGTATTTTTTTTATTTCCGAAAACATTTTTTACTTTGCTTTAGATATGATATGTAGAGCTCCTTCGATACGTTGACCGAGAAAAGTATAAAAATAAATAAATAACCTTATGTATTTACATGAAAAATGTAAATGAAAATAACGAGTTGCGAATAATATAAGCAAACGAGGGTAACGACGGATTTGGGCGGGCATCCGCTCGCATACCGGATACGGAAGTCTTTCTAATGAGGATCCACACCTTTGCATCGATCGCTTTGTTTGATTTTGATGATGCGTCTAACGCTAATGAAGATTAGGGATTTTTTAAATAATGTTATTTACTAGGTAATTAATATCCTAAAAAATATATATTCAAACGAAAGTAAGCGATCGTAAGCTTTATGGCAAAGTGGCTTATATGACCACGGCTATCCGCTGTACAATGTACATCTCTTTGAATATAATATTATGTATAACAACTAGCTGTTCCCTGCGGAAATTTCGGAGTTCCCTCGGGAATTCCAGGTTATAGCCACAGTGTTACTCAGGGATAATGTAGCAATGCTGATGGTGAAAGTTTTCGAAATCGGCCCAGTAGTTTTTGAGTTCAATCGAGACAAAGAAACCAAAATTCGAATCTTTCCCCTTTAAAATATTAGTTTAGATACCTTAAAATATATTAAGTATACTTGCACACGTGTGTGTGTTTATTTAACAGACGATAAATATTTGAGTAGTTTATACGTTATTTTTTCATATGAAAATAATATCTTGATACACAGGTACTTTTATTTAGAACGTGATTTTCAGTAGCCAGGTTTTAGTTTTTTCATTTTTACGTCTTGATTATGATTCCGTTTCAACACTTTTTAATTCTTTTTTAATATATAATTAAGCTGTCTGTAAAGTTTTGAAACTTACGAAATTGTCACCAAGAGGTTCAAAATTAAAGACGTCTAAAATCTACCTCGCAGATTTGCTAGAGCAAACTTTCTTCCCGAACATTCCCAGTAACTTCCCATTAAGAGCTGCGTCCGACACTTCCGCTAGTGTACCAATAAACCAAATATCTGCTGGTTTTAAAGGGGCAGTCTGAGGGGCAGTCTTACTAAGGACTAAGGATTATGACTTCCATTGACACTAACGGTTTACGTCTATGGAAAAATTGTATTCCGGTAACACTGTTACATATTACTTATGACATTTTACATCTATGCTTTGTGCTGATTTTGCTGGCATCCTTTTCATTACTCAGGTTCGTTATTCTAGCAAAACCCGTCAATTCAGACAGTGGCATAAAAGGATGGTTCCTACTTTGGCTTGAGTCCGGCATCACCTATGTAACTCTCTGCGTTTTTAATTTAGTTTACTATAGAAACCTCGGACATTTTATATTGTGCTATTCTGTTTATGAAATCCACTTATGCAGCTTTTAAAATAGAAATAAATCAATAAAGGTGTTCAAATTCTGAGGAATGCTAATCAAATCTAACAAGTCCATATACAATATGCAATACATACTCTAGTCTACCTACCAAGAAAGATTGCCTGTAATAATTTGCCTACCCATCTGCAGTGCAGAAATACAATATAGTATATTTCCTATATATGTATACCTATGTGACAGCGAAACTTCCAAAAACAAAGTTTAAATAACGCAACGGACGTCGCTGCCAGTTTAATTGTTCCGGGAAGTTCCCTGCATCCTTCCTGTCAAGCGTTGGCTGTATTACAGGGATTCCTTTGCCTAGCTAGTTTTTTAAAGTGTCAGAATAGCTATGGCTTACTTTAGATATTGTTTGGTCTGCATTTTTCATTCCTTTTTTAAAATTATCAAGTCATTTTTTTTTTCTTTTTCTCTCCGAGATGATGTCAGTAATGTTCCAGATTAACTTAAAATTTGTATAATGAACAAATTTTATTAATCCTGGCAAAAATAATTGATAAACAAAAAAAAAGCAAATCGGTTCAATATTTATACTTTATGTATCAATCGGGAGGAAATTTTCGGCGGGAATCCAAAGATGGCGGCAATAAAAAATGGTTAAAAATAGATTTTTTTGTGTTATATGGTGCTGTATTGGACAATAATTTTCACAGTGACGGTTTTTTATGTGCTCAAGAAGATAATAATTATTATGATTATATATATTTCGATCACCAAGACTCAGAGAAAGTTCTTGCAAGCTATAGTACCGTGGCTTGCAATTTCAAACCGTACAACGAAGGCATTTTAACTGAAAATCGATCGATCGAATTAATTTTACTTAAAATTTGCTAAATGGCATTATATGCGAAAGTCCATAAAAATAAAAAAAAAATATATTCAGTGATTTCAAAATTAAAGTTATTGGTCCTAGCATATTTTAGCTTGCATAACTAAACTGAAGCTAAAGTCGACTCCGTTCCGGCCGATCCCAGCTGACGCCGCGTCGAACCAACTTCGGCATCGTGCAGTGGCACAGGTGTGAAACCACTCGGCGCGGCGCTACGTTGGAAATATTAACGCCAGCTGACTGCAGTCGCCACCCTGTATATTAAAAAGTTACTCCGTGAAATTCAAATTAGCCACGGCTGTTTAGGTCGCCGATATAATATAAATAATTGATGAAAACGAAATCCGCCGTGAAGGCGTGGCCCGTGATTGATACAAAGGTTTTCGATATGCCAGGCGTGGAAATAGTTGCTGATTAGTTGTACGTTAGGTACGATGAGCTGATGAAGGCTGTAAGTGCCATCTGGGTGAAGGCAGTGCTGCAAGGCTGCGTCATGAAGAGCCTTGCTTTTGACTTCAGTGGATTTCCGTTGGCTGATATTATGTAATATTGCATTGTAAGCGCTCGTGTTTTTACAAGACTAACAAAACGGTAATTTATGTTTATACAGATACTACTACAGCCAGTTCGAAAATAATTATAATAACTGAGTTTCTTAACCTTCTTCATAGTATAGTTTACACGAATTACGACCACCAACAAAAGTTCAGCATACTTCAAAACACCAAACGAGCAGAAACGCGGGCAACAGCTATGTCGTTTAAAATAAACAAATTTAAAGACATCTACTTCAAAATTTTTGTCCACTATTAGGATATGATAATAATTTTATGTAACTCTTAAAATGTCATAAAAACGGATAAAGTTTTTACGATACTTCGGTAAAGAACTAAACAGCAATTTTATAGATTAAAAAAAAACTAAATATATTCGAATAAACCTCCCGTATTGGTACGTAATAAGGGTTAAAATCGCGTGACACGACCGTTAGTACGTCGCCACCGGAGCAATCAGGTAAGTGGATCGTGTTTTATGAGGTCGGACCGTGATCGGATCCGGTGCATTTGAATTTACTCGATGGAGTGTAAGTAAAATATTATAAACTAGCTCTCCCGCGCGGTTTCACCCCCAGTAATTACGGAGTTTCTGCGGAAATTCCAGTCTAAACTATGCGTATAAACCTTTCTCTTGAATCACTCTATCTATCGCTGAAAACCGTAACAAAATCCGTTGCACAGTTGAAAAGATCTAAGCGTACAGACGATGGCAAGCGACTTTGTTTTATACTATACTAGCTGTGCCCCGCGGTTTCACCCGCGGTAATTTCGAAGTTCCCGCGGGAATTCCGGGATAAAAAGTACCCTATGTCCTTTTTTGTACCCCTGACAACGTGCATGCCAAATTTCATCCAAATCTGTTCAGCCGTTTTTGCGTGATTGAGTAACAAACATCCAAACATCCACACTTTCACATTTATAATACTAACTGTGCCTCGCGGTTTCACCCGCGGTAATTTCGGAGTTCTCGCGGGCATTCCGGGATAAAAAGTACCCTATGTCCTTATCTGTACCCCAGACAGCGTGCATGCCAAATTTCATCCAAATCCGTTCAGCCGTTTTTGCGTGATTGAGTAACAAACATACAACATCCAAACATCTACACTTTCACATTTATAATATTAGTAGGATAAAGATGCGTCTAATCATGATATCAAGCAACAGACAGACCGCTGTGCATGGTCCTCCAAGGATCTGCCCAACAACAACCGCTCCTGTGCTAGGCTCAATCAGCTGGGCTCAGCTTTCACCAGCTGGTCCGTCCGGCCCCGTCTATGCACATGGACATCACTCAAGAACTTTTCTTCTCCTCTCGCTCTTACGATTGATTGCTTAAGCTTCGTCATTATTTGACCTGTAAGTTGTTGTTACTAAAGTCCGCCTAAGTTTCTTCTGAAATCTAAAAAAATGCTCTGGACAATACTTAGCATATTTTAGCTGAGGTTATAAGCCTCTGATCCCAAACAACAATTTCAAATATAGAAATAGCGTTTTTCATGCTAATAGTGAATGTGAGTTCTTTGATACATTTCACGCGTTAACTACTGAACCGATCATCATGTAATTTTGCATACACTTTGTCAGGGTTACAGAAAAGGATATAGGGCACTTTTTATTCCAGAACTTCCGCGGGAACTCTGATATTAATGTGAGTAACGGGAAACTAGTTGGGACATGATTTAATCTTATAACTTTAAAAATCCTTCAACCCTTTTGCACTATTCTTGAATATCCTTATTCCTTGGTAGTTCAAAGATGAATTGTTGATCCCATCGGGACGTTAAATTAATTTATTATATGCGCTATTTTTCTTGTTACAAAAAAATCGCTTGGAGCCAGCAGTGTTCGTGAATAATAAATGGGGAATAAATTCGGGACAAAAACACCGCGCCCGAGTCCGTGTCGACACAGTTTTGTGGTGACCGCAGTGATTGGAACTGACTCTTGGGAGCTGCGACGAAACTAGTTTTTCCTTACTTTTATAGAATTTTGCACACATATTTCGCTTATTAAATTTTGTTTTATTTTTTGTTCTGTTTCTTCCGCTCTGTTTGTTTTTTATGATGTTCTGGCAGAACATAGATTGGAGAGTGGACCTCTATTTGTTATGGTTATTGTATTCCCTTTCATAGTTTTTAAGAAAACGTGTGGTAAAAAAATATCGCAATTTCTGTGTTAAAGAATTCTCTATCTATACTATGATGTTCTATATAAAGTTCTCTGAAAAAATTTTCTAGGAGATTCTTGGTGGAGAGTTTTTTCTTTAGTGAAAAAAGGCTCTTTTTGCTTATACATATTGTAATGTGAGGTCTTTGTGCGGATTCAAGTATTAAGACTTTTTCAGACCAATCCTCTATATGAAGACTGAAGAGCAATTTATTTCCTCCTATTTCTTGTAAATAGTAGAAGCTTATCTATATAGCCGCCTGTCATTCGGTCGCTGGCTGGTTGTTAGGCTTTACTTTCCCGTCTCGCGGTTGGTTTTGTTGGCGGAGAATATTATCTTTCTGCCGCGCCCTCCCGCACCCTCGGCACCCCGCGGTCCTCGAGACCCACCGTAGGCGTCTATTGTCAATTTGACAAGAATAACATTCGCAATTGGAATTGCCAATATTGTTTACTTCCATCTCGGTTCACATGGATTGTTTGCGACTTGGAGTAGCGCCGGGGTCGATGGCAATAGAGCACATTGTGGTAATACTAAAATGACACCCTATGTACGATGTATGTATGTTTTAAAATCACCATCTTATTTGTCGTGGCCAGTAAATAGTAGTAAGATTTCATTAGTTACGCTACCAGCCAATAGAGGGTGTTAAAATGCAAAATTACAAGCTACGAGTATTTTCTTTTTTAGGTAGCTACAGTCTTATTTTTATCCCAGAATTCCCATAGAAAATCCAAAATTAACGGGGGTGAAAATTTTGGGGCCGGCTATTTGTGAGTATGATACTGCGCTCTGCGCAGTGATATGATATGATATTTAACGCAGTAGAAACTGCGTTAAATATCAGAGACCACAGGTAAATTAATTAGGCTTAGTTTGGAGCAATTTACCTAGGGCTGTGTTAAATCGATGTCATTTACAGGCGTTCTATATGATATCTCAGATGATAGGATAATTTTTATCCCGGAACTATGAGTTCCCAAGAGAATGCCGAAACTCACACGGGTTGTACCGCAAACACCGGCTGGTACTTTATGTTAATAGTAAAGTTAGCGTTCCGCTTGAATTTATCGCGTTTCTAAAAATCTCACTTCCCAAATTTATCTGCCGATCCATTGATATATGTAAATAATTATATCAATGGCCGGCTCGTTATTATACGACACTCGCTTGCAACGCAGCGCTGAATATTCTGAGGGCACTAGACCCCGCTGCGCTTCAGTGCCGCTGTGGTTTCGATAAAGATACGATATGGTGACCATATATCAACCACTCGTTTGGGATAAAGAAACAAACAATTGAGAGTCGATCCAATTCTCCGGTTGGCCCTGCCCTACCAGATTAAAACTGAGATTATGTTCAAAAATACAACCAGGTTGGTATGGAATTACAGAGGAAAAAAGTTCTGCCAACTATTGAAAAATCTGCCCTGAAAATCGTGCGAAATTTATGACCCTTGCAGCGTTTTTGAGAATTCATTATGTAAGCAAATATTATGTTCTGTGTATTTACGAATTTTTGACCCTACAATTAGTTCGTTACTGAAATAAAAAAGAAAAATATTTTTTTAATAACATGTCGTTTCATTTAATTCCTTATCAAAAGCCCACATCAGCACATAGCCACATATCAGCTGCATTATCAAAAAAAATTCTTGAACGCGTCAAAATAACCATAAAAATAAAAAAAGACGGAAAAATATATTATCGCTTGTGATCCTCGCTGTCCATAGAGACATGGTCACCCCCTCATTTACTTATCCACACGGCCGTATGCAGACGATTCTGTGGACACTCGACTCCAGAGAGGTATCGATTGCACAACACTATTACAGAGGCCTGGATCCACGCTTCTTTTACTATCGTCTCTACATCGATTCTCTGTTGATGCATTGCTATGATTGTGACATCATATAACTGGATTTCCAGTTTATTTTGTTGTTGTGCCAAATAATCCTACTAATACATATTATAAATGTGAAAGTGTAGATGTTTGGATGTTTGTTACTCAATCACGCAAAAACGGCTTAACGGATTTGGATGAAATTTGGCATGCACGTTGTCAGGGGTACAGAAAAGGACATAGGGTATTTTTTATCCCGGAATTCCCACGGGAACTCTCAAATTACCATGGGTGAAACCGCGGGGCACAGCTAGTAATTTATATATGTCTATGAATTTTATACTAAAGAAGTACTTATGTTCAGTAATTCGCTAACGATTTGTCCGCTCGGTGAGATTATGAATTCCACGAGAATTTTTACAACGAAAAAAGCTTTTGAGTAAATAAATATACTGCATTAGGATAATCCGGAAGCTCGCTCAGACTTTATTGTGAGCTTATTACGTACCCGCCCCTAATCTTTCGAGACTTTTTGTCCACTTTTTTTGCCGCAAAACAATAATCGTTTAGGCAGATTTTGGGGGCATCCTCTCGTTTGAATATAAATGTCTTAAGAAAGTTACGACTGCGGTGCTCTAAGTGATCCATAGCGATAATAGCTCAGCCCCTCTAGCCAAGTTGACAATCTTAGGAACAGAAACGTCTTGGTAGGGCATTTTCTTTTGCCCGCTTGATTTGCTTTCTTCATGTAGCCTCACTTGAAATCCAGTTCCCATTTCAAGCTAGGTATGCTTACAATCATTGACCACACCGTCCCTTGACATCAAGTAATGAACTTGTTATTAAAAAAAAAAATTGATTGTTATAGAAAACAAAACTAATTTATCTATCAGTTATATCAATCAAAGATTTTTCGCCCTACACATTACCGTATATATATTACATTAAAAAAGACAGATGGATCAACCATCTTTTGTAGTCGGTAAAAAATACAATTACTTCTCATGTAGAGGCAAACTGTCATCGCCAAAGGAATTCTCGATAACACAGCGCAGCGGTGACAACTTTCGCAATCGATGATTGATCGATTACTGGCTCGCTTACTAATCGAATCAGTATGTAATATGTGTCGTGTATCGTCCAGTACAAAAACGTATTAATCAATTTGTTTGACACATCTCATTAGAGATAATTATGCTGCAAATACAACAATGAATTACAAGATAAAATAAGAAACCGACTAGTGTGTCGGGTTCTGCAGTCAGTCAATCAGTGGACTGAACAAGGGTTACAAAAGGAATAGTACACAAAAAGAAGGGTTGTACGAAATCCAACCTGAAATGGGGTGGGTTCAAAGTTTGTGTGAAGATAACTATATTTTTACATGGTCCCATGAGGTCGGTACTCAGAGTTTATGGGAAGTACACGTCAGCTAAGAAAATATTTTGATCTCGAAGCTTCTGAAGTATTCTCGAAATTTACGCGTATGAAACCGCAAGAAACAGCTAGTAACTGTACTAATAATATGTGTCACATTTTCATTTGTTTACTTCAATAATAAACATGTAGTTACCCTACGAGCTACGGCTAAAGTGTTAACGAAGTCGGTCGAAGTGAAAAAAGTGCAGTGTACTGAATTTGTTGTAGAATCTTGTTAGTTTATATTGTATAGTCATGATTATTTTATCATATTTATTATTATTTATTACTAGTTGTTCCCTGCGGTTTCACCCGCGTTAATTTTGAAGATCCCGTGGGAATTCCGGAATAAAATTAGGTAAGTACCATAATTATATCCTATTCTGTACCTCACGACTTGTGGTATGTAAAGTTTAATGCAGTTTTACTTGCGTTTTTTTTTTCGGAGTTCCTGCGGAAATTTCGGGATTAAAAATGCCCTATGTCCGTTTCTGTACCTCTGACGAACGCGTATACAAAACTTCATTATGATCGGTTGAGCCGTTAAGGCGTGAAAACGTAACAAACAAACTCACTTTCGTATTTATAAAAGTAAGGATGTATTATTATCGTACAATTCCAGCCCCCATAGAAGTACTATTTCAAACTACATATTTCGCCGCGTCCCTTTCTCTTATTACGGTTCTCCTATCTTGCCTCTCCCTTTTAGGTGTACGGGCGACACGATTACCATCATTATTGTTTTGGAACGCGCCAAGTTTTCGCTTCTCTTTTTTTCTTTTTCATTGCGCAATTTAAAAAATCTTTTTTTTCTATTTTTTTCGGGAATTTTCTCGATCATCGAAAGATATAAGTACATTATTATCTAGTATTGTAAATATAAATAATACCTACAATTTAACCTTAAACTTTTCACAATCTTACAACTAACTACAGCTGTGCCCCGCGGTTTCACCCGCGTGAGTTTCAGAATACTTACCACTTTAATTTTAGAAAAAAAAGTTAGCTATCTGCCAGTGAAAGTTTCGTTAAAATTGGTCCAGCCGTTTCAGAAATTAGCCGGAACAAACAGACAGACAGACAAAATAATTTTTTTTTTTTTTTATTTAAGTATCGTAATCGTATATACTTTCATATGCATTTAGTGAAAAGCTGTTAATTTGGAATTACAAACAGACATTTCAATTTTATTTATAGGTGTATTATAGATTATAGATACAGATTATTACAGATATCGTAAATCGTACGCACCAGCCTGAGGGGTAGTCGTTGAAAGGCTGCGTATCACCCAATTACCAGCACCGATAACCGATACTATCGCGCCGTCACGCCTACGTTAAACTCTATGTGTGTTACGAAATAACACGTGACTAGAGTTTCAATTGGTTATGATATAAATTTCACCCCTACTGTTGTCATACGCTAAGTTAATCGAGTAAACTTGGCGAATGACAATTGCTATGCCACAGTGTACACATTTGGTCAACGGTGCAGTGGCGAAGGGTGAAATATTGAGAGAGGCAAGCCGGAAATCTATTTGGTACCTACTATAAATACGTAATTTCAACTTATTAAACTATCTACTTACCGCAAATAGGTACCTAATTTCAACGTACGTCTGCGTAACTGCTTTCACTATCACTACACACAACAAAAAAAAGTCCAACTTTAATACTAATCACTATTTAATTTAATACCAAGAAATAAATTCTAATACGTGACACTAACAAATTCAAATTTTCAATTTTTTCGTCATAAACTTAACTCAAGTTGTCTGTCAACAGTCATCTCAGAATGTCCGCTTCGTTTCGAATTTCTAGGACCAATAAGGATATTTGTTGAGACAGTAATAGAAAATGCGTGCGCGTGAGTGAAATGGAGAGAGTAACTCGATGTGTAGCGGCTTACCAAAGTAGCTATTTTAGCCGGCTGCCTGCGACCTTGATGTGACGTCACGGCATTATTTTGTATGGAAGTTTAACTGCCAAAAAGCCGATCGCGCCAGCGGCTTATATTATAACAATTTGTTGTTGAAAAGCAAATTTTGTTGATAGTTTAGGCGTTTTGTAATGTTTTCTACTCAGTAGAAATAATTTTTGTAGTATTTCAGTAGATTCTACTGAAATACTTACTACAAAAATTACTGATTGTGCCATTTCTAAATTACGGTAGAGAGAGTGGTTGTGTTCCCAACTTCTGAAGGGAAGCCGGTGGGAATCGGCTTGTATGGTACCTTCGCCACTGCAACGGTGTTTAAAACATACATTTTCAAGGCAGGTAGCAGGTATTCTATCAGTTGTTTGCTTATTATACAAATTGACAATCTATAAACGATAATGCATAGAAGTGATCACGTAAAATTGACCAATCAAAAGTCCAGTTTCGTATATTAGGTACTAGCTGTGCCCCGCAGTTTCACCCGCATGAAACGATCTTGTATGACAACTTTTTTCTCAACATCCGATGAAACAAAGCCTATATGTAGCTCCAGGTTTAGCTTAATCTACCTGTGAAAACCGCATGAAAATCCGTTCAGTAGGTTCGGAGATTATCGCGAACAGACAGATAGACAGACAGACAAGAAATAATTTTAGAAACTCTTTTTTTGTGGTTGGTTACTCTTCTTTTATCACTCCCTGTCAAAATTTGTCACAAATATTCAATGTAAAGAATCGCGGATTCTACTCTTTTATTATAGTATAGATGTGATCGTAATGAAAAGTAGGAATGGTACATACAGTATATCTAATATATAAAAATCTCGTGTCACAGTGCTGTCTTCCAACGCGTCCAAAACGCCTTGACCAATTTTCATAAAAAAATTTATGTTTATATGGTAGGTGTGAGAGTAGGTCGTAGGCTATATTTTTTATACCCCTAGGTGATAAGGGTCCTCTCTAGAATTTTTTATTTTTATTTTTTTGATAAATTTCCCGGGGAACTCCAAAAATTATCGCGGGTGAAACCGCGGGGGACAGCTTGTAATATATACAACGTGTTAATGAATTGACTGAGAACTAGAAAGCAGTTAGTCCCGAATCGATCGGTTATATTTTTTCATCTTTACTAGCCCATGTCTTAATTATTAATTATAATACAATATTTGCCGCGTACGCCGCCCGTAGCAAAAAAACGAATCGGTCACTGACACGAAGGCGCGGGCGTAGCGCTTGAAATTTCGTAGATAGGTCACCTCCAAACTAATGTTGAATTAAACTTTTAGACTATAAATTTTTTGTACGTAATTTATATTTTAATCATATTATAGTTTATTTTTTTAAATGAGGTGTATCAGGTTTTTGGCCAATTCATTAACACGTTGTATATGTAAACATTAATATAATATATTATGCGAACCATTACAAAACGGTTCAGAAGAAACACAGTTGGTGAGGATTGAGATGACAAAAGATAAGTAATTTCTTTTATGCGAATAAAATGTATCTCGTTTCATCCGCATAGAAATAAATCGAAAGGAAATTCTAAAATCGAGTTATTCAAATGAGAAATCGATAGTAGGGGCTGCGATATTCATTCATGAACTCGCCGAGCTATCCCGGGTGGGCGTATCGTAAATGGATTGTGAGAAATTTTATTGAGTATTTTACATATTATTATTTACGGATTCTTTCATTACAAAATATATTTACACTTTACGCAAGATTTTTTTTTGAATAATAATATAGTGTGTATTGATAGCTAATAAATCTTTATTTTTTCAGCGCACTTTTGGCTCTAAGAATAATATTATTACTGTAAATTATTTGGAATGTACCTTATATTGTAGGAAGCGATTATAATTTTACTCTGTCTTTATATCTGTCGTCAAGCACCTAACGGTGTGTTCCGGCAGCCCCACTTGAAAGCCAGTTCCCATCCTCATTCCAGGTCGGCAACGCACCTGCATGCCTTCTGGTGTTGCAGATGTCCATGGGCAGCGATAATCACTTACCATCAGGTGTACCACTTGCCCGTTTGCCCCCTATGACATAAAAAAATATATATATTGTTACGTGCTAGGGTTCTTTATTCGGAGTTTAACACTAACTTTACAAAAACACTAGGTCTAGGTATCGCAACACAAACACTAAACGACAGATCTCGAAGTCCAATAGTCTCGCCAAGGTCGCAGGTAGTCGCAGGTATCGCTCAAGATTCACTCGTAGTTATCGCTTCGAAAGCTCAAACTGAACTGCCCGTCCGGTTCGGTTGCGCTGTTTATATACCCAACCGAACGGGGCTCTAGAATGTTCGAGTTCAATGTGTTTTACCAGCCACTCGGCCGAACGTTTCTAGAATAGAACTTCTATCGACTTCGCTACTCCAATGTGTTTGCTTTACATTGCGTGTTTTGTATGCATCGCGCGTTTTGCATACATTGCGCGCTATCAATTTAACTCGACCGCGACACTGCCCCCTTCTTAGAGATGCTCGTCCCGAGCGTCACTATTGCTGCCTTGATAACGTGCTAAGCGGTCGATGTGCACTATTTTGAAAGCTCCCCTTGGTTGACGTTGAATCCGATACGTCACGTCATTCATCCGGGTAACAACCTTGTACGGGCCTTCCCATCGAGTCTGTAATTTCGGAGATTTTCCCTTTCGACGGATAGGATTGTGTAGCCATACAAGTGATCCCTCCTCAAAACCACTTGTATTCGCCCTCCGGTCATATCTCGTCTTCATGTTCTCGCTTGACTGCAAACCATGCTCCCGAACCAAAGCATAGACGTCTTGCATCTTCTCCCGTAGATCGGAGACGTAGTCCTGCATCGATTGGGGGTCATCTGGAGGTCCGCCTGTCAGTAGATCCACTGGTAGCCGTAGTTCTCTACCGAAGTTCACATACGCTGGGGTCGCCTTCGTGCTCTCATGCTCAGATGTTCTGTAGGCGAGTAGGAACAGCGGTATGAATTTGTCCCAATCTCTCTGGTGTTTATCAACCAGTTTCGCCAAATTCCTTTCTAGCGTCTGGTTAAACCTCTCCACCATGCCGTCGGACTGAGGGTGATATGGCGTGGTCCTCGTCTTGTGCATTCCCAAGATTTTGCACATTTCCTGAAATAGCTGGGATTCGAAGTTCCTTCCTTGATCTGAGTGGATTTCCAAGGGAACACCGAACCGACATATCACTTCCTCAACCAACTTTGAGGCTACTGTCGCGGCTTCCTGATTAGGTATGGCGAACACTTCCGGCCACTTGGTGAAATAATCCATGACGACCAAGAAGTACTTGTTCCCTGACTCGGTCACCGGAAAAGGTCCAGCCACGTCAACAGCAATTCTTTCCCAGGGTGCACCAACATTATAGAGTTGGAGGTTTCCGCGGGTCCTAGTTGACGGACCTTTGACTGCAGCACAAGTGGTACATTTGCGGCACCATTCCTGCACATCCTCTCGACAATGAAGCCAGTAGAACCTTTCCCTTACTTTTGTCAATGTTCTCTTCACGCCAAGATGTCCACCTGAAACCCCATCATGTATTTCACGAAGAACATCTTTCACCCTGGTCCTTGGAACAACTAACTGAAGATGGAACTCTCTGCCGTTAGGTTTCTCCCATTTTCGGTAAAGTATTCCATTCTGCAGAACAAAGCTGTCCCATTGGGCCCAATAGGCTTTAGTGACAGGGCTAGTAGGTGCGACCTCAACCCATTTTGGTTTGTCCGCACTACGTTTTTTCCAAGCCACGATGAGTCGAACGTCTTCATCATCTTCCTGAGCTTCTCTCATGGCTTCATCTTGCCACAGTCCCGGAGGGCTCGTTCTCGTAAGCTTAACAGCCAGTTCTTTCGACTCCTGTTTGACACAATGCTTACAATCCTCCGGGCATGGCCTTCTTGAGAGGGCGTCAGCGTTGCCATGGGCCTTCCCACTACGGTGTTCGGTGACGAAGTCAAACTCCTGGAGTTGTTCGATCCATCTGGCAACTTGACCTTCTGGATTCTTGAACTGAAGTAACCACTTCAAGGCGGCGTGATCAGTGCGAAGTGTAAACTGTCTGCCGATGAGGTATTTGTTGAAGTGTTGCAGCGTCTTTACCACTGCCAAGAGTTCCCTCCTTGTCACGCAGTAGTTCCGTTCAGGTTTCGACAATGATTTGCTAAAATAAGCAATCACGACTTCTTTATCGCCTTGTTTTTGAGATAAAACACCACCGATCGCCGTGTTGCTAGCATCTGTGTCGACAATGAACTGGCCGCAAGTTTGAGGGTAGCCTAAGATCGGTGTTTCACACAAACACTGCCTCAATTTTCGGAAGGATTCTTCGCAGCTTTCGTCCCAACAGAATGGCTGTTTCTCTTCAGTTAGGCGATGCAACGGTTTGGCGATTTCAGAAAATCCTTTAACAAATCGCCTGTAGTACGAGCATAGTCCCAGGAAGGCTCGCACTTCCGTCTTATCTCTGGGAGTTGGCCACTTCTGTACTGCTTCAATTTTCTGTGGGTCAGTCTGGATTCCCTCGCTGGTGATTACGTGGCCGAGGTAATTGACTTTATTACTGAACAGATGGCACTTCTTCGGGTTCAGTTTTAAGTTGGCACCTCGTATCTTTCCGAAGACTTGCTCCAAATTCCGCAGGTGATCTTCAAAGTCTCGACCCATGATGATGACGTCATCCAGATAGACTAGGCAGGCGTCTCCCACTAACCCTGCCAGTACACACTCCATGAGACGCTCAAAGGTAGCTGGCGCGTTGCATAATCCGAAAGGCATAACGTTAAACTGCCATAACCCTTTGCCAGTTGTAAATGCTGTCTTCTCTTTGTCTTTCGGATGGATTTCCACCTGCCAATAGCCAGATTTCAGGTCCAAGGTCGAGAACCATTGCATACCACTCAGGGTATCCAAGGTATCGTCGATACGTGGCAGTGGATAGCTGTCCTTCTTTGTGACATCATTTAACCGTCGATAATCTACACAGAACCGCATGCTACCATCTTTCTTCTTCACCAAGACCACAGGCGAACACCACGGGCTTGCGGATGGTTCTATAATCTTATTTCTTCTCATATTCTCTACCATGTCATTAACTTCTTTTTCCTTAGCAATCGGAATTCGCCTTGCTTGCTGCCGAATAGGTCTTTCATTCCCGGTGTCGATTCTGTGTTGGACTAACGACGTCCTTCCAAGATCTTCTTCCTGGGAGGAGAAGATATCTGCGTAGCGCAGCAGCATTTTCTTAGCTTTGAAGCTCTGCGAATAGGTCAGATTGTTCTTACAGCCGTCAAGAAGTTCTGTAATAGTAGACCCATTCTTGGTGTTGGACGCATCTGATTCTGCTATCGGCATTGATTGACACTGCTTTACCCAGACAGCTTCCTCGCATTGTCCAACAACTTCACCCTTATTTAAGGTAACCTCGTGATTCTCCAGATTCACGACTCTTATTACTGCAGTGTTTGTTCCTCTTACAAGGGTCCTTGCTGTCAGGAGTCTCTGGGTCAACGTTTTGCTTGGTGTATCTTCAATCAACACGCATCTTGGCTTGTTGTTTTTAGCTGATGGCAGCTTCACCTCTACTTGAGTTTGTGCTCGTCCAGGTATGACAACTTTGTTTAGGCAAGTCACTTTTCCAGTGGGACCTCCAAGTATCAATATCTCCTCGTCGCCACACTTGAAAACGCTGTTAGTGACGTCAATTCTGCAGTTATGTTTCTTCATGAAGTCCAGGCCCAAAATGCACTCGTCGATAATTTCAGCCACTATGACGTTGTGAGTGTACGGTACTTCTCCCACATACATTGTGACTGATATTTCCCCCAGGACGGGTATTGGCTGACCGGAGGCGGAAAGAAGCCGACAATCGACCTTCTTGCGTCCCAACGCACCTTCCACCATGTCCGGCTGAACTATCGTCCTAGAGGCTCCGGTGTCTATCGTCATTTTGCAGTCTTTCCCATTAACCGTGCCGCATATCGATAGACTGTTCCCATTGCATGCCTGTGAGATGACCATTGCTGGGGCTTCTTTCATGCCAGCCAGTACCCGCCCCTTAGTCCTGGCTGTTACTCGTTTCCCTGACTCCTGATAGAGGACGGAGTCTCCTGCCTCTTTGTCAGTTCATCAAGTTGTTTCTGAAGCTTGATGATTTTTTCTGTCACCTCATCCTTCTTCGGGCAGGAAAACTGCAGGTGGCCTCGTTCACCGCATTTGTAGCACAAGGATCCAGTCTTTTTTAGGGGTGCCTTAATTACCTTAATCTCTTCAGTGACTTCCCGCAGCTTATGCGCACGCACATCTCGCCGCACTGCTTCAACTTCCAGGGCATGTGCCAGGGCATCCTTCAGCGAGGCATGATGACGAAGCCCCACTGCAGCCCTTATCTCCATGTCCCGGATGCCATCGACGAAGGCTTGCAAAATGTTTGCGTCCACCATCTTGGTGTCAGCCGTCGGGTGCGCTTTGCGGACAAGCTTCTCAACCTCCAGTGCCCAGTGTTGTAGTCCTTCTCCTGGACGCTGGACTCGATCTCGTAACTGGGCCCGGAACACGTGTTCAAGATGGCGCTCCCCATATCTGGATTCAAGGGCTTCCATCAGTTCCTTGAAGCCACTTCCTGAGCTAGGCAGTGCCTCTAAGACAGACAATGCTGAGCCCCTGAGCGCCACAGTGAGAGCTGTCAGGCTCTGCTCATCCGTCCACCCATTAGCAGTAGCGACGGTCTGGAACTGCTGCCGGTACGCGGGCCAAGACGTAGTTCCGTCGTAAGGTGGCACCTTCACTCTTGGTCCCTGGACTACGGCGACGGCTCCACTTGATGTGATTCCCACAGTTTTAAGTCGCAACAATTCTTTTTGCAGTCCAGAGACACCAGTTTCTAATCCTGTGACCCGCTCCTCGACTACATTCTTCAGTCCAGTAAGATCGGTTTCCAATACTGTGACGCGCCCTCCTACTGAATCGACGTCTTCACGGAGTTGCTTCACTACATTGCTGACCTTACCAACGGCCGCCAAAACCGTGTGAAGATTTTGCTGTTGTTCTTCACGATTTTGTTGTTGCTCTTCACGTATGACGTGAAGTAGTTTGGCGCGCTCCCTTTGATCTTCACGCATCTGGTGCATGCCCTTATTAATGCTCTCGACCATCGCCACCAAGCTCCGTATATCCAGAGTTGGTACGTCCGCTGCTCGTGCAGTAGTTGTAGTCCGGCCATGGCCGGTGGGCGTGGCCAGGTGGGCGGAGTCAGTGGGCGGGGCTTCGACGATGGGCGTGGTCCAGAGGGCGGGGCTTAGGGTAGGCGTGGCCACGTGGGTGGAGCCAGGAGGCGTGACCACTTGACCGGTGGGCGGGGCCTCGGTGGTGGGTGGTACCGAATGGGCGGGACCAGTGGGCGTGGTCAGGTCGGTGGGCGGGGCCTCCATAGTGAGTGGAGGGTGGTGGGCGGGGCGAGTGGGCGGGGCCCGATGGCCAGTGGGTGTGGCCTGGCGGGCTGCAGGCGTAGCCCCCGCAGCACGTTGTGCCCTCGTCCTGACGCCTTCTTCGGCGATGTCTTCCCTCGGAGTTAGTGGCATCTCCAAATCCCACTTCTGACACCAAATTGTTACGTGCTAGGGTTCTTTATTCGGAGTTTAACACTAACTTTACAAAAACACTAGGTCTAGGTATCGCAACACAAACACTAAACGACAGATCTCGAAGTCCAATAGTCTCGCCAAGGTCGCAGGTAGTCGCAGGTATCGCTCAAGATTCACTCGTAGTTATCGCTTCGAAAGCTCAAACTGAACTGCCCGTCCGGTTCGGTTGCGCTGTTTATATACCCAACCGAACGGGGCTCTAGAATGTTCGAGTTCAATGTGTTTTACCAGCCACTCGGCCGAACGTTTCTAGAATAGAACTTCTATCGACTTCGCTACTCCAATGTGTTTGCTTTACATTGCGTGTTTTGTATGCATCGCGCGTTTTGCATACATTGCGCGCTATCAATTTAACTCGACCGCGACAATATATTATAATAATACTATATGAAACATACACTAACACACATCTATGGGCAGATACTTATCCTTACTATTATTATAAATGCGAAAGTAAGTTTGTTTGTTAATTTTTCGTATGTTACGCTTTCATGCTTTAACGGCTCAACCGATCATCATGAAATTTTGCCTATACGTTATAAGGGGTACATAGAAGGACATAGGGTAGAAGAAGAAGAAGATACATTTATTTCAGCGCAACACACAAGAAAAAGAAACAAACATCAACAGTGCTTAATCTAAAGAGACTTTACTTTACTTACTACTTACTTACTACTTACTTTTACTTTTTGTCTTAGAATTCCTGCGGGAACTCCGAAATTTACGCGCGTCAAACCGCGGGGAACAGCTACTATGAAGAGATAAAGATTGGATTATTTGTATGTCAGTTTGTAATGGATAAACTCAAAAACTAATGAACCAATTTTAAAAATTCGTTCATTTATAAGAAGCATCAGTGTTTATGACACTTTTTATCTCTGAATTCCCACGGGAACACCGCAACCGCACCGCACTCGGGTTACCGAGTGAAATCAGCGGCAATCGACTACTACAATCATTGTTTACTCTAGTTGGTCACCCTACACCAGAATCCTAATGACATAATTTGGCGCGGCCGTAAAACTTCGCTTCCAACTAATAACGCTCTTACGCGCGCAGTTTCGAGCGAATGACGTCACTAGTATAGGTACTCTGATAAAATCGCGGCAACTATGAAATAAATCCGGGAAAATTGCTGCAATTTTTTATAATATACATCACACCAATGATTGTTCCACTAATCGCTCCAGAATAGTTCAACTATAGGCTCGTCGAGTGCAAAAGTAATTAATTTATCATCTATGGGATCAGTTTTTTTTTTTATATTATCCTACTAATATTATAAATGTGAAAGTGTGGACGTTTGGATGTTTAGATGTTTGTTACTAAATCACGCAAAAACGGCTGAACGGATTTGGATGGAATTTGGCATGCACGTTGTCAGGGGTACAGAAAAGGACATAGGGTACTTTTTATCTCATAATTCCCGCGGGAACTCCGCAATTACCGCGGGTGAAACCGCGGGGCACAGCTTGTAAGTATTATACATGAGAAAGTGCGTTTTTTTGTTTGTCTCGCTTTCACGCGCTAACGGCTCAACCGGTCACCATGAAATTTTGCATGCACGTTGTCAGCGGTACAGAAAAGAACATAGGGTACTTTTATCCCGGAATTCCCGTGGGATATCCCAAGTTAAGATAAGATAAGAAACATTTATTTAAGCAATTATTTATTTTTTATTTAATTTACCTTAAGTTCACATACATGCTTATTCTAATTCGGGAATCGAATCTATGACACTCGACGTAGCAGGTACCTACCTACCTACCCACTGACGGTGTTGTCGAATGAAAGTCGTGGGCGATTGGGCGCACCATGACGGCGCCCATTTTCCGTCGCAAAATGGGATCCAGTTTCGTAAAGTTTTCTATTACCAACAAAACTACCACGGGATTTTTTATAAACTAAATCAATTTTACGACTGTGAAATAGGTAGAAGCGCGCGTGTCTCGCCTTAGAATAATAATACCAACCACTCGCTCTTATAAGGCTCTAGTAACATCAATTCAACTCTAAATAAGACAGACGATATCAATACTAGTTGTGCCCCGCGGTAATTTTGGAGTTCCCGTGGGAATTCCGGGATAAAAAGCAGCCTATGTCACTCCAGACTACCGTAGCTTCCTATAAGTGAAAGAATTTTCAAAATCTGTTCAGTAGATCCAGAGATTACCCCCTACAACCTCACAAACTCACAAACTTAAGCTATTTATAATATTAGCAAAATTTGGTGGTGATCGGCTGAGCCGTTAAGCCGTGAAAGCGTAACAAACAAACAAAAAAACAAACAAACTCACTTTCACTTTTTTAATACATAGTAAGGATTCCAACTCGGTATCACTAAAGATATAACATTTTATCTCTTTTGTCAAATTAATGTTCTTTCTTTGGAGTGTTTTTTCTAAAATTACAATACCGATTATTGTTTTTATTTTAGAGTATCCATTTATATTTATACTAGATGTGCCCCGCGGTTTCACCCGCGTTAAAATTTTTTTATGGAACAATTTTTTTCCCGACATCCGATTTGAAAGAAACAAAGCGTATATGTAGCTCCAGGCTAAACTTAATCTACCTGTGAAAATTGCATGACACTCCGTTCAGTAGATTCGGAGATTATCGCGAACAGACAGACAGACAAAAGAATTTTAAAAACTCTTTTTTTGAGGTTGGTTACTCTTCTTTTATCGCCTCCTGTCATTTTTTCTTAAACATATTCAATGTACAGTCTGTACAGAATCGCGGATTCTACTCTTTTATTAAAGTATAGATATCCTACATCAGCCAACTAGCGGCGAGTAGCAAGATCGAAACCTAGTCTGCTATTGTTTTAAAATTTAAATTTTAAATTAGAGTAGGTAGGTATGGAAGTTATCTTTTTTGTTTTATCTCATAAATTTCAAAATATCATACCTACGAAACTTGTTATAAAACTCGAAGAGAACTTTCTCTCAAAAAAAAAGCACAGCATTAATAATTCACCTGAGAAGAATTCGGCCAAGTACACAGTGGTAACCTGTGGACGATGCGCCGGTGCACGTTCACGAGTCTCAATTGAACGCAGATAAGCAATAACATGTTAACCCACAAAATTAAGTTATTGATACAGAACGATTTATTGAGAGTTAGAGAACGTTTTTTAATTATGTGTTTAGCTTATTACATTGTTTAAATATGTAACAAAATGTTGAACATAAAAATGATATTGAAACAAAATGGCGCTATAAATTATTATAATCTATACTTTACTTATAAAA
Organism: Zygaena filipendulae; assembly: GCA_907165275.2. Lineage (NCBI taxonomy): Eukaryota > Metazoa > Arthropoda > Insecta > Lepidoptera > Zygaenidae > Zygaena > Zygaena filipendulae. The sequence goes on from OU015669.1 coordinate 337,543, forward strand.
CTGTAGAGAGGTCAATTCTACACATTAAATATATGTATATTCAAAATTCATATTGGAGGATGAATGGTGATCGATACTGATGCCAAAAATGCAATCAGTAATTTTTTGTCTGTCTGTCTGTCTGTATGTGCACGCATAGGTAAAAAACTACTGAAGGGATTTTAACCAAACTTGGTACGACTGTAGTCCATACTCCTGGGCAGGTTATAGGCTATATAACATAACGCTAAGATACATAGGAGGTGAGCAGTGACGATAAATTTGAAGCAAGTCGGATGAAAATGCGGTTTCGAGCTCTTATCTTCGCATACGTTTACTCAATCACGCAAAAACGGCTGAACGGATTTGGATGAAATTTGGCATGCACGTTGTCAGGGGTACAGAGAAGGACATAGAGTACTTTGGATCCCGGAATTCCCGCAGGAACTCCGAAATTACCGCGGGTAACCGCGGGGCACAGCCAGTTTTAAAATAAGATTTACTCAAAAATTTTCCAGTGTGGGTTAACACACTATTGCTTATCTACGTTCAATTGATCAATCATAAAGCCACTTGCTCACGTCCCGCCCACGCTTTCGGCTTCGGCGCGGTCCCCGGGCTCGGCTTCGGCCGAGTTCGACGGCGCCGTGGGAATCCAACGACTTGTTTGTTTGTTTGCGCAAACCGACTAATGATTCGGTACGGATTGAAATTTGGAACTTGTGATTGGTTTGGATGTAAACACTCAGCTGCCATGTATTGCTGCCGTTGATGTATTGGTGAAGTTTGGTTTCGGTATTTAGGTAGGTGCAATCAACAGAATCACCAAAAATAAATTAACGTTAATCCTTACTATTAATAAATGCGAATGTCAGTTTGTTTGTTGAGCTTTCACGCCTTAACGGCTCAACCCTCATCATGTGTCGACGACCCGATTGGCGCAGTAGGTCACCATGCCTACCCGCTAAGCAAGAGGTTCCGCGTTCGATACCTGGTGCGGGTGGGCTTTGTGTGATGGACACAGGGTTATACTTTCTAGTCTGGGCGTGTTCATATATCTATCTACCTCCGAACACCCGAACACGGGTGAAACCGCGGGGTACAGCTAGTAAGTGAAATACTATGTTGATGGCACAGTATCTATGTAAATTTCACGTTCCCAATTGTAAAGCTCATTCCCAACTACAAACACCGCTCCCACTCGTCTGTTAAGCTGGAGGCTTTCACGCCATCAATGTGTCAAGTGGCGATCGATCGAGAGTTCTCTCTTTGTCTCGTTGGTTGTTTGTGTGCGAGTGTGGGTGATGACCTTTATGTTTTGTGAATTCTTCAGTTCTCAATTCTTCAATTACCTACGACTTTTTGTCCGTTTTAATGGAGCTTGTGGGAAACTGTAATGGTTTTTGTAATCATTATTGTACTCTTAAGGAAACTTTAAGCATTTCCTGTGTGGACGTCGGACACATGTTTTAAAAACAAGTCTCAATTACTTATTTTTTGTAAGTAAAATTTTGCTTTGCTTTGTTTGATATTTAATTGAAGCGCAAAAAAAAGCGCAGATGAATGGATCGTAAAATAAAGAATTATCTATTTGACAAAGCATTGCAAAACAAAATAACTTGAACACAACGACTCGACTATACAAGTTTAAGTGAATCAATAAACACCGAGCATAAGTCACTACCCTATAACATATACGTAGGTACTACCATTACTGAAAACACAGCACAAATTTTCGTATATATATATTAGGGTGTCCCTTATATGGCCGAAAAAATTTTTTTTTCAGTTATCGAAACGCATACCCTCTTATTGTGTTTATTAGTTGACTAGTTACGCGAATACAGAATTTCTACTTCCTACATTAATTTTAACCCGTGCCGACAGGGCCTCAAAGTTTTACAAATTAGCTGCTTAAAGTACCCCTTAAATGTAGCTGTAGATCATCACTGAAATTCATTATGTTACATAAATATTGATGAAAACACAAATTGATATAATGCCTTTCTCATATTTATAAAAAAAAAGATACAATTTCATAATATTAATTTGGATATTTCCTCTTTAAAGTCTCTTTTTTACATAATAGGTAGATATATTTTTATATGTTCTTGATCGTAACATAATAAGAACTGCTTCTGTTCATCGTCCACCATCCTCTACCCAGAAAAATAATCTCAATGAGTTCGCGATAATCATCTCGTACAATCACTTTTACCAGCTCATCGTTAAAAAACCTCACTAATTCGTTGCATCACAGGGATATTGATGGACAAAATCAGTGCATGGCTCGATGGCACTTTAGGATTAATGTCCACCAGTTGTCTCTAAACTTTTGAACAGTGAAATATCATGACTGCTCTAGTGTGTAGTCAGTAGTCATTTGATGATTCTTTGATTAAAACACACTTTTGAGCACCAGTTCGTAAACGTGATGGCAGCAAGCAAAGAATAACGACTCTCTTTCTAGTTTTTGCTCTAAAAGCACACATGCTCCATTTAAGCGTCCTGTGTTAGATGCTGTCGTATCACAGCATATTATTTGTAACTTATATCATTCAGGTTTCAATCGTGAAGCGTGCTTAATATTGCCATAGCTTAATCTTTGCCGGAAGAGCTGTCTAACTTCGATACTTCAAGAAGTTGTTCTTTCTCTTCATATTAAATAATAATTGCAGAGGTTCTTCTTTAGAATTTCTTACGTCCAGACAAGGTAACAATTTACCATCCCAATGAGTAATAACCACTTCGGGCACTTTATTCTAAAAATCAGATTTAAGGGATTCCACTCTTCTCATTTGTGCTATAAAGCGTTGAATAGAAGATTTGTTGATCGGGTAAACGTTCTGCATTCCAGACCCCCTGGATCTCTTTCCTTTTGTAAAAATATTTTATGTACTTCATCAGCGTGTTTGATATTGAATAAATTATCCAATTCGAGGTGAAAATTCTCCTAGCAGCGCCTATGAACATCATGAATCTTCTTGCAATTCTAATTAATTATTTCCGCTCTCGCAGGACCTTATAAAGATCCACTAACTCTTTAACACAATTAGGAGTAGCTTTGTTATGTATTCTAGCTTTTTCCCAGAATATAATGCACTCCAGAATGACAAGATTTGCGCTTTCCCTAACAGTCAACTTAACTTCGTGTATATTGAAAAATAAAACTGCGAGAGCTTGACGATTACACGGTAATTTTGCACCAGTTAATTGGTAATTTACTTCACCAACCAAAAAAATATTTTTATCTATTGCTTCTTAGTTTTACTGACATCTTCGAAATACATAACAATCCGTGCTAAATACCCGACAACCGAGACAGTGACAATACAGCGGATACGACGTGCCGCTCCTGTGACGCAATTTGTATGAACATATTTCCGTATAAGTCGGCACGGGTTCTCCTGTTCCGAATAAGATAAAAATTTGTTTTTGAGTGTTTTAGGTCCAAATGAATAAAAAAATAGCCTATGCGTTGTAAAATTTAAACTTTGAAAAATAAGGGACACCCTAATATATATATATACCCATAGCGAAATATATATAAAAAGTTACATTGATCAATTTTTTTTCTAAATTCAAAAATTGCTGTGATAATAATCAAAAACGTTTAGTATAATTTAGATGTAACTAATACGTACTTTACCAAAACGTCGTAGGTACCTACTAATGTAATCATTACAAACAAAAAAACGTCCATAGAAATTTCATTTCAAAAACCTTAAGCATAATAATCATTGACACTTTTGCAACCTTCCGCATGTTTTTTGTCTAGCACTAACGGCCGCACTCAGAGTCGACTTTAATTATTACTTAGTTAAGTATAGATTTTTAAAACAAAACACACAAGTTTAATAAATTAATGTTAATTGGCATTTAACTAATTAAGTTACATCTCATTAAATGCCAATTAACATTAATTTACTGAATGCCTCTGACTGTGGCAGTTTTGTTTCAAAATTTTATACTTAACTAAGTAATCATTAAAGTCGACTCTGAGTGCGGCCGTAAGAAACAAAAACTTTACAAACTCCGTATACAAAACTCCGAAGAGAAACACAAAGGAACGCGTGGTAACATGTAGTCCTCATTAATTTCTATTATTATCAAAATTCGTACAATTTCTCGAACGTGAATTCCGAACTTTTGCCGTGAAATGACAACCGTTGACAAGGGAACTGCCACAACAAGTACAGATGTGCCGCAAAGTTGTTGTTGGTACGTCAGTCATAGCGGAATCTATTGCGTACTCAAAATTAATGTTAATGGGCATTTAACTAATTAAGTTTAATGTAGTTAAATGACAATTAAAACTAATTTAATGAAAGTCTCTGAGTGCGGCAGTTTTGTTTTCAAAATCTTTACTTATAATAAAGTAATCATTAAAACGCCAATGAGTGCGGCCGTCATAACATCAATGGTTTTTTTGTCGATAGTTACACGCGCTCTATCGTATTATTGTTCCAGGCAAGTAAACGAACATCTGATACTCGTTACGACCCCATCCAGTAAAATAACCCATGTTTAAGATCTTTTTGTGCATTAGTGATTTATAAATATTCAATTTTACGCTTGTGGCAACACTCGTTCAACAATGGATCCGGAAGTAATTTGTTGATTTTAATGTTATTTTGTGCTTTAAAAAATGTACTCTCTGTGACATTAACGTACAAAACAACCAACTGTATAATATTATATACCTACGCAAATAATAATATATTATCAGATTTCATTAAATTGAAGTGCAAAAAACATGTAATAGATACAAAAAGATATTAATAGGCATCGAATGGATACTTGATGTGGGTATTAAAAAATACGAAAACAACAACCTCTTTCCTGTAACAGAACGTCAATAGGCATTGATTTGCGGATAAAATATAACAAAAAAAAAACCATCGCCCGTCAATCAGAGCCATCCGGGCCCCGACCAAACTGCGCGAGCGCAGATATCAAAGGTGCCGACTTGGTTTTGAACTCTAAAAACAACTGCGTATCTTTAATCTTACTCTATTCATGGGTCATCTTCAAGCAACAGATGGACGAAGTCGCTATTTAAAGCGTCTATTAATAACTCATAATAATTATAATTATGATTCAATACATTTTATCTTCTACGTCTATTTCAGAATTCTCTCTCGATCTCTTTGTATCGTTAAAGTTCCCTTTTCATTACCTAAAAATGCCCTACACTAGCTATGCCCCGCGGTTACACCCATGGTAATTTCGGGGTCGCCGCGGGAATTCCGAGATAAAAAGTAACCTATGTCCTTCTCTGTACCCCTGACAACGTGCATGCCAAATTTCATCCAAATCCGTTTAGCCGTTTTTGCGTGATTGAGTAACAAACATCCACACTTTCACATTTAGTAGGATTATTTTTGACCCGAAAATAGATTTTGATTGTTCTTACACAGTCACGACGCTTTATCTGATTATCAATTTCAACTAGGTACCATCTGAAACCAGTTTTAACTGATTAAAGTGATTAAATCATTTCTCAATTTCGTATTTTAATTAAAAACACAATCACAGGCCACTGACTCTATGCAACCACGTGTATTTTCCTGTGGACCTCACGCAATATTGATGGTATGATCATAATCATAGACCATATCTGACGTATACTATAATTAATTTACTCATTCCATAGAGAATAGCATTCCCCAACTCCCACGTGCGGAGAGCGCGCCATAGATAAAATGTTTACCATACTAACTTGACACGATAATTGTCAGTAAATAAAACTGGTGGTATTGTGTCGTGCTAGCTGTGACGTGTGCAATTGTAACGGTTTTGGATCGAGTGGGCGGTGGGTTCTATAGCCTTCGAAACAATGAAAAGTACAACGACGCAACTACAAATTATTTGGAGTTATTACGCCAATATTTTTGATCAATTAATTTTATTGATTTCACTGTGTCCAACTACATAGTTGTCATCAAATTACCACGTAAACCTTGCAGACTAGTTAGTCCCCCCCCCCCCCATTGTTTTAAACCGCTGGAACTCCCGCAGGAACTCTTTATATCAGAATGAATGTACCTACACTATCTCCTATTCCAAGTTTCCAAGACCTAAATTACTTGTATATACCGTTCCTCTTGAATTTTATTATTTCCGCGGGAACTCATTCAGTCTGACTCATTCTGACATAAAATCCTATGTCACTCAGAGATACTGTAGCTTTCTATCAGTGGAATAATTTTTAGAATCATCAAATATATCTACAGACTTTTATAAATAAAAATAAATAAGTAGATGTTTTCTAATCGCTATGTAAAATATTGAACGAACTGGAGCAGATATTATTCTTGACGCGAACGATGTGAAAGTGTCACAATCACAACTCAAAATCTGAACAAAGCATATTATTTATCATTTCAATCGGATAACAAAACCGTTTTACAACGTACAAAAATTCGGGTTTACTTTTCAAAGTCATTCAGCGAGACTGAATAAAAAGGTCTTTACGCCACCTACTCTATGCCCCGTTACCATTGCGTAACGCTAGAGCGAGACGCACGGACAGACAACCGGCCAGTTACTCAGTCAACTAAGTTGTCCGCACGAGCCAACACCGCCGTCGTATTTCTATGTGTGTATAGAATAAAAAAAAAACAAAAAAAAAGTTTTAACAATTGTGCTTGCGTCTGTACTGGGATTGACAGTGTGCGATAACGGCCATTGCAGTCGAATTCAAAAATCGAAATAGACATTTTCGCGCCTGTGTATGCGTTTTTTTTTTGCGTTCAACTAAAGTGTTTACTGCCAGTGCTTGGTGTTTTTTTGTGAATAAAAAGGTTTATTGTGGTGTTTAGGCGAAAGGAGGTTTTGTATTTGCATCAAAATTTTTGCTAACTTCTAAGCGTCATTGATAAAGAGATGTGTCAATGGATTTACGCGCGGCTGCGCCGGCGCATGCGGGGTGCGCTGGCCATTCACACTTGCGTTGTTTTGTTAGGTACGTACAAATATATTGAATATGTTATTGGTATGAATGGGAAGTGTGAGAGAGAAAGATAATTTTGCTAATTGCTACGCCATAGAAATAAATAAAAAAAATGCCAATATGTTTAACTCATTCGACCGTGATTTCATCAAATGACATAAGCCGATCAGACTGAACGTATAGCCATAATTTAATTAGTATAGATACGCTAACTTGCCGTGTTACCTTGGTGACCATGGAGCTATTACTCGCGACTCCTGGCGTTAAGAATAATTAGGTATGATAATACAAATTTTTTATTATCAACTTGCCGTCCCCTGCGGTTTCACTCGCGGAAATTTCGGAGGTCCCGCGTGAGTGCCAGGATAAACTATGCGTATAAAACTTCCTCTTGAATCACTTTATTGGTAAAAACCACATGAAAATCCATTTTTGAGTTTATCGCGAACAGACACACATATAGAAAGACAAACCGACGTGGCGGGGGGCTTTGTTTTATAATATGTAGTGAAGTAATAACCGTAATTGTTTTGATATGGGGCCAATCACAGAGAAACTAATATTTTGATAAGAAAGGCAATGTAGACTGGTCGGACCCAACAGCTGTGATGAGCAAATTGGGATTAATCTAAAGACATACTTAATCTTACGGATTTTTTTGCGATTTGAGCGACGTAGGTAATCCCCTTACGATTATAAAAGACAAGGTCAGAACTTCAATATTGCTTAAGATTGAAACTACAGGGGTCGACTATATTATGTAGCCTTGATATTTTTCTAATCTGGCAATCCCTTGATCTGTTCTTGTTTGACTCGCCTGGTATGCTCATCCTGCGTATACGCATTTATTGCCAGCATAAAATCTATATCAGTTTCCCTTATTGCATTCATCCTGCAAACAGATTTCCGTTGGTTATTATTTTTGGCGCGATTACCGAAGTTGTTGCGACGCCATCTTTGCCGGTTGCCGAACAGTTATTAGGTTAGTTTTAAACACAGACTATTTCAAGGAAATAGGTTAAAATCTATATTCAATCAATGCTATACGAATAAAGAAGGGCAGATTCGTTTGTGAGTGAACAGCGGTGATCTATCTCTTTCTAACATGATCTATTTACCTTTTTTAAAATGATAATAAGTTTTATCTCGAACAATGTAGTACGGTCAATGGTCTTGAACTAAATTTTTTTAACAATCCGACACTAAGGAGTTTGACTCTATACGGCATACCGGATCTGTAGTAAAAATTACGTTGACTAATTAAAAAAAAATCTGTACAATAATGCGATTTTTTCCCTCGAAAAATACCGCAAAATAGTGTTGCCAAATACAATGGCTAATTATATTAATTTATTGCCCTCTTAGCGTCGTTAGTTGCTTGCCCGGATCGGGGTCGTAGGTTAAGTTTCGAGGTCGGATCCACGCTGGATTGCTTTAACTAATGGATTGTTTGTGGTTTCGCTCTGGCCCGGTGGGTCGGCAAGGAGTTACAAGAATTCAAAGTTTAGACTAAAAAAAAAATCCAATTTAATAACCATAAAGTCCGGTGAATATTTTATGATTTGTGGAATCGTTAAAGCTGTTTTCAACTGGTTGCTGGTTGTTTCGAATCAGTTTTATGATAATTGGCCAGTAATAAAATACGAGTAATATAAGATACTCATTAAAATATTCTTTTGTCATTTTAAAATTTAAATAAAAGGCAAAGGAGCTAAAAATTTAATTTAAATAAAGTTGGTTACCAGTGCAACGAGGTAGCAAGAGTATGTAGGTAGGTACATACTTTTTAGATCTTTTTTCTATTTACCACAAATTTTGTCCTTGGTTTTGTATGCATTAGATTTGAAATTACCTCGGGAACTCTTAAGTAGAATACTGAGATAAAAAACATTCCCATTATGTTGTTTCGGACGAACTCACAAACTTGTGCATTTATAACACTAGTACGAGTAGATAATGATGGTGAGTCTGTTTGTCCACAGTGACGCTTGATTGAGTAATTCAAAGGTAAACACGTACCACTTGTATTACAAATTATCCACACACAAGCAACTTCCAGTGTCGGCAGATACCTTGTAAAAACACACATAAAAACTATATTACGCAATAAGATGTTAATTTTTGCTTCCAGACTCCTCTCACAAATAGCCGTGTCAAATTCAGACCTTGACCCCTTTTTTATAACAAACTTGAACTTGGCACGGTTTGTAAAAAACGGCCAAGTCGCAAAAAAGATCTACCTCGCTTCGGTTCAATGTTAAACTTGGCTCAGGTCGTTGACTTTGGAGACGGTGCCGTGTTCTCAATTCCGTCACGCGATATGAATCAGGGGGTCACAACTCACATCAACTTGTATGAGCGAGCGATTACTAGTCGCTTGAATTAGGGAAATTTAGAATAAAAACAGAAATGGTAGTCATTACGAAATTTCCTCGAAAACTCTTCGTGATACTAACAGACATTATAGTAGTTATCTTGTATATCTGTGCCATGTTTTATGTGCTGTTGTCTTTTTCCATTGAACTAATATTAATAGCGTATCTTTTTCTGAATAAATATTATTTAAGTCTATGTCAAAGTTTTATTAAAATTCACTCGGTAGTTTTTGTGTGATGTGTGTTCAAGAAACAAACCAAGCAACAGTTGTATTTCGTGATAAATAGAATAAAATACATAAATGGGCTTCAGAATGGAGCGTAATAAATCAAATCAGACGAAGTAATGAAACATAAAACACTTTTTCATTACATATTTATTTCGAGATTAGATCTACAAAAAATGGAATGATCGAATCGATATAATATTGGCTGATGCGTTATCAAACTGTTTTGAGCAATCAAAATTGAGTTAATGTTTATTGAATAACCATTATATAATACATGTAGGCATTTCCTACATCAGTGACATATATTTTTTAATTGTACTTACCTATTCTATTACACACAAGAATTAGAGCGTTTGATGCAGATTTAATATAAATATTATGTTATTTCATTCATAAAATTATTACCAGAACTAGAACTACACTTCAAATCCTTTCGATTTTTCAAAAGTTGACTAATTTTGAAGAAGAAATCCCCTCGCGGTATAAGTCCACCTTTGAGCATAAATTACCCACTTAATTTAATTTTAGCAATTTGTAAAAACTTTGTTTTATAAAGTAAGTTCAATAAAGTATACAAACAAACAAACTAGAAACTTAACTCAAAACTTTGCATTGCACATGCTAAGATTAATATAAGTTGGTATTATCAATTTTACATGCCTATATTCTATCGACATTTAGAAGTTTTCGCATGGAATATCTACTCCTTTTATAAGATGTAAAATCAGGTTCCATACTAATTATCTTAAATTACTTAAAATTGTCATTGTATGGACAAATTGAGCATCGAATATTTACAAAATAAAAACGTGTTGTGCAACACGAGTTTATACTACTTTTAACGTGTGTAGGAACGTGATGCGACCGCGTCCGATATTTTGTGAAGTGCGTGCTCCGCGAATCAACAAGAGATTTGAATAGAGTTCCCACAAATTACAATGCACTGTATACATTTATGTTATTAACCTGTATTATTCATCTTTAAAATTTTGTAAAGTCGATCTACGAACATTTAAACGTGAATCCAGCTAAATATTTAACTGTACTTGAATTATGATAGGTTTTAATACTGAAATTGAGAGAAAATATATTATTATCCTTGATTATAACAGTAAAATTCGTAATTTTTTTGCTTTTGTAACTCTGTTTTGTAATTTTCCATCTTTCCTTTAATGTCATTACAAAAACGTTAACATTTATTACAAATACAAAAAAAAAACTGCTTTGGCCTTAGTGCGTCTTTTAATTCAAATTTTTTTGCCTTTGCTCAGTCGAGTCGAGTCAACAGGCGGGGCTCGTGTCATGTGTAATCCGACACAATGTTGACACGACACTTGAATGCCACTAATAGAGGCACAAAAAATGCAACTCAATAGATCTTATGAGTGTGTAACGAATTGGGGTCTTTTTTTTCTTTCGCTGTTATTCTTTGCAAATAAGTCCGTATAATATAACCTTTCGAAACAAGTAGAGCTTGACTATGTGATGACAGTGTGACTCGTTTCTCTCATAATTTAAGAGAAACTAAAATTTCAAAGAGTGATAGATAGAGAGTTCTTGCAATTACGATCAAATTTTGCTTTTAGTAGTCTTGACTCTAGATCCTTTATTGTACTGATAAATAGTTATAATTTAACGGATCTTATCACATGGCTTATTTAATACCTATGTAAAAAATAAAACATTTGTTGACAACCCTACGGCATGCAGCTGAAGTTCCCGCGGGTAGTTTGTCCCGTTCCGGGGCAAAAACTCGGAACAATCGGGTTCGTTGACCCGCCGCAGTGGTCGCCGCAAGTCGGGACATACCCTTCGCTATGTTTCGATGTTATTAAAAACAATTATTTTGCTATAGGTACCTTTACAACGTTCATAAAGTTATAAACTTACTTTAATTAAAACAAATAAAAAACCTACGTCCATATCGCGTTTACCAGATTTGTTCTCGCGGGAAATCTGGGAGAAAGATACTCTATGTCCTTCTCTGTACCCCTGACAACTTGTATGCAAAAGTTCATGAAGATCGGTTGAACCGTTAAGCCTTAAGGCGTGAAAGCGTAACTAATAGACAAATAAAATCAAATTCTCATTAAAATATAATAGGTAGTAAGGATACTCGTATCGCTAACGGGACTTCTCTGTGTGTGTAGATCTGTAAACTACTTTTGATGCATCCTTTTTTATAAACCTCTTCTCTATTAAATATATTTTCGTTTTCAACTTGAGATCATCTCGAAACTTTTTTCTTTCGTTTATTGAATAAAAAAGTGCAAAGTAAAATAGGCAAATTACTTATAAAAGCTTTGCAAAAAGATTTGGTCATAATTTTTAGATTTCACTATTTTACGGGCCAAAATGGATGAGAACTTGGCCGTTTTTTCACAGGTTTTTTTTATAGAATAAGTTTTAATTTTATTTTTTTTACTAAGAGTAATTTAACGGCAATGTAATAATTTAGGTCTGCAATTAACGAATATTTTTTGTGAAAGTGTAACAAACATACGTAGGTACAATTCACATTTTTCGCCCGTCGATTTCAGAAATCACTCGCGAATTCTTCTTCTTCTTCTTTTTTTATTAAATAGCGACTTGTAAATAATTGTATTGGGATTTGGGATGAAAATTATCCTATGTTACTTCTGACAATGACAGACTTTTAGAATCGGTTCATTAGTTCTAGAAATTATCCCCTTTTCGATGTAAATTTAAAATTCTTCTTGATAATAAACGTAATAACTAGGTTACATGAAATTATTTAAATGCGCTTTGTGAAATTCTTGCTTATCTTCCATAGACGATTTAAGTCGGTATGTCTGTCTGTGTCTAATAATGTTTAAAGCCTTTTTAAACGCATTGTTTAACGTCACAGAAGGGAGTCATTTTAACCGATTCCCCATCGGCTTTATTGCTAAGCACCGTTTTTAGCATAATCCGTTGATAAACAAACGAAATTATTCAAAAACCTATTACTTAAATATTGAACCAATTTTATATTACCGAAATTTTATTAATAAAGAAAATTAATTTTGTATTCTATTGTTAAGAAACTAAGGTCGAGTTTACCTTTACAATATTAACTTGAATGTTTTGTGTTATCTTATTTGAACAGCACATTTGGGAACGGTTTTGAATAATGCCGTCGTATGCATGCGTGCCAGCGATCGAGTTGAGACTTTAATGCAATCAACATAGAGTCGTTATTGGTGTGGCGATATGTTGTTAATTTGGAGAACCAAATTATGGAGGAACTGTCAAAGGCATGCGTCGTCGGGCGACAATCGCAGACCGTAGTCCGTAGTGCTCCCTTATTACTTTAAACGAATGTGAACCTTAATCTGCGAGCATTAAGAGTGGAAATGGTAGGTGGATATGGCATAAAATTTTACCTTTCATATTATAAAAAGTCATAGATTTTGACCACTCGTCGATCATTAGTTTCGCCGTCAATTTGCGTACTTTTGAACCGGTTTTTAATGCTTTCATCCGGAAATATCCGGTCTTTCTCTGTAATATAATATACGTGCTTTGGTGTTAAGCATCCCTTTTATGTATTGAAATCATGGATTTTGGCATCCTTTTTTTGAATATAAATGTTGAATCCGTATTGATATCATCTGCTCTTATATTCCGGGAAATAAATACGGTAGGTACTTTCTCAATATATTATTGAAATATTTAAATGGATCTGAAGCTCTTTGATCTATACATATTCGAAAGTAACTGTAAAAAGTAACTGTTTGCATGAACAGATTTAGATGAAATTGGCGAAGAGATAAATTACCTGGATAGAACACGGATTTTGCAATCGATACATAAACAGTCATACAGTAAACTGATAGTACATACAAAACTTATGAAGTTGTTTAACTCAATTCAGGATGACTCTTATCCGAGGATTGAAAAAATCTGCCCTACAGATAAATTATCAACTGTTACTTTGGTTTGAGAGTTCATTTTTAAAATTAGCAAGCAAAGTAAAATTATATATAATATTATACCTATAAGATATTAAATAGTACATTGTTATCCTAGGGGTGAAAGTAACTTAACCAATATAGATCGAGGGACTAAATAAGTCTTTCTCCCGAGGATAACACTGTGCTTTTCATTACGAATGCAAGAAAAGTCAAAATAAAAATAGGAATTAGCTAAAGAAAAAAATGAGTGAATTTTATTTTACATAAATCAACCATTAGGTGTGCTACTGGCCAGTAAGTATGCCCCCTATGACATAAAAAAAAACTTGAGTTTCTGCAGTATCCAGCTGTCAGTTGAAAGCGATTCTCCCTAGGGCTGAAAAGTGTTACTTTCAACCCGCTTCTCAGGCAACTTCAGATCTACTTTCCGAGTATGAGTAATGAAAATATACTTATCTAATTACGCACAGTAATTACATTTCAATTTCATTTACAATTAGTGTTTCAGAAACTACTGAACCGATTTTGTTAATTTTGTCGCTTAATTACAGGAAGCTACAGTGTTCCTGAGTGAAATTTCCACGGGAACTTCAAAATTATCTCACACACCCCACCCTCTATATCTCTCCATCAAGTGTCAACCCAATGGTTAACTGGAAGAGAATGTCGCAAGGCATTAAGTCCGCAGTTTGCACTTTTTGTCCAATAAAGAATTAGTTAAATAATTAAATTAACGCGAGCGAAACCGCGGGGGATCTACTAACTAGTAGGACCTATTTATTAACAGTCGTGCTCAATTTTCATTGAGGCAGATCAATCTCCAAGCAATATATCACGCACTCCAATCCGTCAGTTCGTCTGTCACCGGTCTAATATCAACATCCTGTATCACGGTGAAGTGGTTCAGCCTCGAAACATCCTGTGCAGTGATTGTTGGAAGCTTGATTGATAACAGACCCATTATATATCTAGTTGATTTATTGCACTGCGTGTCTATGACTACACCCTTTGGGAGATTTGAAGTGTGATTAAGTATAGGAAAGGCGGAATTAATGCCTTAAACATTCTCTGCCAGTCAATATTTTGACAGAATGAAATTTTGGCAACTGCGTTGCAAACATCAAATACGTACTTAATAGTAAGTATATTCTTATCCTTATATCTTTACATACTGGCACCAAGATAGTGTAGCAAAATACAAATGTATTTTTTTTATAGTCAAAGTCAAAGTCATATCCATTATTCAAAATTGGCCCATAATGTGGCTCTTTTTGACGTCAATATAATTACAGTTTTTATGATTATGATTATCAGTTATTATGAGCACCCATAAAATATCCACCGAATAATATAATTGGGTATTCTCCAAGGTATGAAAATCAAAATTCTAATTAGTCCGTCAGTTAGAAAATAAAAAAATAATAGACACGTATTTTTTGCTTTTTCAATTTAATGAAAATGAACATAGATAAAGCGCATTAAAGTTTAGGGTGGGGGGCTCGTGACGTCAATATTCATTATAAGCGCCATACAAACCGCACAGAGTTGTGACGTCACGCGAAATTTCAACTCAATGTATCTTTGTTATTTTTTGATTACGTAAAAAAAGAAAAAATACGTGTCCAATATTTTTTACTAATCTACATGACGGACTAAAAAAAAATTTTTTGTCAAGTAGCCAATTAAATAAAAAATATAATTGGAATTAACTAATTAAGTAATCAACATAAATGTTAGTCATGAGGTGGGAATCGAACCCGCGACACCCGGCGTAGCAGTCAGTTACCACTATTACCAACAGTGTCGATAAACCTGGATAGTATTTCTTAAAAAAAAAATAGACCATGGGAAAATGTGTCCGCAAATCATGCAACCATAGCGCTAAATCGGCATTATTCTTGGCTTTTAGTACCTTGAACTACATATAATTATGAAAAGTGCGTAATAATAATTTGCTTTTACCGTAATGAAGTAAATAGCAGCCACTTTTATAAAGTGAGAGCGTTTTATTATGCGAGGTGCGTGCGAGCATGCGCGGCTGGGCGGCCGGCGGTGCGTGACGATACGAGAAACAAAATAGGTATGCAAGATTACAACCTTGGAGACATGTTTTTATACTATGAGGCATGGTAAATATTTGATTTAAAAAAAATTCAAACGAAAATAGCTCAACAGATAATGGGCTTGTTAAACAAATTTTAATTTTTTGTCCGTCCTGTAGATGAATAAAAAATATTGGACGCGTATTTTTTAAAAATAACGGAGATAATGTAAGTTGAAATGTCGCGTGACGTCACGCCGTGCTACAGTTTATAGCACGTTATGACGTCAAGAGCCCCCACTCCTAAACTTTAATGCGTTTTGTCTTAGTATTTTTACAATAAATTAAAAAAAAGCAAAAAATACGGGTTTATTATTTTTTATTAATCCACAGGACGGACTAAATAGAATTTTGATTTTCATACCCGGGAAGCAAGCTTATTTAATAGGTTAGCTTCGCTTCGTCTCGCTACTCGCCGCTAGATGGCTGAAGAGTTTCTTTCATTTGAAAATTTCTTTCTTTTGGTACCCATAATAGGTACTCTTAAATTGCCGTAAATTGTTTTTAAGTTGTCGTAAAGTTGTCCCAACTTGTTCAATTCCGTTGTTCGGGTCGTGTGACAACTTCAAGGCACCGAGAAGTTTACACTGACCTGTAATTTATTTTACGGCGAGTCGTAAAAATAGTTTTCGAATTAACTGGAGCGGCACACAGACCATTCAGTAGTAAAACACGTGTAAGCAATTAAACTTAAAACTGCAACTTCACGGTGTTCCCCTGATCGTGTAGGCAGAACTGAAGGTTATCTTGTCTAGGACCGTTGAGGCTTCACTGGCAGCCGGTTGAGTTAGAGATAAAATCTTAAATAGGTAATTTTTGTGTTTATTTTTTATTATTATTTTATAAGCCTTTATGTATTAGTAGTACAATAGCACTATTCTTTTACAAATATCTTTTGTACTTTCAGAGATATGACTCTTTAAAAGTTCAAGTTAGACAAGGAAAGCGCTAGTCCTATAGTGACGTCACTCGGCTGGTAGCGCCCTTCAACCGTTATACAAAATTCCGTTTTAGAAAGAGACAGACATAGTCAAAATTAAATAGTTTATTACTATTTTAGTTTTTTAAACAAATCTTTTGATTTTTCGCTTATGTTATGCTTATCCATTATATTTTCGATTGTAATTTTTGGAAATCAACATTCGACCACAGTGAAATAGCTTATTATTATTGAAGTGGATACTTCTATCGCCGTCTCTTCGCATTTATCTCTAGTAAGGTCTAAACTAGGTGGTGTAAATCACAAAAAAAAGGAATCAATGGCGGTACATTTTATAAAGATATTAGATTACGCCGCGGTTTTATCTGCCGGTTCTCGGAACTCCGAAATTCACGCGGGTGAAACCGCGGGGAGCAGCTAGTATGGCTATCGTAATAATAACTTGGGTCCTGTTTAGCGCAATAATGTCATAAGTGGCGAGCCAATTAGGATGCTAGGGCGTGCTGGAATTCGTACTCCAATAGTACAACATAATTTCATAATAATAATAACTAATTATCTTAAATGGGAATACCTAACATAATCTTATCTTCTTAATATCTATAAATCACGTGTCACGTTGTTTGTCCGCGATGGACTCCGAAACTACTGAACGGATTTTGATAAAATTTTGTAACAATTCATGATATGGTCCAACTTAAAAGATAGGACAGTTTTTGTCCCGGAATTCCCGCGGGAACTCCGGCACTAATGCGGGGAAAAGCCAATCACCGTAAACTACTGTCAGGGGTACAATTTTTTTACCGGAATTCCCGCGGGAACTCCGAAATTACCGCGGATGAAATCGCGAGGGACAGCTAGTAGTTTTATATTTTCACGCATTAAAAACAAAATAACGTAGTAATGACATGACTGTTAAACTAATGGCTAGTATAGTATTATCTGTGGCAATATTATAAGGTATTTCATAAAAATCGGCGTTTTAGAACTTTACCTGTTTATATTTAAAATTTGGAAACTTTCGACAAACCAGCGGGGTTAGCCAAGTTGACATTCTACAATCGTTGACGCATAGAAAACATAAGTAATGAATAAGCCAACCAAAACTCTAGTTTTCAAGTGGTCACGTGAAACTAGAGTTTTGATTGGCTGACCAAAGTTTTCTATTCTAGTTTTCTATGCGTTAGATAACGATTGTAGAATGTCAACTTGACTAACCCCGCTCTATATTATCTGTGCTCCGCTTATATTTAATAGATACGTGTAGAGATACAGACTAATGACTATGTATGTAATAGAATGTACTGTATTCTATGTACTGTATTCTTGTTCTTGATTACATAATGGGGATGTGGACTACTTTTGAAAATCAAAATTCTAATTAGTCCGTCAGTTAGAAAATAAAATAACAATAGACACGTATTTATTGCTTTTTCAAATAAATTAAAATATACAGAGATAAAGCGCATTAAAGTTTAGGGTGAGCGGGTCGTGACGTCACTAACCGCTAAAACCGCCATACAAACTGTCAGAATAGTGACGTCACGCGAAATTTCAACTCAATATATCGCCGTTATTTTTTGATTACGTAAAAAAAGAAAACATACGTGTCCAATATTTTTTTAATAATCAACAAGACTGACTAAAAAATAAAAAAAAAATTAGTCAACATGCCCATTGTCTATAATTATATTGTATTAAGTTATCACTTCTTATATGACAAAATCTTCGCATCGTATTAGAATCGGCAAGAAATCTAGAAGTGTCTATGCTTTCGCTGTAGTGACACTTTCGAACTTAGGTGTCTCGTTAAGGTAAAGAGCTCATACATTTCTGTACCAACTTCATATTGACAACATTTTGCTTGCGTTGCAACTTCATAATTCTCTTAAAAAATTTTTCGTAACGAGCCAATAAAGTTTTATTAGTAATACAAAGAGATAAACCTTTTGTAAGTTTGTATGTTTCTAAGTTTGGATATAATGAGTAATATCTGGAACTACTGAACTGTTCCTAAAAAACATTTCACTGGTAGATAAAACTATAAGAATATAGTGTACTTTCATTCTAATTAATAGTTTAAATGCTAATATGATTTTGTTTGTTTGTTTCTTTGTTTTGTTTTTTATTATCACGCCTTAACTACTCAACTGATCATCATGATTTTTTGCATACACGGGGTCAAGTTAATAAGCTAATAATTAAGTTACGGGATAATTAGTCTGTCAGTTAGGAAATAAAAAACAATAGACAGGTATTTTTGCTTTTTCAAATAAATGAAAATATAAAGAGATAACGCGCATTAATGTTTAGAGTGGGGGCTCGTGACGTCACTAACCGCTATAAGCCGCCACACAAACTACACCGGTTAGTGACGTTGCATTGCGAAATTTCAACTCAATGTACCGCCGTTATTTTTTGATTATGTAAAAAAAGAAAAAATATCTGTGCAATATTTTTTATTAATATAAAAGACGGACTAAAAAAATATTTAGTCAACATGCCAATTGCGAAATTCCCGCGGGAACTCCGAAATTAACCCGACGAGAGACAGCTAGTCCTCATCTGTGGGAAAGCCTAGGACATGAGTTACTATGTCTAGTTGTAAGTTTACTTATTCTGTAACTATGTCCCAACTTGTGTCTGTTTTTTCTCCAATAAATAAAAAAATAAATAAATCTCGTACTAAAAAAAGTTATGCAGCCAGCAGCGTTGCCGTCACCTGTGCCGGTAGTCCGGTAGTCCCGGCGCTGCCGCCCGGCGGTACGTTGTTTTTACGAGGGCAACATTGTAGGTAGGACGCGTCGGGTAATTTTTACGAGCCGTTTATGTGCACTCCCCTTAATATTGCGTGTCCAATGCTCTATATTATCCTCTGAATGTTTATTATAATTTAAAAGGCACTAAAAAATTATGTACTAAATATAGGTATATTAGATAAATCAACACCAAGAGAGGTTTTTAGAAAAAACACGTTTATTAGTTTGTGAGTTTGTGACGTTGTAGAAGGTTATCTATGGATCTACTGAAGCGATTTTGAAAATTCGGTCACTTATAAAAAGCTACGGTATACGGTATACCTGAATCCAGAGTGATATAGGGCACGTTTTATCCCGGAATCCCCACGGAAACTCCGAAATTATCTTCGGCTATGTTAGTCAGTTTTTTTAACAGATTTGTAACTTTAAATCATGAATAAGAACATAATATCTTCATATAAAAGTAAGGTTACAAGAGGTCAGTTGCAGTTTATCCCGTGTTATAAAATTGATAGGTACAGTTTTTTCTATAGACACTATTTTTCATAATAATATGATCACAAAGAAAAAAATATAAGTACTAAGTTAACACTTAAAATATCATGGACTACGTACTTATGCTATTAAGCATGTAAGGTAAGATTTCGAAAAAATACTACAAAACCATTGGAATATGACTAAATTATAACCAGGATCCGAAATACCATAACTACTTGTTAGATTTGGAGAAGTAGTGGTGAGTCAGTGAGATACTGCTGATAGAAATCATTAAAAACTTCTCGTGGAAATATTTTAAGATGCCTATCATTTCTGTGGTTTAATTTGAAAATGTGCGTAATAAACTATAACTAAGTGATTCATTCGTTTTTCTATGAATTCTAATTTATACTAATTCGAAGAGTAGGTACCAGCGCAAGTAAAAACTATGCCTATTATAATATTGTGGTTCAATGAATTTTTTTTCGTAGTATTTTATCTTGATTAACATCTTTTTTCTTAGTAAATCTATACATGAGTATAAATTTAAATTAGGTATATACTAGCTATTGCCTACGGTTGCATCCGGAATTTGTGTCCAAAACAGAATATTTGGTATTATCTAGGAACAATTTCTATGACTGATATCCAGTATGTACGATGTCATACAGCGTTTTTCTTTAACGGTGTTGCAAATCCCTACTAATATTAAAAACGTCAAAGTAACACTGTCTGTATGTTTGTATGTTACGCTTTCTAGCCTAGACGGCTCAACCGCTCAACCGATCGTTATGAAATTTGGCATACACGTTGTCAGGGGTACAGAGGAGGAAATAGAGTACTTTTTATCCTGGAATTCTTGCGAGAACTCCGAAATTAACGCCTGGAACAGTTCCAATCACAGAAACGGTTGGAACCGTTTTGAGACTTATAGGGAGTAAATTAGGCTAATGTGGAGTTACTGCGGGAATTCCGAAACTCACGCGCGTGAAACCGCGGGGCACAGATAGTGAATCCAATGAAATTTTTGTTTAATTACCTTGTACCAATTACCTGCAACGTTTTGTTCATGCAAACATGTGTGATTGTACACAGTACATGCCTTCAGTTGGTTAGTTATGAGTATCAACAAGTCGTTCAAACACAGAAGCATGGTACAATATGCGTAAGCGCAGCTTTGTACATAGATAATAGGCACACAATTTAAACTAGGCCACTACAACAACAGCTGTTTTACTACAATGGCATCGTAAAAAGGATTGCGTGACCTGTAAACTTCAGCGCACACCTGACGAAATCTCAAGTACTAGGTATGTTTTATTACTTTACGTCTCGTCCATTTTATCAATTTCCATCTGTAGGCTAGGCTTACTAACCTAGCTGTGCGTTTCAGAATGGGCTAAGTTACTAATTTTTGGTTTTAGTCCATCTTGTAGATTAATAATAAATATTGGACAAGTACTTTTCCTTTTTTACATAATCAAAAAATAATGGCGATACACTGAGTTGAAATTCCGTGTGACGTCACACCTAGGTACACTCTACACTAAGTTACGACGTCGTGACCTCCCGACTCCTAAACATTAATGCGTTTTATCGAAGTATTTTTTCAATAAATAATTAAAAAAATACGTGCATTCTATCATTTTATTACTAACTGACGGACTAAATAGAATTTCGATTTTTATACCTTGACACCTTGTCATTATGCCCATTCAAAAGTTCCGCTTTCTTTTCTACATATTTTTATTTAAAAAAATATTTACCTTAGTGGCCAAAGCACAGAGTAATAACAAATACACATAGAAAAATAAATGGTGGTCCAAACTCTACTTACTTACCCAGTTTGGAACTGTTGATTTTATATTGTAGGCAAACTGTGAATTGCTGTCTTTGTGTTGATCATTTTAATTTTCTTGTTACAGGTATGCGTTACATCCGAGTATTCCTATATATCGTTACGTAAGTCGTTAAGATCACGTTTTGGTTAAAAAAAAAACCTTACAGAGGTTTCCTTGCCTCTAGCAACAAGGCCGCCTTTTGCTCTGTATTTATTTTTTTATCTGTTTTAGTTTTTATTTTCTCTTCTGGGGCAATAAAGCATATTTGATTTGATTTGATTTGAGGTTTCCCAGAAGAAAACATATTTAGTGATGAACGTGTATGGTAAAGTTTAACAATAGTATCGTCCTGTAACAGGCTGTCTCGTAGCTTGTATCTGTTCATACATTTGTATTCAACTAGCTTTACCTCGCGGTTTCACCTGGAATTCCCTCGGAAACACCGAACTTAATGCCGTTCAGTGTCATAGAACCATGTAAAAGTATATCTCCATACAAACTTTGAACACCCAGTTCGCAATTTAAGCATAGAACGGCATTCAGTGATGCGAGTCATGAGTGTGGTGGAACCACATTACGATTTACGACGTCTCTTGGATCTGAGGCAATTTTTTACCTACTTCAATTTTAAGTTATTTATTTAATTATATATCGCTATAAGTGTACCTATCTACGATTAGGGGTAGAATTTTGAAAACTCTTGTGCCTAAGGTTCTAGAGTTTGCGGTTTTTTTATGAGTTATGTAGTTTTTTTATAGTATATATGTAGGTATGTGAGTTTTATATATAGGTACGAGTAGGTATCGTGTTATTGTTCTACTTTCTACTTCTAAACTACCTTGAAATACTTCCAGTTTAAAGTGCCTTTATTAACTACTATAGCTGTCACGCGTGGTTTCACCCGCGATAATTTCGAAGTTCCCGCGGAATTGTTCCATACAAACTTTGCAACCCCTTTTCATTGCCTTAGGGGTTGAATTTTCAAAAATCCTTTCTTATAGTATGCCTACGTCATACAACGAACACACCCTCCAAGTTTCAGATCTCTAGGATCAGCGGTTAAGGCTGTACGTTGATCCGTCAGTCAGTCATTCATGACAAAGCATTTTATAATATGTATAGGTATAACTAGCTTTCCCCCACGGCTTCACCCGCGGTAATTTTGGAGTTCTCGCGGGAATTCCAAAAATAAATATAAATCTTCCTCATGAATCACTCTATAAAATGTGAAATCCGCATGAAAATTCGTTGCGTAGTTTTGAAGACCTAAGGATACCAACATAAAGCCTTATTGTAGTGAGATGAAATATTTAACTTGGTCAGACTCCACAAAGATCTTGATTACCTACTGATATTATGTAAACAAAACTTCGATAAAGTCACAATCTAATTAAAATGGCCCAGTTATTTTCTTAGACGGGGAAATTCATTGATATTATAGAAATATAGACAATGGAAATTCACTCAGTATTTTAGTAGCGTTCCCAATCCTTTAACGGTCAAAGCGTGACTGTCGCTATTAAGGCTGTATTACATGCAAATGAGAATGTTCTTTGTGGAGGTAAATTAGATTGGGGAGTCTGAAGGCGCCTCGAGAGAGGAATGCCGGCCATTTTGGAAAATATACCGCCTGTAAAATTTATATTTACACGACAATATCTATACAATTAATATTAATGGGTACTGTAACAATGCTCAGTTCCAACTTTGACGTCATTGATTTATGTTGGACCATTTGCGAATTGGACCATTTGCGAATTGGACGATTTGCGAATTGGACCATTTGCGAATTGGACGATTTGCGAATTGGACCATTTGCGAATTGGACGATTTGCGAATTGGAGGATTGGACCATTTGCGAATTGGACGAAATGCGCCTGAACGGTTTAAAGATATTATCGTTTTGATAATTCCACTTCAATGAAAATGACAACTCAGCGTTGTCTGTTACTTGTAACAGGTAACGCGCCTCTTTAGGGGTGTCACAAGATGTACTAATTATGTATTTATCCGAATCCTAACTATGCAAATGTATAGAAATGTTTTGTAGATAGAATATAATATGTATTTTATAACATAATTAAATACATGAAAAAGCGGGGGTCGTGAGATATTATTTCATGCTAAAGGTGTCGTGTCATGAAAAAGATGGAAAAACACTGGTCTACAGCCTTTAATCAGTTTCATGACTTGGATGGTTCTAGACAATTCGTATTTGGAATGTTAATTCAACTCAAGAAGCTTAATACACATCATTCAAAAACCGCGTATCCGTGCCACTTATTCTATCTAAACCAACAACGCGCATATTTTATTATTTCTACGTCTATTCTCACAAGACATACATACATTATAGAGGCTTTTTACAAACGGCACATTATTTACGGTACTGAGAAAGGCTCGGCGCGTGTCAAATCAAATATTTTGAGAAGGGTGTGTGTTTGGTTCTATTGTGTGAGCTAACGCTATGACGACGCGCGAGATGGTACGTTATCCGACCAATCAATAGGATTTTTATTTAGTCAGTGTGGTTTTGTCTGTGTATTTTGTTAGTTCATAAATGTAATAAGTATTGTATAATGTACTGTACACAAACGGTAGTTTTTTTACGGTTGTCTTACTGAAATACCCACAAATTAAGTATCCAAAAATAATACAAAAAGGGGGCATTGAAGAATTTGCACTCATAACTCTATGACAGGAGCGAATTTAGAATGCATTGTATTTTTGTCATTTCGTAATATTCAAGCTCACGTCTGTTTCTCAGAAGGGTTGGCAGAGACTATAGACTTCTACGTTTTGCTAATATAATTGCACATTACCTTATTAAAGTTTTTATCTATCGCAACATCCGTCGCTTCTTATTGCTCTTAATGTTTGCCTTTCTGCGGACTCCTATTATAACTTGATCTTAATACAACAATACGGGCGTATTCTTCTATCTTTTGACCCATTATCTCGTATAATGTCAATTCAATTCAATATTCTCTCTGTTTTCTTTTATCTAATCTTTCCAAACGACTGAACCATCCTCTCTCCATTTGTAATTGATTATTTTGATTTAGTAGTAAGTAGGTAGGTATATCTTAAAAGTATTATAGATGGTAGTAGGTACCTACATTTCTGTTGTTTTCTTTCATTTTTCTCTACACTGAAGCTTGTCGTGATCGCATAACCCAGTTTCCACCAGGTGCAACGTTTCTTGCCTAATCAAACAAAACCTCAAAAAATCTGATGTGGGTTTCACATAACATTGTCCGACAAAGTGGCATCGTATTTCAACCCCGCATTGTTTGCGGGCTCCTCTCAGGCTCTTGAGTGGACGAAATCAAACACTCGAGTGACCCCACTAGATGGCGCCGTTTGCTGAAAGCCGCAGAGCTTGATTCAGTAACTCCAGTACGTTAGCCTCGTCAGTGCATCTGAGCGAGATAGAGGATGTGCTCGGTATGGTGCTGTTGCTGTCTATCAGTTTGTAGAGTCACAGTATGTATTCAGATGATGTTTGATTGAGTTGGGTATATTCTTGTACCCAGTTGCTATGTTGAGTATTCAAATGAAACGAATATCGTATTTCAACACTTTTATGACGTGTATTTAAATGTGCAATGGATTTTTCAGTCTGATATTTTATACCAAAAGATAGGCCTGAAAGATGGCCTAGGATATGAAAGAATGATAAAATGTACAAGTAATTTATATAATTATTTCGCAACTATCAATTCAATTTATATTAAATACAATATTATGTATCTCCAAATTTCTACGCAACATTTTATTCAAATCAATAAGACCAGTAGAGCATTGTTGACTAACAAACTTCCAAACTTCTTTGTATAGTAATACATATTTTTCTTCGTATTTGTATGTTGAAGTTTTACATATTATGTTCATCTCATATTAAGTACATAATACAACGAAATCTCCAGCAACAATAATATTGTAGGAGACTCTCGATGCAATTGCTATTTACATAATTTTACACATTTATATCTATATAGCTATAAATCTCCAGATACGAGACGCAAATGCAGCTATTACTCACAGATAAACCAAGTTGAGTTCTGTTTGTAGGCGTGCGTCGAACGCGGAAGGATCTGCGTGTCGGACGAACTGAACACGTGCGCGCGCGCATGAGACCTTTTGTCCATAAGTGGACCATGTGCCGGGTTTCTAATGCCATTTTAGGGTATGATATTATGTACTGAGTAGTTAAGTACGTATCGTGATTTTTATTATGTTTAAAACTGCCGTGTCTCACCCTCTTTTGATTTTTGAAAATTTATCACGTAAGTATATATATACATATCCTACTTTTTGTGAATTTGTTGTCTTTATTTTATTTACTAGCTATACTAGGCGGCTCCGCGCTGTTTTAGCCGCGTTAATTTCAAGATTTGGGTATTTTCCGCGGTATTAAAATCCAAATTGTAATTAGTCCGTCAGTTAGAAAATAATAAAATAAATAATAGACACGTATTTTTTGCTTTTTCAAATTAATGAAAATAATCATAGATAAAGCGCATTAAAGTTTAGTGTCCCCGGACTCGTGACGTCATTGTCACAAACTGCACCGGATAGTGACGTCACCCGAAATTTCAACTCAATGTATCGCCGTTATTTTTTGATTAGGTACCTACGTAAAAAAAGAAAGAAATGCGTGTCCATTTTTTTATTATCTACACGACGGACTAAAAAAAATATGTAGTCAAGTAGTCAATTACTTACCCCATGTCCTATGTACCATACATGATGTTCGGTTGAATAGTTAGACGTGAAAGTGTAACAAACAAACAAATGAACAAACTCACATTCGCATTTTAATATTAATTTGGATTTTATTTACATGCGCTTAATACGATTGTACCTATAATTTTGGCTCTGTTATATTTAAGTGTCAGTTTTTCTTTTTTGCAAAGTTTTCTGGTCAAAATGGATTAATTTTCGGCACCATTTTGGTGTTGGAGCTGCAATTTTGAACAAACTACATGGGTACATTGATTTTTAAGGGGATTTTCAGTACTTTCGGATTGATAAGTACATGTAAAATTAAAATTTAAATAATTTGCCCTAGTTAATGGCAACCGCCGACTGTCCGGAAGCTAAGCGGTTGCGGTGCGGCGACCGGGGTTCGATTCCGGCTGTAAATTGAGAACACGGACTCGTGTTCCGTGCTAAATCTATTTGCGGGCGTCGGTAATCGATAGTGCACGTACCAATGTGTACAACACTAGTTTGGCTTTGAGTTGTTCAAATTAAGTTTTCATATCATATAATATCTTTTTAATATAAAACTGCACGTCTAATTAGTTTTTTCTTTGTCCACAGTCTTTTAAACTATAAAATATTATAAAGATTTGATTTTTTTATTTGTTATTACGGAATACCAAAGGGAACACCGAAATTACCGAGAGTGAAACCGTGGGGGATCGATTGGTAAATCTATAAATATAAATAAAACTAAAGTAAGTAGTTTAGTAACTAAAGCTTTTTACTAAATGCATATGAAAGTAGGTATATACCTTTACGGAACTTACATAAAAAAATGAATTTTCAAATTTTTTCTCTGTCTGTCTGTCTGTCTGTTCCGGCTAATCCTGCGGAAATTCCGAAATTCGCGCGGCTGAAAACGCGGGTCACAGCTAGTACCTAATATAAGTGAGTAGGTTTTATAAGTGAAAGAATTTTCAAAATCGATTTAGTAGATCCAGAGATTACGCCCTAAAACGTCACAAACTCCAAACTCTAGCTCTTTATAGTACATATTAGTTTAGATTATAACTAGGGCACTGTTACTTGAATACATACATAAATGTAACAAAACATGTCATCTTTACAAATTCTAACATATTTCCCGGATTATGGGCATAAATCCCGGGTCGCGACGTCGTCGTACCAATCTCGCAGTCGTGTGCCCGGACGGACGGAGGCTTTGATTAATTTAGTCGTTCCGCCTGTTCATTTGTCTCCGCGGCAACTACGCAACTATAGCGGCGACGTTACGTTCTGAGTGATTTATACGACTCTTGCCTATTGTTTTCTTAATAGTTTTTCTTTTATTACTCTTTCTCACCCTCAAAGTGCGATCTGTCTCTTTCTGGGGATGTCTATTCGTTTTTCTCCGATCGAAATTTGCGAATTGTTTTTTTTTTTAACGTTACAGTATCAATGACTCGCGTTGTGTTTCGTTTTTGGTGCTTTTTGTTGATATTTTGTGTAGAGTTATTCACAAAAATATACTAGCGTTAAATTCGGAGTGACTGCGGGAATTCTGGGATAAAAAGTGCTTTATATCCTTTTCTTTATGTTTAAAAACGTATCTGCATAACTTTATTATGATCGGTTGAGTAATTACTTATTAATGTTTGAAAGGTAGACAGACCAATAATTAATAAACAAAATATAAACACACAGAAAATTCTAAACAAAAGATTTAATTTCTGAACAACTGCTGTATTTACAGCGATGATAGCTCAGTGGTTAGTGCGTTCGGATTAAACGCCGCAAGGTGTAGGTTCACATCCTAACAATGAGCTTGAGCTGTCGGTGAAGGAAAACATCGTGAGGAAACCATAGCATGGTGGTAGGGCACTCTCCAGTGCCCGGCTGGCTAGCTACCACCTTCAAGTTGCAAATCTGTCGCCGAGCACCTGACGGTGTGTTCCGGCAGCCCCACTTGAAAGCCAGTTCCCATCCCCATTCCAGGTCGGCAACGCACCTGCATGCCTTCTGGTGTTGCAGATGTCTATGGGCGGCGGTAATCACTTAACCATCAGGTGTACCACTTGCCCGTTTGCCCCCTATGACATAAAAAAAAAAAAAAAATTCAACACCTCAAACTTTTGACCAACCAGTCTTGTAGGTGTAGTAACGATGAGAAACTAACGGATAATACGTGCGTACAATAGGTACGTACTACGTACGTACTATCCACACAGAAGGCGTAATTAAACCACATTCCCTATTCGGCTGGCACGCCATGCCCGTCTGGATTCTATCGCCATATTAAGGATTGTGGACGTACCTAACTGTTTCTTGAACTATTCTTTTGCTGATGCCTCTCAAAGAAAAGGAATATCACAAATATTAAGCGAGAGGTGTATTCGTTATTGAAAATATCGCTCCTATAACGTCGTAGCGGGTAGCAGGTTAGATCCCCGATCAGGCTAGATTGATGTTGAATGACTAAAGAAAATACTTTATCAACCACGAATAATATTGGTTGCTAATTGTGGCTCTATTTTTTCTGAGATTTAAATAATACTTTGCTCGATAATGTGGCTCTATATGTTCTGAGATCCATAAATATCAAAATAAATTCAAATAATACACTCGAGAGCAATGAATCCGGGTCACTTAAAGAATCCTAAAAATCTCGGAAACTAAAAATGCTAGGTTAATGCAATAAATCTTATTTAATAGACAATGTAATACTCCTTAAATGAAGGTATTAAAACTTCTTAGTTATTGTAAAGTTATATCATAAAAAAATCAAACTTGAAAAAGGGCCACTTTCGAAGATGGAACTACGAAATTACAGCATTTGGTTTTGCTTTTGTTTGTAATCTGTCATTTATGTGGGTACATAAACCATGTTGATAGTGCTCTATATTCATTATTCAAGCTGAAATTATGTCGCTTACGCCTGAAGAATGCACCAGAATACTTACAATGCTGGAAACCGGCCGGAGTCAGCGCGATACAGCCAGGACTGTCGGTGTGTCGCTGTCAACAGTACAAAGAGTTCTCCGACGTTACGAAGAAACTGGTTCTAACCTACGCAGACCAGGAACGGGCAGAACCAGGTGTACCACAGCACGAGAAGACCGATACTTGGTGAACACCATGCTTCGAAATCGCTTTCTCACAGGAACTGAACTCACAAATCAGTTTCGACGCCTCGGAGGAAGTAACCCAAGTGCATGGACAGTAAGACGTCGGCTTGCTGAATCTAACTTAAAACCCCTTAGACCTGCAAACGGCCCTAAACTGGAGCGTGCGCATCGTATTTCAAGACTAAGATATGCCCAGAGCCACGTAAATTGGAGTATTGAAGATTGGTCAAAAGTTATGTTCTCCGACGAATCAAAATTTATGCTCTACAAGCACGATGGAAGACACAGAGTGTATCGAAGACCAGGGGAAAGATTTAAGCAAGCATGCATCGAAGAAAAAGTAGCCTACGGTGGTGGGTCTGTACTTGTGTGGGCCGGAATTTCTTCTGAAAGTCGCACAGAGCTGGTGATCATAGAAAACGGCTCTTTAACTAGCGTAAGATATGTGGAAGAAATCCTCAATGATCACGTTGGTCCATTTATGGTCAATTTAGGTGAGGATGCTATATTTATGCATGACAATGCCCGACCTCATACAGGTAGGATTGTGAATGACTACCTTCAAGAGATGAACATTACTCGTATGGAGTGGCCAGCGCGCAGCCCGGATATCAACCCGATCGAGCATGCTTGGGACGAGCTAGGCAGATGCGTAAAACAACGAAACCCTCCCCCAATCACGCTTCGTGAGCTCAAAATTGCTCTCACAGAGGAATGGGAGAATATTCCCCAAAATCGTATAAGGAACTTGGTGTACAGCATGCCAAACCGCGTAAACGCAGTAATGGAAGCACGAGGAGGCAAAACGAAGTATTAAAATTCAAGAAAATCGTAATAAAGTTCAAAAATTTCATGTTTCCTATTTTTGTTTTAAGGAGAGATCAGCAGTTTTTTTCTTTATGTAATTTTGTGTTAATAAAATGTATGGTGACTCATATTTTTTTTACTTTCATTTAAGGAGTATTACATTGTCTATTAAATACAATTTATTGCATTAACCTATCATTTTTAGTTTCCGAGATTTTTAACATTCTTTAAGTGACCCGGATTCATTGCTCTCGAGTGTACTTTGCTCGATATTTTTAGTCTTTCTAGGTATGCATCACAGACGAATAAGAGAATATACTGTTGTATACATGCATATCTCTGGTTTGTGGTGTGAACATATTACAATAATACACTATAAATTAAGTAAAAATTGTAATGACTACAATCTGTTTTGTGTACTTAAATTAATAAATATAAGTAACTTGAAACTAGTCAACGAGTACAGGAAAGTGACTCCAAAGGACAGATCTACGAGGTCACTACAAAGTCTCGACATACTTGACGATCGGTGTGATCTGTAGATCGTTAAGATTAGCGAACTATCTCAACACCTTATGTTACTTAATGGATGTGCAATAAATAAATAAATAAATAAATAAAAAATCGCTTGCCGTATCGAGATTATCGTAAAATGCAAGTCTCTACTGTATATCGGGTGTATCGGGCACACAGATAACTATATATAAGATCGGGCAGTCCCAAAGGCGCGATAGGTTATAAATATAAATAATTAATTTGACAGTCCTGTTCGATACTATATCGAAAAAAAATCAATATTTAAAATGTAGAGACTACGAAAAATCGATATGCTTATTAAGAAAGATTTACTTAAAAATTATCAATCGTTTCTAAAATATTCGACTATAAATTTTGTGAAATAGAACATTGCAAAGAAACACCAATCACAGCCACGCTTAACATGATACGTCACTTTTATTATTTTAAGGAAACATTCACCTCTTTCAGGGAAGGCAAAAGAAACTAAGTGCATACAGTCAACACATATTTTCCTTTTTGTGACATTAAAATACATCGGTAAGACGCATTTCGATTCTTTATTGGAACTTTTGGAAGTAACTGGATACAGTTCAACCTTAATTTCGCTTTTGGATATTGAAGTTATCTGTCTGTCAGTGTCACATAACCCTGTCAATGCAACAGTGATATCTCTATCACAGATTAATAAGGCGTAATTTTTAACTAGTGACGTCACTCCGCGTTTTGGCGGTAAAGTCAAAAGTAGGAACTTTGAAACGCTCTATTTAATTAATTTATGCATATATTTTTTTCTTTTTCTTGCTTTGTTTAAGTAGGCCATATATCTTTAAAATAGACTGAAAAAAAAATTCATGCAAGTACCCTATTAGGTATTTCAAAATTGGCGCGTGTTCACGGACTCCATTTGCATTGATCAATTATTCTATTATCTAATATACAAAACATATCTATTTCTTTCTGTTATCTATGACTTTACCATATGACATTAATCAATCCCGCCCTGCTAACCCTTTAACGCTGAGGATTCATAAGCGAAATTCCACCGTATCCTGTCAGGCCGATCACTCATCTCGCAAGACAATGATGAATACCCTGAATGGAGTCGACCGATACTAACTTCGTCCTACGCCCTTTGAATTGTAGTCTTATGTTCCTACGGATAAGGTTGGGAAATCAACGGCAGAGATCGTAGGTGTGCGTTACCGACGTATTTCGGAGATATGACAGTTTTGAAGTTTATCGGTACGGGATGTTAGGTCGGGTGACGCTGGCGGGTTGACGTAACGCATAGGTACCTTGGTTGTAGATAGAGTTACTAATAGAGAGTTTTTTAGCGGTAAACAAAGATGGCGGTTCGGTCATTCATGTCGATAAAAAATCGTTAAAAGTGGATTTCGTTGTGTTTTGACAATAATTTTCACGTGACGGTTTTTTATGTGCTCAAGAAGATAGGTATATGACATTTCGAGCTGATTTCTTCGGTTTCCTCCAAGAGCTCCGAGAAAGTTCTTGTAGTCTATACAGTAGGTACCATGGCCTACAAGTTCAAACCGTACAACGATGCTAAACGCTAATTTGTGCATTTTAACTAACTTATTTTACTTGAAACTGGCTAAATGCATTATATGCGAAAGCCAATAAGAAGAAGAAGAAGGAGAAGAGCCAATAAGAATGTAGAATATTACTATGTAAAGAAGCAAAGCTCTCCGCCTCCCACCAATTTCATGCCTCCTCACGCCCCGCGAATGTGACAAATTTTCACGACATGAAACCGCGGGGAACAGCTAGTACTTACAGTTTATTTTGTATGGATATTTTTGCGTCTCTGACTGTGTGTCTTCGGCATTTATTATAATTTAGTGAAAGTATTCTTTCAGCTAAGAAATGAGTGCAACAGAGCATAACTGTGGCACGTTAAGCGGGAATTTATGGTGTCTAGACATCTAAGATATCATATTTTAAACTATATACCAATCAGATTCCCAAATAATATTTATACGCACGAAAAAATACGTTTTCTAATGAAAAAGCGGAGAGTTTTGTTGTGAATTAAAAAGGGTTTTTGTAGTCGAACAAAGGAGCATATTACTATACAATTTCTCACAATATAAAACTCCTTTCACAAGCATCACTATCGCGAAAGTAACAAATCAAAACCGTACACCGATCCACCATCAGTCTCACAATACCATACCCTTATCGGAAATTGAATATGAAATGTGCATAACGTCCGACACGGAACGTACCTGTCTTGCGGCAAAGTAAAATCATCTTTATTTCTTTTGTGGGAAAGTTTAATTTTTGTTTGAACGAAGAATAAAAAGAAGGCTTCTGTATCCCATTTTTATTGATTGCAGATCTTTTTTTGGTGAACAATGAATTATAGATATTTTATTTTACGTTTAAAACGATATCTCTAATTAAATTTGGAATCTATTTTGTAATATGTTTTAAGTTATGTATAAAGTTATGTCTATGTCTATGTCTAAGGGTTTTTTGTTATTTCACTTCTCGTGCGTTTATAGACGCGTGTAAAAGACATACCAGCGCCTTTTCGTTTCTGAATAAAAATATTCTAAAGCAAAAGGTTTGGTAAAACTTGAAATCGGCTGTCGGTTTTTACCTTCTATCTATTTATTTAAGGTACAAAAACATAGGGCATACCTTATTAAATAATATTAATGAAAAAATTACTAGAATTACCATTAATTAACGATATTTGAAAAAGAAAAAAGCTACATAAAAATTAGTGACTGTCGATAATACATAGTTTCCAATTAAAATTTATTTTTAAGCAATTTTGAAGCTAACTGGGTTTCATCTCGGATTAGCAATACAACAAAAAAAAACCGCATTCAATTTGGTGCAGCAGTTTTTGCCTAGCACGAATACAAACATACAGACAGACAGACAGACAGACAAAAATTCTAAATCAATCATAGAGTGACCTAAATTTATTTTTTCTTATTTATCTCCCATGTACAGACATCGAGCTGTTACAATTTTAGCACTTTCACAATTTTCTTCAATGCACCACAGTCTCACCTCAAATCACAGATGTTATACAATTATGTATAGATTGTTACGAACTTCACCGCGGCCACTCTCCGAGTCCGTCCCGCCAATCCCGCAGTGATTAACAATCCCGGACACATCCCGCGGGAATCTAATAAACAGCTCCCGCGGAATCATTTGCGAGATTGCGGCGTTTCGGGGGCGAGTGTTAATTTTTGTAATTGCCCGGAGGCGGTATTCGGCTGCCGCGGGATTAGCTAAACATATAGATGTACTGTACATTAATATACAACACGAGTTGTGCCTACAAGCGTGTCAAGATTAGGCTCTATTGAGCTGGTTAGGAACGTGTGGCGATTTTACTGTACAGTTGGCTTCAAAGATCATAATGTAATCACTACGGTTGGCTTGTGGCCAAAGTAGGTAGGTAAATCATAAACAAGCAAGAAGTGAATTTAAAAAAATAAAACAAATCTTTGATTTTAATAACCTACTTTGATATTGTTTAATTTTCATATGATAGAATTAGAAAGTAACGCATCATTTAACGCGAAAACCTCGTAAAAGAAGGAACCTACACTAGAAGGCTTTGATTACGACTACTGAAAGAAAAAGCTGGCGCAGTCTTAGTTTCGAACAATTTTAAGAACTTGCTTTATCTATTCTAGTATACGTATATTATTGTGATGGAACGCTCCCCGCGCTCCTCTTCGTAATAAGGCTAGATGTTAATGTAACGTAGGCAATGATTTTAGGATCCAATAAATTAATGTTGCTTTCAAAATATAATTCGTACCTACCTGTATTCAGAATCCCGCCCTGTTCCAGTATCACCCAGGTGAGTTTTGGGATCCCATTTTTGTTTTGCTGAGTTAAAAGCTTAAAATACCTTACGTATATATTTTATGTTGACCAAAGTTGATCTCCAATTCCGGGTAGTTTAAAAAAATTCAGTAAAGAAGTCGTACTTTAAAAACAGTAACGATTTTATTTTTTATCTAAAAATCATTTGACGGATAAATTGAAATAGATTAAATATTTATTTACTCATATTCTATACAAGCCGTGCTCCGCGGTTTCACCCACATGAAACGTTTTTATATTGTAACAATTTGTTCTCTCGACATCATATTTAAATAAAACAAAGCCTATGTAGCTTCGCCTGGAGCTTAGTCTACCTTTGAAAACCGCATGACAATCCGTTCAGTAGATTCGGAGACTATCGTGAACAGACAGACGGACAGAAAAGAGTTTACAAACTTTTTGTGGTTGGTTACTCTTGTTTTTGTTAAAAGTATTCAATGTACAGAATCGCGGATTCTACTCTTTTATTATAATGATATTTAGATAGATAGATTATGGACTTTTTAATTTCACTAAAAGGAAGTTCCTGAGGAATAGTCAAATGGGAGAGTCCTGAGGGATACAAAAACTGAAATCCATACTAATATTATAAATACGAAAGTAACTCTGTTTGTTACTTTTTAATGCCTAAACGGACCATCATGAAATTTTGAATACATCTTGTCAGGGGTACAGAAAAGCACGTCATAGGGTTTTATTCCGGAATTCCCGTAGGAACTCCAAAATAAAAATAGTATAATATCATAGTATGTATGTTATCTTTCATGCCTTAGCTACTCAACCGATTATTTATTGATCAAACATAATTATAGCTAGTAGAGGATAATTTCAAATTTCAATTTAAAATTTCTATCATATCACAATAATTATCTCGAGAATACTTGCTCACATGATCGTAGGTACCTAGTTCCACTGACTTCGGTTATCGGAAATGTGACAGCCCGTCCCGGCCGTCCGATGACGGTAGAGTTTCCGGTACCGGTGTCCCGGACCGGTGTGTGAAAGCTGCTTTATAAACAACGCGAATTGTTCTACATGTCTCATTGCAGACAAACGGACAGACAGACCCGTCATAGTTTTGTATAGAGATATGATATTTTATATAAATACAGGAAACATTATTATTCCTTTTCTTAATGCAAATAAATCCAATAACAACAGACCAAACCTGTCTCTTAGACTTGAGATCTTTAAAACCCTAACTACATGGTATTATAAATGTGAATGTCAGTATGTTTGTTCAACCGATCATTATGAAATTTCGCATAAACCTCGTCAGGGGTACAGAAAAGAACATTGGCTATTTTTTATCTCGAAATTTCCTCGGGAACTCCGAAATTACCGCGGGAAAAGTTCGTGTATAAAACTCCGTGCATAAAATCTGTTCCGGATCAAATAACAACAGTCTGTTCTGAGATTTTAGGATTGCTGCAGGGCCATCTTAAGCGAGGAACGATGATAATATAAAATTGCTTAACAATAAAGCACTCAGCTTAATAAATCTTAAATATCCTCACAAATCCACTCGACTTAATTGAATTAATTAAGGTAGCTTTACACGGCGGCGCCAGAGTCGTACCTCAGTTATAAGCGACCAGCGGTTCAGAAATACCTATATTATAATATCACTAGCTGCAGTTCTCCGCAGTTTCACCCGTGTTAGATTCGGAGATCCCGCGGATATTCCGAGATAAAAGATAGTACTTACTACCCTATATTTTTTATGTGCCTACCATTGACAACATGTGGGTAGTATGCAAAGTTTTAATATAGTTTCTTCCCCGTTTATTTCGGAGTTCCCGAAGGAATTTCGCTATAAAATGTACGCTATGTCCTTCCCTGTACCCCTGACAACGTGTATGCAAAATTTCATGGTGATCGGTTGAGCCGTTAAGGCGTGAAAGTGTAACAAACAAACAAACAAACTCACTTTCCCTTTTATAATATTAGTAAGGACTCGGTATCCTTGCGGTTTCATCATGTTAATTTCGGAGTTTCTGCCGGAATTCCGGGATAGAAAGTAGCCTATGTCTTTCTCTGTATCCCTGACAATGTGTATGCAAAATTTCATGATGATCGGTTGAGTATTTAAGGCGTAAAAACGTTACAAACAAATACCATTTTTGTACATCTTGCTTTTATTCCAATAAAATAATTTTATTATTATTATTATTATTACCTAAACGCATTTATAATTAATAGTAAGGATGCAGATATCTGCGAAAGAAGTTTGTGCATGTACCTACAGTTTTATACACACTTATACAGTCGTTTCTTTTATTGTTAGTATCTAATTTAGCGACTATAAACTAAACGTTTAAATACTATAACTAACTTATTATTTTGGCCTCTGAAGTAATCCTTATTAAGACTAATTAGACCCCACTCAGTCTCTAATAACTTTCACCGCACGAAGTAAGCCGAGTAATCCGCCATTTGTAATAATTGTGTGTTTGCAAGTTTGCTCAAAGCAAGCCCGTCGCTGTAACAGTCGTTAGTTTAAGGAAAGGACCCGCGGTGTCGGCTTTAACCTGAATTATGTTTATTTATTTGTTTTGTAGTAATTCTAACACAAAAACGGACATGACAGAAAATACAAACCCTTCTTTTTCTGACCGCCTTTTAACTCGACTCATTGATATAAAAACTTTACTTACATTACAAATAGGCTTACGAAAATAAAAGTGAACTGTCGATTTTTATTATTGAATTAAAAAAAAAACTATTATATTATGCGAACATGAATTTGTTTGTTTGTTTGTTGCGCTTTCACGCCTTAACTACTCAACCGATCCTCATGAAATATTGCATACACGTCGTCAATGGTACAGAGAAGGACAAAGGGTACTTTCTGTCCTGGAATTGCCGCGGGAACTCCGAAATTAACTCGGGTAAAGCCGCGAGGAACAGCTAGTAAGCAATATTACTTATGCATACGACACAATGCTCACACGCCATATTGTGTAAATAAAAAAAAAATCCTATATCTTTCCATTAATATCGAATACCGCAGACCCTCGTCTAACCTTCCATTCTGTTATCTGTAGCAGTACTTTTTGTTGTGACAGTTTACTGTGTGTTTTATCTGAAATATGACAATTCCATATCACCTCAATTATTCTAATTAGGTTATCCTTAGTCTATGACTCGTTCGTGACCTGTGACGAAAGAGGTTAATGATAAAAGCACGATTGCCCTTAACATCTGAAAGGGTCATATACCATCTGCTGGCACACAAAATTAAATAATTACAGATCGTTTAAGAACAAACAACAATTTCAGGTTTAACATTGAAAGTATTTGTGTCTATGTTTTTTTTTACCCCTCAAATGCGTAATAATTGTTTAATTCCAAACTAGTTATAGTTACAGGAGGAATGCCGATGTTAAAGCGGATAAAATCGAATTTTCTAGACTTATACCTACAATAAAATGATTTTCTGGAACCTTACAGTTAAGTGCCTTTAATTATTTTTGAAAGTTTAATTCCTGGAAATTAGTTATAAATGTCAAATCTTTCCATTCTTTATTTCAAAGTTAAATAACAGCGAGTATTTGATCGTCCACAAACATTGCGCTCCGACGGTACACAATGGGCCACGAGCCCACGATCGAACTAGATGCGGGCCACTGTCGCTACGATAACAATCGATTTTGAGCCGTGGCCTTTATGCTGTTGGTAACGGTGCGAAGAGATTAACTGTCGGTCAGACAAAAGTCATTATCGCTTGTCAGATGTATTGTTAACTGACTCCACTTCGATGAACCAGCGCGTTTGACCACTCCTCAAGCTGGTCAGTTAAGATTTGAGCTATGTCAAATCAAGCTATTTCCTGCGGCTATGCTCGTGTTTGCTAATGATAGCTAATGACATTTACATAGCATTTGTATTTTACAGTAAATAGATTACGTTCACAATTCAACTAAATATCTGAAATCATTATGAAACAAATAATCAAACGAGTAATAATGAAAATAAAATTGATAAATTACAATCAAGAGATAAATTTTTATTTGTAATATTTTAAGACATCATTAGCAACACAAAATTTACCTACTGTTTAATAAATTCGTCAGTATTATTATCATTCTTATTCCATTATCTAAGCATGAAACTCAGTAAATCTCTGGCACGCATTTGAAAGTTACAAAACAAATAATATTATATCGGTAATATTGCGATGTTCAGCAAAATTATTGCAATTTCTGCTTGATTAGCGGGTTTAAATACGTACCTAGAAACAGTTTTCTAACTTTTTTAGCAACGACTTCAGCTTTTTGGCAAACACTGTATTGTGTATGTCTATTCATCGGTTAATAGCCTCACCAATAAGCTTGAGATAATCGCGTGCAGATAATCCACGATCACTGGAGTGGCGCCGCGCCTCCGGTGGATCGGTGTTGGTAATTCGAAGCCACGTTACACACATATCCGCAAATATGATCACGGTTTACTCGGATTACCGGCTTGTGACGTCACCGGGCCGCAGTCGGAGATACCTTAAGTAGTTGTCACTGATGTTGGCTCGTCATATCACAAATTATGGAGTTTAACTTTAAATAAGGAAAGTATTTAAAAATAAAAATGACTTGAAATGAAAATAATAATTTATTGAAAAAAAACTTCATTATTTCTAATACAAAGAGCTGGAGATAAAATATGGATATTTTTTTTAAAAATGTGGATTTATACGGGTAAATTACCTACGTAGGTATTTGTCGGCGCGCGATGGCATACTTTTCGATCCATCTCCCCGTTTAGGATATTATGCTCCGTCTGGGCGTTGCGCGCTATTTTCGTGAATGTTTTTTTTTTTATAGAAAAAACGACAAAAATTGATATTTTTAAAGATAATTGGGACGAGAACCGGACACTGAACAGCCTCTTCCAATAAATCCCTCGTTCAACTTTCCACCCTGTATTAAGTATTATTATAATAATTATTATATTTATTTCTTACAACCTCTCAAACAAGTTGTACTTAAATAGTAAAATGGACGGTAAATCCCCGTCAATAGACAAGGGTCCCGGGCTCGGGTAGTTGTTATATTTTCCCCGGCACAACGACCGGATTAACCTGTCCTCGTTCCGGATTGCCCGGACTTGACGTCGGGATACCCGGATAAATAGTACAAGTGTATCGTCCGGCCAGATGAGTTTGATGCATTCCGTGCCGTAAAGATTTGGTAGGGACGGTTGACAAAGATACTGATGTTAACAACCCTATGGGCCGTAGAAGGAATTTTATTATAGTAAAGTAAACACGTTTCGTGTTTACGTGTATTAATAGGTATCGTTAGTAAAAATAAACACGTGCAATGCTTAGAGATTATAAAACAGCGCCATCTGGTTCCAAACTAGTTTTACAACAAACAACAAAAATAAACGGCGCATAGTCTTCAATATGGTCGTTAATGGAACAGTGATGTGCCAAAAGCTACCATTCCACATCAACCTAGTTCCGAGATATTTAGGTACGGTTAAAGTTTGACATAAGTTATTTACTGTTTTCTATTTTCATTATGTCAACAAAGACTTTTATTAATGTGAAGATGTGGGAGATTGTCAGATTGAAATCAAACTTAGCTACATTAAAGTAGAGACGATTTTACGTTGGATGGTGTATGTAAGTCAATTTTGGCCAAGTTGTGGATTGGTATGATGTGGCACGACACGGTCCAATTTTGGTGAATTATATTTGTTCTAATCTACCATGTTGCTGGTTGCTGCTGGTTCCATTCAGAACCGCGTAGCAAGTAGTTAGAACAGAGCTGTAGGACTTAACACATACGATCAAACACTTTTTCTTTTATTCTTATTTTTTTTACTCACACAAAAATTAGTTAGTTATACCTTTTTTACTTGGGCTAGATACAAAATCCCAGTGGGTTTTCGTATCACATGTAGCATTACATTATACTCTGTAACAACGTACCAAGCATTTTTTTAAATTGAACTCGATGCAGCACGCTTCTGCTCTGGATTTTTTTTCTCAATTATTGGTGCCTAACAAGGTAAACTGGTGTGGGGCGTCCGTGCCTTATCTCTGCTCCTTATTACCTTACATCGACTCTTATCCGATACTTATAAATACTCTCCTTACCCTTTGATGAATAAAGTTTCGTAGTTTCCTATGCCTCTAGAATTGAAGAGTGATAAAGTCACCGATTTGCAAATGTCACCCAGGTTCATAAAGCTACATTTTTTATCTTTGACAGCTAAATCTATCTTCTATATAGATTAGAGACTATAAAAGTGGCCGGATAGTCGGCTTTACCGACTAGTCGCCGACTAGTCGGAACATCTCAAATAGAAACGAAACGTATCATAACTTCCAAATGGCTGCACAAATTGGATTTTTTATTGTGTTCGTTATTGTCAGGACAAGGTTCGTATAAAAAAAGTTTGGAATTCTTGCGTAAATTCTGAATCTACGAAACGGATGGACCAATTTTGACGGGACTTTCGCTGCTTATTAGCTGATAATGAGTAAATTAGGGTACTTTGGAGTTCTTGCAGGAATTCTGATTGATGCGGGTGAAACCGTGGGGTACAGCTAGTATGTTTTATGATTTGTGTTGTGTTGATTCATCATGCATGCTCCTAAGATTCGCTGGGAAGGCTCGACAAATTCGTCAAAAATAGGAGTCACAATTTTTTTGCAAAAAGAAAGAAAACACTTTAAAAAATTGCTGCCTATATATTATTTTTAGAGAATTGCTTTCAACCGCAATTTCGTTAAGTGTTCTAAAATTACGTAGAGTATTGCGGCGATGAGGGAAAATAACAATTGTGACGTATCTCAGCTCGTCTCGCGAAATGTACCAGGGCCACATAAAATAATTGAGAATTCCTGTGACGCACTAAAAGCTGTGCACTCACAGCGATGGGGTAAGCTGAGCCACCTGGAAGTCATACTGCCCTGTTATGCGAGCTTGAAAGGTGGGGAAATTGTATTCATCAAAATACAAATGAAAACTTAAAGCCAGTAGTTGTTAAAACGACCACAAAGTTTATGTCCCTTCTCGCAGTTTCCCACAAAAAGTCTTCAAATACACCTTTCTTCTCAAAAAATTAAAATAACAACTCTAAGTTATAGTTCTTTCATATGAACCCTCATACCCTTTTTCTTTCTTCCTTTTTATATAATGCATCTAGCCAGTTTCAAGTAAAATTAATTAGATCTATGTATTTTCTATTAAAATGCTTCGTTGTATGGTTTGAAATTGCAAGCCACGGTACTATAGCTTGCAAGCACTATCTCGAAGCTCTTGGAGGAAACCGAAGAAATCGGCTCGAAATGTCATATGTCTTCTTGAGCACATAAAAAACTAACTCTGAAAATTATTGTCCAAAACAGCACCTTATAACAGAACAAAATGTATTTTTTTAAATATTTCAAAATCAAAATTAGCCAAATCGGTCCAGCCATTCTCCAGGTTTATCGAGACAAACGAACAGCAATTCATTTTTATATGTATACTAGCTGTCCCTCGCGATTTCATCCGCGGTAATTTCGGAGTTCCCGCGGGAATTCCGGGATAAAAACTATCCTATCTTCTAAGTTGGACCATATTATAGATGGTTACAAAATTTTATCAAAATCCATTCAGTAGTTTCGGAGTCCATCGCGGACAAACAACGTGACACGTGATTTATATATATTAGACTAGCTGTCCCCCGCGATTTCATCCGCGGTAACTTCGGAGTTCCCGCGGTGGTTGCGGGAAAAAATTACTCTATGTCCTTCAGTTCCCGAGGGAGTTCCGGGATAAAAACTATCCTATCTTTTAAGTTGGACCATATTATAAATGGTTGCAAAATTTTATCAAAATCCGTTCAGTAGTTTCGGAGTCCATCGCGGACAAACAACGTGACACGTGATTTATATATATTAGATTAGATAGATAGATAAGTATATGACTGCATGTGATGATACTGTAATAGCTGCTAACGTGCACGTCGAATTAAATCGAAAAATACTCAAAAACAAATAAATACTTAGTACGATAAAAA
Organism: Zygaena filipendulae; assembly: GCA_907165275.2. Lineage (NCBI taxonomy): Eukaryota > Metazoa > Arthropoda > Insecta > Lepidoptera > Zygaenidae > Zygaena > Zygaena filipendulae. Next base: position 380,173 of record OU015669.1, read on the forward strand.
CATAGACTTTTGATTTTTTTTTCTGTCTTTAATTATATTTATTCGATAATCGAACTTCTAATCTTATATTAGTAATTTACCTATCTGATACTTTTAAAAGTCAATTCTTTTTACACAACCTCTATCCTTAATGTTATTCAGAACATGTCGGGCCGTTATAAATTTATCGCCCGACGATGTATAAATTTAATGCACAACTCTAGTTTCTGGTCATTAAATAAATGGCCCAGCAATGCTTCTAAATGCGTAATTGTGGCGCACTCACTCGGCGGGTAGCGGTAGCTGGGTTGGGGGTGAACTGGGGGTGAAACGGGGGTGAGTTAGGGGTGGGTCGAGAGTGCACTCATCACGTGCCGAGTTTAGGAAGTCGCAGCAAATTGTTGGTTATTTGCACGGAGTGTGATTTCTATACCACTAAATGGCTTCAATGCATCTGTGTATTTTAAACTTGTATATTTAGTGCAGTGTCATGTTAATTGTAGCTTTGATAGTAATTGCTGCGAGATTTTGTGTTGTATATGGTAATTATAGCACTGTAATTTCTTAACTCTTTCAGCTTAGGTTTGGTTTAACATTGATACCAAGGCGTTATCATCCTACTAATATTATAAATGTGAAAGTGTGGATGTTTGGATGTTTGTTACTCAATCACGCAAAATTGGCTGAACGGATTTGAATGAAATTTGGCATGCACGTTATCAGGGGTACAGAGAAGGACATAGGGTACTTTTATCCCGGAATTCCCGCGGGAACTCCAAAATTACCGCGGTTGAAACCGCGGGGCACAGCTAGTGTGAATATAAAACAACTTACGAAAACTTGACTTTTATATACATACTTAAACCTTCCTCTACAATCACTCTATCTATTGGTGAAAACTGCATGAAAATCTGGTCAGTGGTTTTTGAGTTTATTGCTAACAGACCTACAGAGCGGCGGAGGACTTTTTTATATAATATCTATAGTGATATTAACAATAAGTATAGAATAGATCTGGTATTTGGGGTCCTTGAATCTCGAAGCAAGGCCAAAGCTTTCTATTAGCGGTAACAAAGTTGCCTCCAATTACACACAAACCTACTCCATACTCAGAATGACACCTCTCAAGGCTAAAGACAGCAACTACACGGATTCTCGCTTTCCCCAATCCTGGCACTATATACGCGGCGTTCATAAATCGGCAGCCACAAGCGAGTCTCCTTCAAAAACTCCTTAATTTTCCTAAACTTAGCTCCGACAGAACACGGGAAAACCCTTTCCTTTGTGAGGCAATAATTTCGTATCACAGCATTAAGTATAACTGCTATAGGGCTGTCAGAAAGTTTCTTTTGTATTTTTGTTATCATTTTCTCCAATTTTCTTCATGAGCATATTATACAACGTGTTAATGAATTAACTGAAAACCTAATACACCCCATTTACAAAAATAAACAATAATATGATCAAAATATATTTTATTTCGAAAAAAAAATATACTTTAAAAGTTATTCAACATTAGTTTGGAAGTGACCTATCTACGAAATTCCAAGCGCTACGCCCGCGCCTACCGGTTCGAATTTTATTGCTGCGGGCGGCGTACGCGCCAAATATTGTATTATAAATAATTTAAACATGGGCAGATAAAAATTAAAAAATATAACCTATATTAAAACATAGAGCGATCGATTCGCTAGTAGATTCTGATTAGATAAACTACTTTCTAGTTTTCAGTTAATTAATTAACACGTTGTATACATAATACGGAATACCAAAAGTAGATATCTATATCCACCGGAAACTGGAGAATATAATTTCATAGACGAGGTGGATATTTTACTGATTTATATTATTATAATTTAGTTTTTTATGAAACGAGCATACCCGAGAATTTCTCGCTCGTCTCGTCTCTTGGGAAATCTGCTTTTCGAGAGTGGCAAATATGAAAAACATATTAGGATGTAACGTAACGATATTCAAGTTGGTATTGTCCGACACACACAGCAGCGACAGCCCTCACGGCTGTCACCTCTAGACTCACCGCCACGTTCCAAGACGTGGGGAGGCACGGAACCAGCGAGGGGCAGACTTATTCTCTGGTAAGACCATCAGTAACGACAGGAGACGAATGCCTATCGCTATACATTCGAATAAGTGTCCCGAATAACACAAGAAACTCCTTTATACGCAGTAACAGTGTTGTACCCAGTCGTATCCAGGGCCCTTATTCACTATGACCAACAACATTCCTTGCCCATAACGCGCGTCCCAAAAACGCATTTCCAAACGACGAGGGAGAGACAGTTTTTGCGGCGTCTTGTCTTAGCGCAGCGTGTTACGGCCTGTATGAATATGGGCCCAGCTAGGGTTGTGTCATCGCTCAGACAGACGTACGGGCTGACTGATTGATCGCACTCCACAGTAAAGCGAGCACGTGATCGGAGCGTGGACGTGCGGAGATTTCATTCCTTTGCCACTTCTCTCGAATGTCACATTGAAGGAAAGTAATGAGCACTTATTTAAACATTCAACACATGTGCGCGTCACACGGTTTACCTCGTTCGTTCTTTTTTGTATTTTAGTGAAAAAAAAGAGATAATATTCGCCTACGAAACTAGGATAGGGGAAAACATTCGGGCGAGTCTACGCAAATAGATGGCATCGCTGCGTGAAATGGAATGTCACGCGACGTTTTTCTGGAAATTTGATGTTTTTTTTTTTTTTTTCCGCCTTCGTCATCGAAGTGTTACCTAGGTTTCCGTCGCAACAAGCTGTGCGTGCGAATGAGACGTAATGAGACCTGTGATATAACTGGCTCCATGATGTATCAAACTTGACGCTTATTTTGGATAATTCTGCATTGGTTAAGCTTGATATCAAAAAATTTGATCTAAAAGTGGTAGGTTCGAGTATACGAGTATACTGGAAGGGGGTCTTATTGACCTCTAGCTGGCTCCAATCCCTAATAATATTATAAATTCGAAAGTAACTCTGTCTGTCTGTTTGTTACGCTTTCACGCCTTGACGGCTCAACCAATCATCATGAAATTTTGCACACACATTGTCAGGGGTACAGAGAAGGACATAAGGTAGTTTTTCTCCCGGAATTCCCGCGGAAACTCCGAAATTAAGGCGGGTAAAACCGCGGGGAAAAGCTATTAATAAATAATCGAGTTTAGAGTGCAGTTGTAAATGCCATCAAAAGTTAGTGTTTTCTCAATTTTATTTTCCAAATTAAATATCCTCTCAAAAGCAAAGTATTGAAATTATTTTTGTTAAAATAAAGTATTGACTTTATTTTTGTATTCACAACATTTACTTTGTCATGATTACTATATACCCACTGTCCTAGTATTGACAAAGGGTCAGCCCGTCCGTCTGTCCGAGACATATTAAATCTTTTGGCAGAATCTTAATTTGGGGTCTTTTCTCATTGTTTTGTCGGTCCCATTTCCCTCTGTCACGCAATATAAGGCAAGACAAATTCTCCAGCAAAATAACATAGTTCAGAGTCGTGTTTCTTTAAAAGATGATATTTAACGTTGATTTTATTTTAATTAGTCCACGCTTGCTTGCTAATGATTGACAATTAAAATATCCGACAGGGAAAATCAGTTGTATTTCACCTATAGCTGTTCCCCATGGTTTTAGCGTTAATTTCGTAGTTCCTGCAGAAATTCAGGGATCTAAAGTACCGTATGTCCGTAAAGCGTGAAAGCGTAACAAATAATGTATGTAGAAGTAAAACATGTATGAACAAATAAATAAATAAAATAAATGACTCAAAAAAAAAAAAATAAGCAATGAAACCCATTCGCATTTTTTAAGGATTTAGTATGGATTTAATCATGTCGTTTGAAATGCCACAACAAGCGGCAACCCTGACTCATCGCACCACGAGCCCGCAGCCGGAGTGGGCAGGCGTGTTCGTCGGCTGACTTCTTAATCTTGTGATCAAGCACTTCGCACACAGTCGCTGGCCAAGCCACAAGCGACAGCGGCTACATTCTAGCGGCAGAAACGCTGTAGGTACACTAAAACTAGTTGTCCCAGCGGTTTCACCCGTGTTAATGTCAGAGTTCCTACTGGAAAAAGTACCCTGCATCCGTCTCCATACTCCTGACGACGCGTATGCAAAATTTCATGGTGATCAGTTGAGCCGTTAAGGCGTGAAAGCGTAACAGACATACAGACAGACAGACAGAGTTCCTTTCGCTTTTATAATATTAGTAAGGATTGGAGCTAGCTAGAGGTCAATAAGACCCCCTTCCAGTAATTCTAAAAAATCTTTCATTGACTGGAAACTATAGTCAGTATTCTGAGTGACAGATAACTTTTTATCTCGTAAAAGCTATTAAGTATGTAGTTAAGAATAATAACTTAGGTCTTGAAATAGGAGTTAAAGTACTTTCTTTTACTTAAGGTACTACTAATAGTAATAAGTAAGTAATCAGCCGTATTTAATAAAAAATAAGTCGAATCGATTCAAAACAAGTTTTGAGTCGCTTATTTTTTCGTTATATTAATGGGGAAATCGGATAGATGATTGTTCCCGCTGCAGCTTATGACAAAGGTCACGGATTATCCGGACTTGCGGTTTGTATCCGGGTTAAAGTTTGTCATCGTCACATCGAGGTCGGGCTTCTAGAGTTTTTTGGCCTATATATTCCACTTGTCCTTAGCATTTAACCACAATCCGTTTTGTTTTTGCACCTGTACTCGTATAAGTAGAATACGTACCTAAATTTTGACCGCAGCTTTTCTCGCTTGAAACGAAGTATAGGTATGTCGCCACGCCACTGTCGCGTTCTTCATAAACTAAGTTTTAACTTAGTTGGTTTGAATTTCATTTTGTTATTGTATATCTTCTGTTTTCAATTTGTAATTGTGAAAATGCTAAGACGAATTTATTTTCAATTTTCATGTTTATAGATTTCTCAGCAAAAATAAATATTTCATTTCAAAAAGCTATTTAGCAAAATTTTACGCTACAAAATATAGCGAAAGGTTAAGTTTTCTTTAGAAATAGAAGTCGGTTTGAAAGTGTCACGGAGCGGGGCGGCCGGAAGTCGGTCGCGGTACTGGAAATAAAAGTTAGTCGAGTCGAGTCGTGATGAAATGAAAGAATTCGCGCACTAATCCTTTCCTTCGTTCGGGAATCTTCGTGCCGCAACTTTCTATGGGTAAGCTGAGGTCTTATCTCTAAGATTAACTACACTCTAAACCACAAAAAAGGCACGTAGATCAACATAACAGTTGACTTGTATAAGCGCCATTTGAGCTTTTTATCTACTAGCTAGATAGCTATCTCCGCTGGCTACGTATACGCATAGAGTTCGGGAACTCTTAGATGTTTCTCTCATTTATTTCAAGGTTCCACATTGAATCTATTCTGTTTCAGCTGGATTCTATACTAGGAATAAAGTGTTGAAAATTATGGACCCAGAGTCAGAACTGCTCAGGACACAACAAACCGACAAACAGTCTCAAATCCCCAGAACTGACGTATTTCATTTCTATATTAATAATATTATAAAGAGGAAAGGTTTGTATGTACGTATGTTTATAACGAATTGGCTCAAAAAGTACTGGACCGATTTTAAAAATTCTTTCACCATATGAATGCTACATTATTTTATACATATTGAATGCTACTGATTATATAGGCTATATTGTAATCCGGAATTCTCGTGGAAACTCTGAAATTACCGCGGGTGAAAATGCGCGTAACAGCTATCTCTGGATCTACTGAACCGATTTTGAAAATTCTTTCACTTACAGGAAGCTACAGTGATCCTGAGCGATATAGAGTACTTTTATCCTGGAATTTCCGCGGGAACTCTGAAATTACCGCGGGTGAAACCGCGGGAACAGCTAGTATTTTATAACTGTTTCAATTGTATGGTAAGCACGGAAAATATTCATTAGGCATTGAGGACATAGCCAAAATCAGACAAACTGCTATACAATTTGTGAATACATATTTTTAACTTTCCGCAATTTTCGAATTCGTTATCGTTATGATAACCTAATTCTGGCGTCGACTGTACGGGCCTGCGTATTCCGTTCACGGATTAGGGCTGGCGACTGGTGAGCACACAACGCTTATCGGCTAATTGATCGCAAACGCCCCGACTGTACAGTGTACACCTGAGTTCTATAGAGCTGGGAAAACATGCTCGGCTAATTATTATCGATGTCGATAATTTGAATCGTAAGTTGAAATCTTTGTAAATCTTAAAAAAATCTTAATATTCCTAGGGACAGTGCGATCAAGAATCTCGACTGCTGAAATTGCAATATAGCGTGAAGAATCGATATTTTATCAGATATCAGGCCGTAGGTATATGTATAGAATTGTTAGAACTATATAATAATTTCCATTGTGTTTAGTCTTGTCACAGATAATATAATACTGTCTTGTTGAACTATTACCGTTTTATCGATATCGATAATGTTAATGTTCTCTAATATCCTCTTCACGGTGCCGAACAGCTACCACGTTAACCGCTTAACGTTCGATACGTGGCCGCACGGTGTGTGCAAATATCGATTGTGCATGGCTGAGTCTTTTGCACATCACTAGCTTTGCTATTAAGACATTAGTGCGGTGGTGTGTTTAGTGTCGGGTAGTTGGATTAAATTTGTAATTACAGCTCCGCAGGTATATGGTTAATTAAGATTGATTACATTATGGCAACTATTCAAATATGTAGTCGAGAATTAAATGAAATATATTGAGGTAGGTTGCAAATATGCTACCGCAGTGTGTAGTGTGCGGTATCGTAATTTGACGGTGTTTCACCTGCGTTAATTTCAGAGTTCCCGCAAGAATTCCGGGATAAAAATACCATATGTCCTTCTCTGTGCTCCTGACACAATGTATGCAAAATTTCGTGACGCTCGGTCAAGCCGTTAACTCGTGAATAGATAACACACAAATAAACTCAGATTTGCATTTATTAAGTAAGGCTGGCTCTGTCGTTTTACGATTCGGAATATCGATTGGGAATATTGACCGATAATTCTTGGAAGGAATGACGGATTTATCAACGCGCACAATAAACCGCTGTTTCTAAAAACGTTAACTAAGTACTTTTGATCGAACGAACGAACAAATGAACAAACAAACGAACGAACGGACGAACGACCGAAATCAAACTACGGTCGGCAGCTAGTATTTTTGTGTAGAAGATTCTCAATCTTAACGAGAAACTTAGTGACTGACAAATTACAGTCATCGGGACGGATGCGGAAGTAGCTTAGGGGTGGAGTGGGGGAGGGACCCTGATTGATGCGTTCAGTTAGACCCATGTCTTCCCCAGCGCGGGGTAGCGGATTCCATCCTAGTCTACAACTTGTTATGCTTTTTGGAGCGTGCAGTAAAGATAGGGTCGCAACTTCGATTTTATTCGGTCGTTAGATAGATTCTGGGTAAATGAGGCGGACTATAACGTTTTCATTGCAACGCATCTTGTGGGCACAGTTAGTAGATGCCGAAATAAAGTCGTTATTGACCACTTACTGTCTAATGTAATTTTATCGTTTAAAGTAACAGCTAATAGTTAGTCAAATACAGTTGTTTTAGAGGATTTTTGGTCATTTCTATTACATTTGGTTGGTTCAAGTGCTTGGTAGCAATCAACTTTTATTTACCGTGAGAAATTGATGATTTGTTGAGTCAAGCCTCAAACTATCTACATGCCCAGTATAATTTGAATCTGTTGAGTAGTTTTTGTGGAATGCCCGTTAAAAAACTGACAAACAGACCACGATTCCGAAAATGCGTGAGGTCAATTATGATACCCATGTAAAGTATCTTAAAAGAAAGTTTTGATTTAAACTTTAAATATAAACTAAAATAATAAATCAATATGTCTTAAATATAAACTTTCTTTTCTACTACTGTCTTCCCCTCTCTCCCCCAATTTTCTGGGGGATTGGTGTTTAATTACTACGTTTTTTCATTTATGTATACTTACGTATCTTTAGATTATAGGGTAGTTTCCAGGGTATGAAAATCAAAATTCTATTTAGTCCGTCAGTTAGATAATAAAAAAATAATAGACCCGTATTTATGATTTTTTTTTTAATTATTGAATTTCTTTTTTAAGATAAAACGCATTAAAGTTTAGGAGTGGGGGCTCTTGACGTCATAACGTGCTATAAACTGTAGCACGGCGTGACGTCACGAGACATTTCGACTTGTGTATCTCCCTAATTTTTTCATTACGTAAAAAAAAAATGTGTCTAATAATTTTTATTAATCTACAAGACGGACTTTCTAAAATTTGGTTGACAAGCCCATTGTAATAATATGTACGTTTGTAAAAAAAAACGGCATAATACAAAAAAACTGTCGCTTTCCTACGATAATGACTCACAAACATTAGCTGTCACTAAAAGGGAGGCCCGGGTGAAATGGATCACGGGACTCGGTAAAAATATACGGGGCGCATTCAACAGACGAGCTCGCTTTGAGTCAAAATAAATAGTTGCTCGGGTAATTCGGGGATGGAAAAACTCTGACCGGACCGGGGAGTTGTGTTGAGGGTTGCAATGTATATCCGATATTGCATTCGCGATTATATACGCCGTATTTTTTTTTTATACACAATATGTTAAGTAAGTAATATTAATATTATGTAATATTAAGTAACACATAAGTAAGTCTCATTCTCTCAGGAATTCTTTGATATAGAGTACCATGATGATCTTGGTATCTATGAAAATTGTATGTGAAAATTTTATAATTGACATAGTTACTCAGAGAATGGTGCGCCTACCTCTTGACATAGGTACATAGTAGGTAAGAAGAAAGAAAAAAGAAAGAAAGAAAGAAGAAAGAAATAGAAACATAGTAGGTACATACATATACAGTTAATTGACACACAAAGTAGTAATGTTATTGTATAGTTGGACACTGGCTGGATGAAAGTACAATATTATAGTCTTTTTTCTATAATATTCAGGTATAAAATTTCAAAATTTCAAATATTTCATTATTGAGTTGTGTTAAAGTTACAAACATTTTTACAGTTAAAAGTTACACGTTGATTGCTCGTTTGCAAAGTTATTGTTCCACTTGCACTAGTAGGACCCGTCGATATTATCTTGATTATTTTACACGCCTCATGTGTGGTGAAGCGAGAGATGGAAGGATGTGTGGGGAGCGCGCATTTGGATGCCGGCATTCTGCCGGGCGATACGAGAGTGGCGCAGCGCCGCGCGCTCGGCCCAATGGCGCCTTTACTGCGCCATTTGTGAATTGTGGCTGAAAGTAATGTCACCGAATCTCTAAGATTTCAATTCTCGTTCGTTGGTTATTACTTGAAGTACCCATATGTATACACAGATACAAACAAACACGCTGTCCTTTCTGAACTGAAACCTCGACGAGAGTAAAACAAGGTCACGTCCTTGAGTCACCTGGGTACTTACCAGTTTTTGAACGAAATTATTTTGCCGCGAAGATGATGGAAAATGGGTACTTGGCCAGTGAGATAGAGAGAGCTTTGCTATATAGGTACACTAAGAAAAATATATTTTAACTTTGAAATTTGGAGATACAACATGGAGATTTATTGTATTTTTCTCTACTAATTAATTTAATAAAAATATTTAAGGTCAATACAAGCAGTTTGGTACCGTGAAAAAAGTTTTTGTGAGGCATCCTTCGATAAAGCTAAGGATTCTAAAATACATTTAGGATTATTTGCTATTTAATAATATACAGCAAACTACCTAGCTGTTTCTCCGTGGTTTTACTTGTGTAAAATCTCTCCCTTTCTCGGAATTCTCGAGAACTCTAAAAGTATTTTTTGTTATAGGTACTACCGAGTATTATATTATCTGTGGTACTACATACAGATACTGTAGCTTTTTACCAGCCAAAAAAATTTGCGTAAGGAAGTACTTATTCCGACACTTCCAAGAATTATCGTTATATTTCCACCATTTTACACAAAACCTTGACAAATTATATACCTAAACCTTCCTTATGAATCGCTCTATCTATTGGTGCAAACTACATGAGAATCAGTTCAGTACTTTTTGAGTTTATCGCAAACAGACCGACGCGGCACAGAATCTGTTGTTTTATAATAATTACAAGCTGTCCCCCGCGATTTCATCCGCGGTAATTTCGGAGTTCCCACGGAGGTTGCGGGAAAAAAGTTCTCTATGTCCTTCAGTTCCCGAGGGAATTCCGGGATAGAAACTATCCTATCTTTAAAGTTGGCCCATATTATGAATGGTTATAAAATTTTATCAAAATCCGTTCAGTAGTTTCGGAGTCCATCGCGGACAAATAACGTGACACGTGATTTATATATATTAGATGTAGTGAAACATAATATAGAGTAGGTACGTAGTTTTATCTCTGCAGTGCAATGAGCCACAGAGGTTCATGAATAATTTATAAACTAAATCGCATGAGTAGAATCAGCATTATATATAGCAAGCGTGTAAGTAAATTGAACCAATCCACTTTGATTGATTTTTATGGATTTAATATTATAATATATAATATATTCTATAGGTACATATAACATATAAAATTCTTTGTCCTGAAACTGATGGATCAACGCACAGCCTAAACCGCTGATCGTAGAGAGCTGAAACTTGGATGGTGTGTTCTTCATATGACGTAGGCATCCGATAAGAAAGGATTTTTGAAAATTCAACCCCTAAGGGGATGAAAAGGGGTTGCAAAGTTTGTATGGAACAATTCCGCGGGAACTTCGCGGGTGAAACCGCGCGGGACAGCTAGTATTTATATATTAATTCTATAGTGATGAGTAGATAATAAAAAATTTAACGTTATTTGAGTCGTTAGTACTTAGTTTCATTTTTTTTTTTTCAATTTCCATTAAAAACATCGTTTTCATTTGAAATAAACAAACGAGAAGCCTTTCTCTAAATTATTCAATTATTTCATTCTTCTATCCTCCTAAGAGCAAAGGCATTAGGCAAAAACAAAGAAATAACAAGAACACCTGAATTTTTCATCATAGCAATGGTGCGATGAAATTTTTTGTTTCTCTAAGGCGTAAAGTAAAAAAAAAACTTTTTTTATTGAAAGAAAAAAATAGACGAGAAGTGGATGAAAATACGAGCTGAAGGAACGAAGATACATTTATCTTTTATGTGATGATAAGAAAGCATTTTAAATGTTATTGTTCGTTATTTTTATGCCTGCGATAAAAATGTCACGCAAGTTTCTTAGAGTAGTAGGTAAAAAGCCCGCTTGCTTTTGAGGAATGCCACAGGAATCCCTGTTATTAAAAGTGTCCTAATTTTTATAAATCCTGAACATATTTTATCTGTATGCCAGTATTCATCCAAATCTGTCCAGCTGATTCAGCTTTTCACACACATTAAATATACATACAATTCAAGATACACACACATTCGATTCATAAGCAAAAATTCACATCTATAGGATGGCTTGCATCAAAAAAATTAACTATAAGTTATGTGATATTTTATCTCAAGTTAATTTATAACGGATTTGAATAAACTTTAGTTTGAGCGCCTGTTTTAAGGTCGATCCTAGTTATTTTTTTTTTTACTAAATCAAGATAAGTATTATTGTTTCAAGTGGCACCTGATCTGACTGCTTTGTGCCATAATTATAATTTTTAATAAATTATTATCTATCGCGGGAAAATTGTTTATTTCGTCCGTTTACCAATGGCCGGCATTACCTATGTGCCGAGATGTATTTTTATTTTGTAGGCAAATGAAAATTTAATCTGTGTTTAAAAATAAATCGACAAAAAATTCATTTAATATGATACAATTTTTTAATATATCAATAGATACAATTGATTTATCCCGCTGTAGTTACTTTGTTTTTCGTAGGGCAGCCGCCTTATAAAGCACCGCTGTCAGCTAGTTCAAGAATTTTCTAGCTCATTCCAGAATTTCTTTGAACTTTTTTTTACACATTTATTGTGACCATAAAATAAATAAATATGCCCATAGAATTGGGTGATTTAAAATAACACCAAAAAATATACCTACTATTTTGAAAACCGACAAAAATGCTAATGAAATTATTTCATTGTTTCAGGTACGGAATCGAGCGGAAACAAAACAGAGCTTGCCATAACGGTATTTGAATCCGGGACTGGGTAAACAGAAAGACGATTTGTGTACCTATACCATGATATGATACCTATATATATAGCAGCTAGTTACATACTGAGATGGGTGAATATTAAGAGAGTAGAAACATAGTAGAAACACCTGAAATATACATATTGTTTATATTGAATTTCGAAATTATATTTCAGTAGGTACAGGTATTGCATTAATAATAATTAAGCCCGTCACTAAGGCCACCCACTTTTAAAACTATATTTTCTGAAATATCTAATTTTAAAAGTTATCTACATATTTTTTGCTAATTTTTAACTTACATAAAAAAGAGGAGGTTATCAATTCGGATGTTTATATTTTTTATGCAGGTTGTACTAGCTGTTCCCCGCGGTTTCACCCGCAGCAATTTTCCGACTTCCCATGGGAATTCCAGGATAAAATATACATATGAACCTTCCTCATGAATCACTCTATCTATTGGTGAAAACAGCATGTAAATCCGTTTCGTAGTTTTAAAGATCTAAGCATACATAGGGACAGACAGCGGGAAGCGACTTTTTTTATGCTATGTAGTGGTTTAGACAGATTTGCGAAATTCTTTTTTTGTTCGAAAGGGGTGTATTCCGAAATAGTCCCATTTGAATTTCATATTGATCTGATGATAAGTTTCGTATACAAACAACGGAAATCTTGAAGTCGGTTTAATTTTTTTTTTGTGAAATTTTTTTATCAACAAAATGTTGAAATTCTGCAGAATTGACATCAAAAATAATTTTTCATTACTCATACTCGGAAAGTAGGTCTGAAGTTGCCTGAGGAGCGGGTTGAAAGTAACCCTTTTCAGCCCTAGGGAGAATCGCTTTCAACTGACAACTGTCAAATTATTAAAAAAAAACTAGGTCTATTTTCACATTTCTATTGAACCATGTTCCAACTTTCTATACAGCCAGCGCGATGTAAAATTGAAATAATGTAAAGTTTAAGTAGGTATTAATTAAAATAAAATTCACTCATTTTTTCTTTAGCTAATTCCTATTTTTATTTTGAATTTCCTTGCATTCGTAATGAAAGAAGAAGAAAGACTTATTTAGTCCCGAGAAATAGTTACTTTCACCCCTAGGATAACAATGTACTATTTTTAAGTGTTAAAGATTACTAATTAATTCCGCAATTTTGTTAAATATGAAATACTTTACACCTCGTCTTAACTGCATGTAGATTACTACATTATTACATTTGACAAAGTTTCCTGAGTTATATCCCACTAACTATATTATGCTAAGACCGTTTGAACTAAGTTTTGTTGTTAGCGCAGCGTTTATCTCGACAACTGTCAAGACTCAAGGAGCAGGAGCGTTCGTAAGTTAGCACCGATAAGACGCTCCGTCTGTCGCGGACCTTATTTGCTCTGTGCGGTGTGATAACGCTGCAAAATACAGTTTTCTACAGTTTCTCTCAATTTGCATTAGAAAAGCTGTAGTAGTACTAGAACAATAGATAGCATATTTTATTTATTACTAGTTTTAACCTCGTTGATTTCGGAGTTCCCGTGGGAATTGCGCGATAAAAAGTACCTATATCACTCAGGACTACCGCAGCTTCCTATAAGTGAAAGAATTTTCAAAATCGGTTCAGTAGACCAAGTAATTACCCCCCACAACGTCACAAACTCACAATTCACAAACACAAACTTTAACTATGTACGAGTATAACCGCAACTTAGTATTAAAAATAATTCTTGGTTGAGTTCAAACAAGTTTTTTTACTAGTTTTTGTTTAAATGAATGAATGAAGTATTTCTGATTGTGAAGCCCATACTAATCAAATACATATCATCTAATTATAGGTATATAGCAAAATCCTGACTCATATTATAAATTCGAATGTGAGTTTATTTGTTACGCTTGCACGCCTTTACTAATCAACCGATTTTTCATTTTGCATACAAGTTCTCAGGGGAACAAAACACACAGGTACCCTTTACACCGTAATTCCCGCGGTAACTCCGAAATTAACGCGGGGAACAGCTCGATGTAGTAGATGTTTAGTTGTAATAAATAAATAAGAGAAATCTGCACTGGCCTCTAAGTTTCATCAAATTAAGTTGAGTCGCGTCTTAACTGCCTCTTAAGTGGGTCTTAAACAGCCGTTTCCGAGGATTGTTCTCGGGCACTTCCCAGCCGCCGGCCCCAATTACAATTTGGACCCCTAGCGGTGATCGATCATAGATATAGTACCCGTACTGAATACGATATCGACGATAAATTGTGTTACAAAGTTATAATTGAACGCAGATAAGCAATAAAAAACCCCACAAAACAAAATTATTGATTCAGAACGATTTATTGAGAGTTAGAGAACGTTTTTAATTATGTGTTTACCTTTTTACATTGTTTAAATATTTAACTAAATATTGAACATAAAAATGTTGAAACAAAATGGCGCTATAATTTTAAAACTTTAATTTACTCAAAATTTCTCCAGTGTGGGTTAACACACTATTGTTTATCTATGTCCAATTATGTGTGTAACTTATTAACAAGGTATAACATCCTTCTGATATTATAAAAGCGAAAGTAAGTCGGTCGGTTTGTTTGTTACCTTACGCCCTAGCTAGTAAGTAAATCAACCATCATTAAATTATGCATACACATAGAGAAATTTCATAGAGTAGGTACTTTTGATCTTGGAATTCCAGCGGGAAGGCTATCTAACACTTAAAAAAAATTTCAAATCGGTCCAGTAGTTCCTGAGATTAGAGCGTTCAAGCAAACAAACAAACTCTTCAGCTTTTTAATATTAGTATAGATGGATGCAGGTACAGATGGATGATGGATAAAGTTATGTCTATGTCTATGTCTATGATGCTTCATCTAGCGTACCTTAACTTTTGCAACTTTACATCCACGCAACGCAATAGGGTACTTGCATGAAATTTATAATAAGAAATTGTGTCAATATTTCAAAAATAGAGCCTTAGAAAAGCGTTATCGTGAAAGATTTACTAAAAAAATTTCAATAGTTTCCAAAATATTCAACTTTTAATTTTGTGAAACGGAACGTTGCAACGAAACACCAATCACAGCCAAGCTTGACACATGACGTCACTTTTATTTTTTTAGGAAACATTTACCTCTTTCGGAGAAGGCAAAAGAAACTAAGTGCGTACAGTCAACGCATATTTTCCATTTTCTGAATTTTTTTACTTTAAAATGCATCGGTAAGACGCATTTCGATTCTTTACTGGAACTTTTGGAAGTAAATCGACACAGTTCAACCTTAATTTCGCTTTTGGATATTGAAGTTATCCGTCTGTCAGTGTCACATGACTCTGTCAATACGACAGCGACATTTCTATCACAGATTAATAAGGCGTAATTTTGAACAAGTGACGTCATTCCGCGTTTCGGCGGTATGGTCTAAAGTAGGAACTTTGAAACGCTCTATTTAATTAATTCAAGCATATATTTTTTTTCTTTTTCTTGCTTTGTTTATGTAGGCCATATATCTTTAAAATAGACTGAAAAAAAAAAATTCATGCAAGTACCCTATTGAAGTCTGTACTACGCTTGATAATAAATCGGAAAGTTCTCACATTATACAGATTGGACACGTTCGTATAAGAATTTGCTTCTATCTCTAATTTGTTTCAACATTGCCTAAATACCTACTAAGGGTATAAATTTAGCTTACGCAAACGGCAAAACACAACATCGACCCGCTCCCGCCGCGATAAGGGTCGTCGCACATGTAATTATACTAGGATACTCGCAATGGGCATGTTGACTAATTTTTATTTTTTAGGCCGTCTTGTAGATTATTAAAAAATATTGGACACGTATTTTTTCTTTTTTTACATAATCAAAAAATGCTACAGTTTAAAGCATGTTATGAAGTTAAGAGCCCCCCACTCCTAAACTTTAATGCGTTTTATCTTAGTATTTTTTAATAACTTGAAAAAGCAAAAAATACGGGTCTCTTATTTTTTATTAATCTACAAGACGGGCCAAAAATTAAAATTTGGTTGACAAGTCCATTGTGTCGACTCTTATTATATTAATATTATATAGTAGCTAGAAGGTATATTCTTTTAACACAAAATCCCCTACAAAACCAGTTACGGACTAAATAGAATTTTGATTTTTATACCCTGGAAACAAGCCTATTCAGCTGATATAGGTATAGAGATTTCCTAAATATTTAATCAATTTTTCAGCAGTTTCCAGTCGTGCTTTCACAGCTTCACTGACTAGTATTTAATTCTGTTCCAATTGAAGCATAGAAATATCTATAATAAATACAATTTAGCTTTAAAAATACAAAGATCAAATTCCGCAAGAGAAAACGTAAACGCTTGCAAATGTTAAAATGTAATGAAATAGTTTCAGTTTGAATTCGAAATTGCGTTTCGCTCCGCGAAGTTCGACTATCTCTCCCCGCGAGTCGCCGAGTCTAACTCTACCAAGAATATATAGGTTATTCGTTAACGTTCGATTGATTCCTTGTGAACTATCAAGCCGTTAACGTTTACATTTGAGTTACAGTGAAGTTTCGTACAGAACCACGTTAAAGAAGTGTTCAAGTTTGCTCGATTTAATACGCGTTCGAACGATTCTGTTAACAAAATAGTGTAACAAAATGTCTTTTCAAAAATTGGTATCGGAACTGTTTCAAATTTTGATCCAATAAGCACAAACTGCAGATAACATAACTCAAAAATACTAATAAAAAGAATTAACTTTTGGATTCATTGCCAATTTCAATTTTGGAGTTCATTTTCAGAGGATCTTTTTGATTGATATAATTGATATTATTATTATTAATAATAAATTTTATTTGGCTTTAAAAAAAAACAGAAAGTAAATTATAAGAGAAATTAAATAAAAACTAAAAAAACATATATGATATGATCGTTGATTGTATACGCCGTATCTTTTTTGGTACATAATTTGTAATTGTAAATTGTATCTATATCAATTGTTATTACGAAATTGTGACAAAGCTTCAATTCATTGCGTTTTATATATATAAAAAAAACGGATTACGGCTTCCATAACTTTTAAATACTAATAAAAATTATTAAAATAGCTATTATATCTATAGCAAGAAAGTATAAAATCAGGATTTTCTTAATCCACTAGTAATATTGTGATTATATTTGGATATAAATGCATATCATAATATTGCCTAAATGAACATTTTTTTTTCAAAGTTCAGAGTGGCTGGGGCAGTATTTCCTGAAATATATCAATCACTTGAATCATACCAATCTTACTGTGTTGACAACTTTAAGCAATAGTTCGATTACAAAAAAGCAAAAAAAAAAATTCGATCCACCCTAAACCTACCTATAATCTATATCACAGATCTATGTAACTTTATCTTAATATGTTTGAATTTAGTTTGTTGTAACTTATACGTGTCAAAACGGTAAATGTTCAGAATAAATTGACTAAGCATTTAATTTTTAATGAGAATTTACTGCGGCTCCCCTAACTCTATATAATCCACCGGGCATTTTTCATCTCGCAACCGAACTGGGATTCCATTAAGCGTCCGACGCTTGGGTTCCGACCGGATTTCTTCATTTCCCCTGATCCTAAACTGACTTGGGACCCGTTAGATATGCGTAGAATAATACACTCGCTTACTGCTGAGATTTAGTATGCGTGTAACATAAAAACTTCATTGTTTTAAAATAGAAAAATCCCTTTTTTACATGTCTGACTTCTGTCTCCGGTGATATCGTCTCATCAAAAGTTAAGGGTACTAATATATTTTTATTCGTATTTTTTTTGTGCGTAAGTGGAAGCGTCAGGACTCAGGATCGAACGTATTGTATTACTAGCTGTTCCCCGCTGCTTCACCCGCGTTCATTTCGGGGTTCCCGTGGAAATTCCGGGGCAAAAAGAACCCTAGGTCCGGTTTTGTATACTCCTGACAATGTGTATGCAAAGTTTCATGATGATCGGTTAAGGCGTGAAAGCGTAACATACAGTAAGACACATACAGGCAGGGTTACTTGCGCATTTATAAAATTAGTAGTGACTGAGGAAGTCCCTAAAGTAATATAAGTCCTTATGTATTCGATCGGGGACGTCACGCATCGACTAAACACGAAATCTCGAAAACTAAGAAGCTGGAATTTCCGCGGAACTCCCAAATTAACGCGGGTGCGGCTGAAATCGCAGATCTTATTATAAATACAGATAAATTGAAATGAACTAAATAATAACTTTAAAAAAGCTTTAAAATACTAAGCATAGTTTGAAAAGCCAAGCTTGGCTTGGTTTCGCTTGGCTTGTATCCAGCCATAATGTAATTACCCATTCAGACTTTCGAGCTTCCTTCTGTTGCCGGCAATTGTTTCACTTGTTTGTACGAATTATGCACAATTGGCTTCACATAAAATATAAGCACTAGTTGTTTTTTTTTTGTTAAATTTACCCCAATGGGGAAGGCAAAGGAAGCTAAGTCCATACAGCCAATTCAGTAGTATTTTTCTCCTTCTGAAGTGATTTACATCGAAATACATTGGTGAGTAGCATTTCGATGCTTTACCGGAACTTTTGGCAGCAACTCTTCACAGTTGAACCTTACTTGGACTCTCGCTATTTAGCCAGTGTCAAGTAAAGTAAATTTATATCTATCTATTAGCATCTTTGTACGGTTGTAAATTGCACACCATGGTGCTATAGTGTGCAAAATCTTTATCGGAGCTTTTAAACACTGAAAAAATCAAATGAAAACGTCATTTGTATTTTTTGGGCACATAAAAAACCGCCACCGCCACTGCTAGTTTCCTGGGTAAAAAAATCAAAATTCTATTTAGTCCGTCAGTTAGATAATAAAAAAATAAAAGACACGTATTTTTTGCTTTTTTAAAATAATGGAAATATGCATAGATAAAGCGCATTAAAGTTTAGGGTGGGGGACTCGTGATGTCACAGCTCGCTATAACGTGCGAACAAACTGTAGCGAGGCGTGACGTCATGTGAAATTTCGACTTGATATATCTCCGTTATTTTTTGGTTACATAAAAAATAAAAAAATACGTGTCCAATATTTTTTAATAATCTACAAAACGGACTAAAAAAGAAAATTTAGGAAACTAGCCTAATATAGCACCATAAAACACAAACAATATCCACTTTTATTATTCTTTTATCGAAATGTGACTGAACCGCCATCTTCGATACCCGCGCCAACTCCTGAATTGTATACTTTGAAAAAGTTGGGAATTTCGTACTGTTTGGTCAGCCTTTATTTTCCTTCAAAGCCTTTGGTAATCGCTATGATTCATGTATTGATTAAGAAAGACTCAGGTTATAGTCTAGGATCAAAACCCTGACAGCGCCTAAAATATATTACCCAATTACCGATAAAAATAATATTAATCACTCATTTTGATGAATAGGCTTCCGATGGGGCGATGTAATGCGGAATGATTTAGGAATTTCCCTTCAGCGGATCTCGCCTTTCAAGCTGGGGCTTCTCCTCGCCCATAATTAATAGGCGAGTTAAGTTTTGGCCAAAGTCGTCGCTTCGTAGGCTTTCATCTGAAGAACAACTCCCACTTTGTTGTCCCGAACAATGGCGTGTCGGATTTGTGTTTTTGTTTTGTTTCGGGGTCGGAAAACAAAAGAATTGTAGGTATATCGAATGTGGCCGTCCGTCCCCTCATCGAGTAGGTACCTGGGGAGATCTATGCGTAATAATAGCGTTATCATAATCGATTCACACATAACAAAATCGTTTTTGACGAATTTATATAACCTGTAAAACACGTTCAATACTCAATACTCAAATCATTTATTCAAATTAGGCCCATAATGTGGCTCTTTTTGACGTCAATAAAATTACAGTTTACAGTAGACAGCACCCATAAAATATCCACCCTTCACAGCTTCCTAGTGCTATGGCTGAAGAGAAGAAGCTGCGCAACAAACTCTACAGCAGCACGCTGTCAATTTAAAATTATAATATATATTTTATAATATTAGTGGTAGCCCAACTTTAATTATGTGAGAATAATGAGCCGTAACCAGCAATAAACTACATGCGGCAGGTACAGCTAACTATAGAGACATTAGGATTAAGCATCTATACCTAATAGTAGACCAGACATGACCAGCACCAACTGACGGCACCCGTTCACGAGTATGACGTGCTCGTAAGCCCCGCCCCGCTCAACCATATTAGAGGGAACCGAGCGACCCGACTCACACGCCACCGCCAGCGGGACATTTGAGTGAGCATGACATAATCTAGCCACTATCGTGTCAATGAAATTAATTCTTAATTTAATCAATATGTAAGGCCGGTAATGGCTACGTTGTTCGCACACATCACATCAAATAACGTTTATTGAGATTATTTTTATTTTTCATAATTAATTAAGGTCATTAACTGGTATTTGTTTCAAGTTATATTAAAACAATAATAATTAAGAAAATAATATACTAAGCCTACAATAATATTGTATACATAAATGGATTATAAAGATCACGATACGTAGAAGAATAAGTAAACTACTTATATTAGAATTGCAAGGACGAAGTTTGCCATTGAATAAAAGATGTATTTACACATAGAGAGCAATTAAGTCCTATCTGAAATCCATTGACACATCTCTTTCTTCCATGACGCGTAAGTTTAGAAGAATCGCAAATAATAGTGAATCAACTTATAGAACTGCGTTAATGCATCATTCGGATCCCAAAAAATACAAGAACAAATTCAAAACGAAACAAAACGGAACGCCAAATGCAAAGAACTAACTGACACGTCCTAAAAAAAGAACCACGCGTGATCTCGAAATGGAAATGGCGGCCGGTAGCTGATAAAGGGAGAATCGAAGAGTGGAAGCTGGTAAGGAGTTCACACGGGCCTAGGCCTCGCGACCCCTCGGGGACATGGCCCGGCCGCCCCCGCAGCGGGCTCGCGGGGGCGGGCCAGTCAGCGCGCGACCACACAAAATGGCCGCCGCAGTGCCCGACAAAATGGCCGTCGCAGTGGGAGAAGTTTCTTACCAAAGGCATTTGCTACGGATGCGGAGGTGACTGGGACTTCAAAGGTGCCCTAAAAGTGGACCTGGACAATTCGGAGTATGAGGGCTACAGGTATTACCACACGAAACCTGGATACAGGATAAAGTCCAGGTCGTGCGAGGATGCCAGGTTCGTGCACATCAACTTCGTGCTCCTGGCCGAGTTCAGACACTTTGTGGGGGTGAGTGAGCGTTTTCCACTTAACTTTTAATTTGCGTAATTAAGGCCGAGATTAATTAGTAGGCCGGCGCTGACTTTTCATTAAATTTGCTCTAACGAATTTTTGATTGGGCCTTGTTAAATATGTTTGAGGAGTTTTTGGAATTTAATCATAACTGGCCCCGTGACTTTGCGGCAGGCCTTTGTCGGCTTGATCTATTGGAATTGGCGGCTTAACGGCCGCACTCAGAGTGGACTTTAATGATTACTTAGTTAAGCATAGATTTTTAAAACAAAACTGCCGCAATCAGACAAGTTTCATAAATTGATGTTAATTGGCATTTAACTAATTGAGTAACATCTCATTAAATGCCAATTAACATTAATTTACTGAACGTCTCTGATTGCGGCAGTTTTGTTTTAAAAATCTATACCTAACTAAGTAATCATTAAAGTCGAATCTGAGTGCGGCAGTAAGTTACCTACTACGTGTTACGAGCTTCATCCACATCGATACAGCCATTGATTATAGTACCTATTTAAATCCTTTTACATGATGAATGAATACTTTTTCGAGTTTATAATGTTTATAATTAAAGCACAATTGTTATCTGTCCGAATTTATTTATTTATTTAACAATTAATGCACACAAGGACAACATAAAAAGAAAGAAAGTATTAATTTATAAAAAAAAAACTTACACAGTTTGTAAAATACTTAATGTTGAATAAAATATAGGTACTATAGATTTACTCTCTAGAAAAAGGTAAATTGGATCGTCGATATCCATTTTGGTGATTAAACACATCGTCAAATAGATGTGCAAATTCCCACCCGGTACCAATTCTGATTTCCAAACATGTTGTATGACGTGAATAAATTAAACACCATGTATAGTCCAAACTCCATACGAGTGAAAACGCGATAAACAGAAATGACGATAATAAGATTAGATTTTACCACAATAAATTTAATTAATATGTATTTTCCGTTGCTATACCGTTTGTGCTTTGTAATAAATTAGTTCCTCTGCACGCTCCGAATTGTACACAGTTAATAATATAATTAATAATTTAATTAATAACACCGCCAAATCACGATAGGCCCGGAAAATAAATTGTTCGTTTGCAATAAAATTCCAACTTTAAACTTGCGCGATTAGGGTTGGTTTTTAGACGAAAATACAATATATTAGGATCTGTTGTCATAATTTTCTGTAATTACAAGGGCTTATTAGATTTCACACTCGACTTAGCAAAGTTGCGCCCGGGGCGCTGAGAGATTAGCCTATAAATTAAGCATGCCTAATTTATCAGCCAATTTTAAGCGGGATTTTTTAATTTCTCTCAGTAAATGAGAACATAATACCAGGTACCTACAATTTTTTCGGAGATTCCGTAGGAATTCCGGGATGAAAAGTACCCTATATTCTTTTCTGTACTCCTAAAAACGTTTATGCAAAAATTCATGATCATCGGTTGAGCCGTTAAGGCGTAGGCCCTGAAAGCGTAACAAACAAACAAACTCATATTCGCATTTATAATAGTAACGGATTTAATTACTGTAAATAGAAATAAAAAATGCGTTTTGTGTATTCAATTCTCACACGCGATGTTTCCATGTAAAACAACGTGAAACACATTGTATGCTGTATAGTAAATTGCAAAATTTTAATCATATCGACAATGATGTTATGTTATGGCTTTCAAAATAAAGAGGTAGGTAACGAGTCAAATTACTTAGCGAAACGAAGCCGCAGATCAAAGCGAGTTTGTTGAATTAAATAAATAATAACAAGTCGTGAAGGGACTCGCACATGGTGTGCCGTTGTCATATGTTTCACAAATTTTAATCAGAACATGTCATAATGAAATATCATTAAGGCGAAGTCACCATGTTTCGTTAATAAAATTAGGAAGCGCAAGACATAGACGCGCGACACGCCACGTCAAGAGATAGAAATTAATGTGATATTAGGCAAAATTATGTTTTAGTTATATACATACAATAGATAGCACAGTCATGTAAAATTTAGTACAGCCATTATATTCTAAGTAAATTTATAAAGATACTGAAAATGGCGCCGTCTCAGCATAGAGCGTAAAGCTTTCAGTTTTATTTTCGTCGTACAAAAAATCTTGTTGAATTTTGATCAGTGTTTTTTTTTTGTTTTTAACCGTTTGGATAGGTATTAGGTAGGTACCTATTCAAAAGTGTAATCGATACTCCTTCAGTTAAACATAACTGTGATGATTAACATAATTGTCCTTAATTAATTATGGTAAGCTAGCTGTTGCCCCTGCGTTGCTCGCGTGATGTTTGAAGGTGCGCTACAGTCACTATCACTTTGGAATTTGTGTAAATATTTCCCTTTTTATAATTTACTAGCTGTGCCCCGCGGTTTCACCCGTGGTAATTTCGGAGTTCCCGCGGGAATTCCGGAATAAAAAGTATCCTGTCTTTCTCTATACCCCTTTTTGCGTGATTGAGTAACAAACATCCAAACATTCAAACATCCACACATTCACATTTGTAATATTAGTAGGATTATGTGTGTTTGTTCACGTTTCATTTCGCGTAGCATCTACGGATAGACGTCATGATTTAATTTACGGAGATAGTAACGGAAGTTACTTAGGCAGGTTTTAGTTCCGGCACAACGGAAAAGTCCCAAAGGTATTCCGAATCTCTCTCATTAGTTCTTAGCCTGATTCGAGTGACGCGCTCCCCCTTAAGGGTTGATTCCAGCGTCTCGCGACGCACGCCGCGGCGCGAGCGTCTGCCGCCGCCGCTTTATGAATATTAATGTGTGCTCGCGACTCTGAACCAACTGTTTCAATCATATTTAAGTAAATATACCTAAAACGTGGTTCGGAGAATTTTTGTAACTATACATAACATATACATATTGTATAATATTCCCGGTTACGAATGCTCATTTACTTTGCTTTTGCAAATAGTCCTAGTTGTTCCCTGAGGTTTCACTTGCGTTAACGGAGGCCTCATTTCAATTCCGAGATAAAATACCTTGTGTTTTTCTGCTCTGCAATTCACTTTTCCCGTGACGGCGTAGGCGAAGACGTCTCCAAGATGTTTGTGTCAACCGGAATATCGAACCCGCAAACCTGGCGTAGGAATCAGTTTCGTTAGCCACTGAACCAACGGTACTGTTCTCTTCTTGATCCACAATATTTTTCGTGAATTTCAAGCAATAAATCCGGTATCAATACAACAATTTGCGACGCAGCTACCCCATACATGTAGTACTGCCATAGACACCGAGACAGCTAACACAGAAGTCACGTCCGCCCAAGCGACTTCCGCTTCCGAACGAACGCTTCTGTCCGCCGCCCGCCCAGCACCGGCGCGGCACACGGTGCTTGCGTTCGGGCGGGCAGGGAATACGAAATGCATTGACATTTTGGCACATCAGGTGCGAAAACATTTCCATCCATAATCCTACAAATAATATACAGAAAGTGTGGATGTTTGGATGTTTGTTACTCAATCACGCAAAACGGCTAAACGGATTTGGATGAAATTTGGCATGCATGTTGTCAGGGGTACAGAGAAGGACAAAGGGTACTTTTTTTCCCGGAATTCCCGCGGGAACTCTGAAATTAACGCGGGTTAAAGTGGGGCACAGTTAGTAATAGCATAAAGGCGAAAGTAACTCTGTTCGTCTATCTGGTTTTTTTTTACACGCCTTTACTATAGGGTACTTAACGTATAGAGTAGATCCCGTGGGAACTCAGAAACTTAGCAGAGCTCTGCTTTGTTTCTGATGACGCTGTGTGGGGTCCATGTATTTTTTTTTTATACGCACGATCTGATTGGCGCAATGGTCACCATGCCTGCCCGCTATTCAAGAGGTTCCGGGTTCGATTCCCGGTGGGGGTGGACTTTGTGTGATGAACACAGGGTTCCATTTTCCAGTCTGGGTGTATATATATATATATATATATATATATACACCCAGACTGGAAAATGGATATATATATATGTGTGTAGTATGTACCACGTTTGCTTGGTTTCCACGACACAAGCTTATAGCTTAGTTTGGGATCAAGTAGATCTGTTTGTTGTGAAGTGGATTTTAATGTGGAAAACTCAGAAAAAAAAAATACTAAAAACAATCTATTTTGTAGAGTTCATATACTTAATTCATACTCTTTTGTGTGATGTTAATACCATTGATATTATTCGAGAACTGAATTTTGCCGTCGAGAATGTTCATCGTACTAACGAGCAGCTCGCAACACCCGCACGTAACTCCCCAAATTTAACCAAACAACGCTATTATTTCACAAAAGACACTCTGAAGCGTGCGTCAAAGTGAAATTTATCAAAATGTTTCGAAGACGTTTTCTTGTATCATAATTAATTTGTGAGACTCCACAACCCCGCAACCTGGGGGGACTTCAAACGGTAATCATTGTTGGATTGGAACGGATACTCGACATGCATGTTGGCTTTTTGGTGGAATTATTATTTTAGTTCGCTCGTGTGCGAAAATCGGATTGCCATCTACTGATCCATACTGACATTGTAAATCCAAAAGTAACTGTCCGTCTGTTACCTTTTCACGTCTTAAATAATCAACTGATCATTATAAAATTACTAGCTGTCCCCCGCGATTTTATCCGCAGTAATTTCGGAGTTCCCGCGGGAATTCCGGGAAAAAAGTAGTTACTCTACGGCCTTCTTTGTATCCCTGCACTGACAATAGTTTACGGTGATTAGCTGTTCCCCGCATTAGTGCCGGAATTCCCGCGGGAATTCCGGGATAAAAACTATCCTATCTTTTAAGTTGAACCATATTATAAATGGTTACAAAATTTTATCAAAATCCGTTCAGTATTTTCGGAGTCCATCGCGGACAAACAACGTGACACGTGATTTATATATATTAGACTAGCTGTCCCGCGCGATTTCATCCACGGTAATTTCGGAGTTCCCGCGGGAATTCCGGGATAAAAACTATCCTATCTTTTAAGTTGGACCATTTTATGAATGGTTGCAAAATTTTATCAAAATCCGTTCAGTAGTTTCGGAGTCCATCGCGGACAAACAACGTGACACGTGATTTATATACATATATTAGATAGATTAAGATTGTTTTGTACGAAAAAGGACAAAGGGTACTTTTATCCCGTAGTTCCCGCGGGAGCTCTGAAATTATCACGTGTGAGTTTTCCGCTGCAGTTTCTTTTGTGTGGTTATCACTTTTTTATCCCCTGAGGATTATAATTTTCAAAAAACTTCCCATAAGGAACGTACGCATACCATGGCACCCAATTTTTTTAAATTTTTTTACCACCTTCAGTGACCACTCTAATTTTCACGTAGTAATTCTAAATTTTAAAGACTCGACTGGCCCTGAGATCAGGGCCTCATTATACATAAGGCAGTGTAGGCAACTGCGTAGGGAGTAGGGACCCCACATCGGCTAGGGACACCGCGCACTGCCAAAAAATATTTAAATGTTTCATTGAGTGGAAAATTAATTTGAAGATTTGTGTCTCCAGTGACAATATTATTGCCCAATGCCTTATTTCTTATATTACATTGTCATATTTGGAATTATTTTCGAATGATATTGGATATTTGCGGCCATTTGTAATTAGACGACGGTACCACAAGTATAAGTATTTTCCGTATCTACTTTAATTTGTTTTATTTTTTCAAATGATAGTATATCTTCGTAGTATGGTAAAAATAGCGTTACTAAGACCTATATTACAAATGAATTGTGGTAGAAGAAATGTCATTTAAGAAATTAAAAGTTAAGGGGCCGCGAGAATGGCATTGCCTAGGCCCTAGGGGCACCCACGTGGTTAATCCGGCCCTGGCTGGGATCAAACTGTTATACCCTGAGTTGGAAGTTAGATCCCTACCGCTGGACTACCAAGGGGCACACTTACAAATTGTAAATACACAAAATAGTAACGATCAAAAACTTACAGAGTATAGGTAAGTACAGTCGCCAACAGTCTCAGCTATGAGGTAGTAAAGGCGCCGTTATCGCAGGTGGCCGGCGCCCGGGTATCCGGCTGGAGCCGGCTACCAGCCCCGGATTACGCGCCTGATCCGGTTCTGCAGTTTGCGGCTTGATTTATACACTCTCGCGCGCCGAATGTTCTGTGAATTTGTTTCGACCATTTTATCCTTTATTTGTTTCAACACGGGGTTGTTCCGATCGCCATATTATACAGGTTTTAAAGCCAATACATATATCATGTCAGAAAAAAAATCTTGTATCAATAAACCAGATAAAAAGAGAATCCGAAGATAATCAAAAACTTTTTTAAACCAGAAGTCGTGACTGAAGTCGTCATTGAAACTGTAGCACATTTATAGCTTACGCCAGGGTTCAGTCGAAAGGCATTAGTCAAAAACATCAAGGTCATGTACGTGCGTACAGACATGCCCTAAATTCTCACATTGCTCTAAAAATTACTTATGAATAAAATGTATACATATATAGGTACGTAGAGTAGTCGTAAGAAGTTCTACATAATACTTATGTAAATAAAAAAGGAAAGAAACTTCAAATTGGAAGTAAATTTTATTTAAAGTTGACTTTTTTTTAAGTGTGGCTCTTTTTGGAGCCAATAAACATAAACAAGTCACTTAAAAATACTTTTTAATTTACAAAAAATATTAAGTTTATTAAAATTGGGTTCATACTTGTAACTTGAATGAGCCGCAATAACTATTACAGAGCTATTTCTATCATTTTTCGATTGCAATCAAAAATATGGCGGGCTTGCGATCACAATATGAACGTTTTGACAAGTACAATATCTAGCAATCAACCAAATAAACATACTGCAAAAGTAGAACCAGTCTAAACGTGGTTAAATTAATCACAAAATCGCTATTTTTCTGATTGAAACTGAAATATGATAGCAACAAAAGTTACATAATTGCCCTGCTGATGTCTCCGTCATTTGTCCCCCAAAGTTTGTGGTTTACTAATGTTAATCCAATCCTAATCTGGAAGCCGTAACAAAACTGGGCGGCCGGTCGTTCGCATTGTGGAAGCTTGTAACCACCTTGTAGCTTGTGCCTAATCCTCAAATTGCCGATTCCGGTCACGCCCATACGGGTCCAGAATGTTTATTCAAATTCTAATCTGTCTGTTAATTTTACGCCTTAACATGACCAACGCCAATCATCCCCGGTTTTGGGGCGCGCATAATTCTCGACCCAGCGTTCGGCCGGCCTCAGTCCGATGAATACAGATCCGTTAAAGGTACCTACCTACTCGGGTAAAGGTAACACGGTTTGACGGGGGTCCATTGACGGCTTTTGCACCTTTCAAGATCCTTATTTTTTAGTTACCTATTCGATGTGAGGACCTTTTTTGTTGCCAATACGCATATTTAAAAAAAATGTTGATAAAGCTATTATTATGTACCTTTAATACCTATAGTAGCCATTAGAAATACGTTTTTTATAATACTAGCTGTGCCCCGCGGTTGGGATCAGGAACCTTTGCGGACCCAGGCAGAACAACCCGCCAAAGTTTCATCGCAATCGGACCAATGGTTTCGAAACGCATAGAGGACAGACATACAAAACTCATTTTTATTTATAAAGAAGAAGATAAAAACGATTAAAGACAGTTGGGTTTAAGTTTTTTTTTTTATCTTAAATCCGATTTCAGTCATACCTAAAACGTTCGTAAACCGTACTAGAAAAAATTGGAAATCCAAAAAGGTCGTGAAAAACGCAAATCGTTAGTCAAACGCACAAGCAAAACTTTACACATCTTCATTAACATCTTCATTGCGAATGTTCCCCAGAGATTCATGTAAGAGAGTTTTTACAATGGATCCAGTAGGTTACATACATAGTTCCAGAGATTTTATGCTTTCTATTACAAACAAACAAACTTTACGTCTTTATAATATTACGTGTTCTATAGTTATGCAGTTATTCTCACACAAAGTTTACAGGTGGGTAAACTTGAGTGTATTATAAACAGGGTCTAAGTTATACTTAACTTGTAAGCTTTCTCTGCGATGCCTAAGTAATGGAGTTACGGGCGGGCAATATCAATTCAGAGACAACTTCCCATCTCGGGGAACACCTGTGACGCGCCATAGAGTGACGGATTGCACAGACGCGACACGTTGTATAACTTCAGCTCATAATCCACACTTTTATACTAGGTATACTAATTATTACTATATGATAAATGCGAATGTGAATTTGTTGGTTTTTTACGCTTTCACGCCTCAACTACTCGACCAATCAGGATGAAATTTTGCTTACAAATTTTCAGGGGTACAGAGGACATAGAGAATATTTCAGGGGGAACTCCGAAATTAACGCTAGTAACATTAGAGGTAAAATATGCAAAAGTCATTAGAGGTAATGTAGCCATTGTGTAGGCAAATGAATTTATTTTCTTTCTTTATTTCTTTCTTTAAAAATAACTGTCTGTCTGTCTGTCTATCACTTTTTTATGCCTAACTATTCAATCGATCATCGCGAAATTCTCCATACACGTTTTCAGGGGTACAAAAAAGAACATAGGGTATAAAAAAGATCCCGAATAATTAATTAATTAATGTTCGGAAATTAAAATGGGGGAAACCGCATCTAATTTTGTATTTGTTAGGGGTACAGGAAAGGACTATAGGCGCCTTTTATCTCGGAATTCCTACGAGATCTCCGATATTAACGCAGGTGAAACCGCGGGGAACCGTTCGTATTAAATAAATATTATATTAAACCCACAATTAATTTACTACGTTCACCAAAAATAAAGTTACTAGACACGTAAATATAGACAATTTTACCATATTTTAAACCCGACAGCGCGGTTGCAATATCAGGGTTATGCTCCACAAGTGCAGCTGTCTACCATTTTGGAATATAAAAAAAACGCTTTGTATTTTATCGTTTACTGTACATTTTCTTTATTTATAGCCAATAACCTGGATAAAGATTCTACCTCCGCCGGCGGATCCGTTATAGAATATAATAAATCTCGAGGCAGCACCGGCTTGAAGGCGCGGTGATGAATCGTGGCACCTTGAGCTAAATAACGATGACGGATTGTTTGCAACAAACTAACTTATCTGCGGATATATGGCCAATATTGTATTGTTTGACCATTTTGTTAGAGCAAGTTTTAAAATCACAATTATACCTCATACATAGAGGGCGACACTGAAAACTGTATTAAACGGTTAGCGTTCATCAACTCATAGGTAGGAGAGCTGGGGGTAATTGGAGCCTACTAAGGAAAAAGTTCAATAAAAGCCAAACTTATGGATATTTCAGGAACTTTTTATTAGAAACTAAATCCTTACTTATTTGACTATGATTAATTCACAGCGTCAACGTTACATTATTTGGCATTTGGCCACAGATGAACTTTTTTCAAAAAAAAAAAACAGAATCGCTCCCAAAAGCGGGAAATGAGAGCCTATAAATTCCCGTATGTATAATGGGAGCTACTTTATTATTAAGTCACTTTTTCCTGTGTCACAGCAAATAGTACGCAATGCCTCTTCTCACTCAAAGATTCTCGCAAAGATTCTCAACGTCTTCTTCTTCAGACGTGTTAGTTTCATCCTTGAAAAGTTTCTTTTTTACTCTTTTCACTTTTCCTTTTTTGTTGGTCGTCTGTCTTACAAAACTGAGGCCGCGTCATTTCGTAAAATTTATTTGACCTTTTACGAAGATGATCCACCACAATGGCTTCTTGTTTCTCAATGAACACAGAGGGTCTTTCCAGCTTTGGAGGACATTTGTGGCTTGCAATATTGGATTTCGTTAGTCTGAACCTTATGATACCTTGTATACGGTTGTACCTACCGCTACGACGAGCCGAGCGCGTAAGGGGAACACAGCCGCAGTGTGAAGAAGACGCCTGAGTGGACAACCGAGTGAATACGAGCTATTGTTTTGTCTCTAGTCGTACTGCTTTCATTATGCTCCCCCTGTTGGCCTAGTCTAATTATTCTGATATCGCCAATATCAAAACGTACGCAGAAATGTAATAAAAAAAAAAAAATTATTATTTTATGAAATTGTAGTGTTCGCGAGATAAAAATATTATGTATTGTATTTAATTGAGGTATAATATTTTCAACTCAGCGCCATCTGTTGACGCGCAGCAAGACTATTATAACTAATGCAATTAAAGAGCTAGCAACTGCGAGATTTTAAGTCTTTTATGGAAGACACTTTGGCTTGCAATGTGGGAAATTTAATTAGCGTTAAAGCTTTCAAACTAACGCAATAAATCCTTTGAGTGTTCAACCGACGCTTTATACTACGAATGTAGAGAACAAAGGCCTCTAGATACTTTTTTTTAGTTCGTTTTGCGTTTTTTGCGTAAACTGTATTAATGACATAGGTAATATCTATACTTTTGGTAGGAGTATCATTGCTATAGATACGCCACATCAGTGTAACCAAAACCAATAAACAAAATTAATTAAAAAGGTAAAATGGAAAAAAAAAAATATAAATGCAATTTCAACTGATGCAATCACTATGAATGTAATCGTTCGGTCGAGTGTCGGCCTAAAAATCAACAGTGACTCAGTCTGAATGCCCAATTCCGATATTTTTAGTTTTTAGCTAGCTTTTAGTTTTTAAGAACTTAAATCAATACAAAAAGACATTCGAGACGAAGTTAAGTTGATTTTTTTCGTTTTCTCGTCAATTTAAGAGTATTAAAATACATTTTTTTCAATCAGAATAGTGGTATCGTATTGTAAAGGAAATTGAATATCAGTCAGGCTTTAACGGCCGAACGAATGCGGATAAGAATTGGCACATAGACGATATAGATGGAGTCCAGCTAAGCATTGCAAACTGTAGGTCCATTCAAGTTTCTACAGAATCCCAGTATTCACGCGGTGAAAGATAGGTACAGTACTTAATTAATTCTAAACTTTTCTTTTTTTTTTGTTATTTCTCCCAATAGGCTGTTTGACTATTTTTTTTAAAGTCCGTCTTCTAGATTAATAAAAAATATTAGACACGTATTTTTTCTTTTTTTACGTAATCAAAAAATAATGGCGATACATTGAGTTGAAATGTCGCGTGACGTCACTATCCGGTGCAGTTTATATGGCAGCTTGAAGCGGTAAGTGACGTCACGAGCCCTTACTCTGTGTATTTTCATTTATTTGAAAAATAAAAAATACGTGTCTAATGATTTTTAATTTTCTCACTGACGGACTAATTAGAATTTTGATTTTCAAAAGTCGTCGACATCCCTATTATTTAGATTTGCACAATTATTGAATACTAGCTGTTCCCCGCGGTTTCACTCGCGATAAGTTGGGAGTTCCCGCGCGAATTCTGGGACAAAAAGTGGGTACTTTTGTCCTTCTGTCTTGTCAATATATATGCAAAATTCCATAATGATCAGTAGAGCCGTTAAGGCGTGAAAGCGTAACAGATAGACAGACAGACAGACAGAGTTACTTACGCATTTATAATAGCAGTAGGGATTTGTATGTACGTAAATCGTTATGAATAGATCTCCCACCTCCATATGGGACGCCAGGTACGTTGTAAAATGAATTCGATATGCAAACATTAATTAAAAACGCTTGACTGTACCCACCTGGGTACAGTCGGATACGGGTGTCACTGAACATTGGATCTCGAATATAACTGATGTTTTATTTAACCTCATGTACCTACTACCTATGAGGGAGATGAAGGTACTTAGTATGAAAATTGTCGCATGTCCTCTATTTTTTTTATTGTACCTATTGACATTTTCATTTAGTAGGTACAAGTTCGCCAACAATTTATATCGTTTAGATATTTCAATATCTGGGCGACCGAGCTTCGCTCGTAGCGCCATCTGTTGTTAAGTAGAAAAGCAGTACCTAACACTTCTTTTTCATTACAAACACGGATAAAACGACGTCTTTAAAAAATGAAACCTAGCTAGATCGATTAATCGCCCCCGAAACCCCCTGCATACAAAATTTCATGAAAATCGTTGGAGCCGTTTCCGAGATTCAGAATGATAGATATCGGCTGTTTGCATTATTGAACTGATGACTTAAACGATCGTAAGTTATACGATCGTGTGTCTACTGCATAATTATGTCATCAGTTCTTGCTTTATCTTGAATAAATTTTAATTTGCTGCTGTAAATTTCTAGAACCATATTTTATTTTTATTTTGCACGGCAATAAAGTCGTAAAGTCGTGCTGTGTGCGTCGAACCTATATCTAGTGCCGTCATATTTCCTCTAACTAGTCGGGTCATCGTTCCGCATCTCAGAGCTCGGTCCGGCCGGGCACGGTAACAAAGTGCCCACTTACAAGCGGACAGCCCAACAAATATTGTTATATTTATTTTTATATTTACAATAAAAAACCTATGTATGTGCTCTAAGCTGTGACTGTTGTGGATTGTATACAGCGTTAAGCGGAAAGGGGGTAGAAAGTACCGAGCACTTCAAAGTATCACTAAGTACCTATTATAATAATTTTTAAATAAGTCTCGATATAAAAATCTTTTTTATTAAAACAAACTTTGATTCAAATGTGCTAAAAAGAATAAACCATGCATCGTCATCCAAACAAAACGTGTATGCAAAATTTCAGCTCAATCGGTTGAAGTAATTATCTGCTTCAAATTGAGTTGCAAGATTTCACCCGTACAAAATAGTTACATACATGCATTGCAAGTTAAATAAAAGCTTTTAAAAAGCGATTCTATCACCATTGCGATTGACAAATTTTGACTAGGTACCTTTTTAGATGAAGTTTTTAATTCACTTCACATCTAAACTCATGCACAGATGATATTGAGATTTTATTTATTTAATAAAAAATAAATAAATTGCCATAATCAAATAGGCATTGATTTTACATTTTAATAATGGCTTAAGGTATTGATAAAATGCTCCTTTGGAGTGTTCATGTATTAATTAATAAGATTCTTCTCGCTTCATACATTTACCCTATATTGTCCGCTGTTTGCTTTTGTGAAAATTTCACGAAAAATTTATTCGTTGTTATGAACACTTAACACGTTTTCTGCTTCTCGTCCCCTCTCCGGCTCACGCTGTACTGTGCAGTGTGCGTTGATAAATGTGCGGTCTTATTTATAACGTTGGCATGACGGAATGCTTTTGTATGGAACGGGAAATGGATCTGCCACACGAGATATGTTGTGGTCATTTCTAGAATAAAGGAAGAATAGAAGTAGATTAGACATAGGTAAGGAACGCGCGAGAGTACAGTCAGTGGAAATCTCCAAAGAATTCCAACGATTTTGGTTTTAATCATTTTTCATCATTTGTTCATTTTTAATGGGAAAATTACAAAAGCACCTATCTTCTCTTATCTCCTAGTACCTAGCTGTTTCCCGCGGTTTCGCCCGCGTTATTTCAGTGTTCTCGTGGAAATTCCGGTATGAAAAGCACTCTGTGTCCTTCTCTGTACCCTTGATAACGTGCATGCAAAATTTCACCATGATCGGTTCAATAGTTAAGACGCGAGGTAAAGCGTAACGAACAAACTCACACTCGCATTTATAATATTAGAATTACTGATTTGAAGCAATATGTTTAGTCCGTTAGTTAGATAATAATAGAAAGAATTATAGATATGTAATACCGTGACGTCACACGACATTTCGACTCAATGTATCGCCATTATGTTCTGATTACATAAAAAAAAAAGGAAAAATACGTGTCCAAAATTTTTTATTTACCTACACGTCGGACTTACAACAAAAATTTGGTCAACTAGCTTTAAGTATAAAAATGTGTAGGAATGAGATGAGAACACGTCCAATTTGTTTCCAGGACCTGCAGTCGGAGATCGAGACCCACCGCGATGTGTACGCGTCGCTCACGGGCACGGGGCGGCGGCTGCTGGGGTCTCTCTCCTCCCAGGAGGACGCCGTCATGCTGCAGCGGAGGCTCGACGAGATGAACCAGCGGTGGCACCACCTCAAAGCGAAGAGTCTCGCCATCAGGTCAGTCCGTACAAAAAATAATATATTAACTTGAGTGGAAATGAATTGTAGATAGAGCAAATGATCTGACTTTCCCAAAACTTCGTCCATTTGCATCCCGAGTATAGACGAGCTGTAACCGCAAATATCTCGATAAAAAGTACCCCATATACTTGTCTGTACTCCTGAAAACGTGTATGCAAATTTTTGTGGTGATCGGATCAGCCGGTAAGGCGTGATGCGTAACAAATAAACAAACAAACTCACTTTCATAAAGTATTGTTAATGATGGAGATTATTTTTGAAAGTGAAACAAAACACTAAACAGCTGTCACTACGTATTACCTACTATGTTCCAAAAAGGTTAGCACTTCAACACGCCCCCTTAATTTAATACGTACTACAGCACCGTAATAAATTACACAATACAATTACTAAAATTAAATCAATCACTTCGCCCCCTTAATAGAGTATTTACATAACGAAAACTCTTCTAAAAACTTTCTTAGTTTCGGGCTATGAACAGATTTAGTTAAGATGTCAGCTATCATCAGGTGTAGATCGTGCTTCATTTTGTACCTTCTTAGTCACAAGAGCTAGTTCAGGATTTAAAGTTGACTGGCTCTGTCGACTTCCTTCTTGCAACAACTTGGTCTTGATTTGCTCTAATGTGATTTCTTGGCCACTGTTATCTACAGCCATTATAAGAGGACTGTATTCAGGAGTCAATCCACCAAGCAAAATCGATATGATCCAATCGTCGTTTATCTTGGAATCAATATCTGCCAACTGTTGTGTAAGAAACGTCACACTAGAAATATATTTTTCCATTGATTCAAAGCTCTCTAATTTACAGTTCCAGAGCTCTCGTTGAAGACGAATTCTTCTACCCCAGCCCTTGTCTTCATAGACCTTCTGTAAATTACACCAAGCTTCTCTCGCTGTTTTGACATTATATACATGTACAAAACATTCGGGCTCAAGCAATAAGCAAATCGTCGTCCTGGCCTTGCGATCTACATCCTTGTAAGAGTCTTCAACCTCTTCTTTTTCAATGATATGCCACCAGTTTCGGTTTTCCAGATAGTTCTTCACCATAAACTTCCAGTTTGCATATTCGGATGCACCTTTTAGTTTTTTTATTCCGCTTAATCCACAGTTATTTTGTTCAGAGTTATTTTGTTCCGACATATTAAGCACAAAAACACGCAAGCACAACAATTTACTTTTATTTTATTCTACGATTAGAGTCCTGGGCCCATAACCTGATGGAGATTATTTTTGAAAGTGAAACAAAACACTAAACAGCTGTCACTACATATTACCTACTATGTTCCAAAAAGGTTAGCACTTCAACAGTTAAGATTCCTGCATTTACTGTTAACTTGATGAAGTCAATTTTATTTTATTTTGACTTCTATTTTGTTTTATTTTTTTTAAGCATATTTTTGAGATTTATTTACTGTATTTACAAAATTTCAGTAAAAAATTTCCATGCCAACACGGCGAATATGCGCCTCGAATTTTTATGTAACATCCCAATGTATACCATATTCAGCAAATAAATGAATTATTATTATTATTGTTGTGATGCAAAATAAAGATTATGTCTATCCGCCGCACTCAGAGTCGACTTTAATGATTACTTAGTTAAGTATAGATTTTTAAAACAAAACTGCCGCAATCAGAGACGTTCAGTAAATTAATGTTAATTGGTATTTAACTAATCAAGTTACATCTCATTAAATGCCAATTAACATTAATTTACTGAACGTCTCTGATTGCGGCAGTTTTGTTTTAAAAATCTATACTTAAATAAGTAATCATTAAAGTCGACTCTGAGTGCGGCCGTATGTCTAACAAACAAACCAACACAATTTCGCATTTATAATATTAGTTAGGATTAATTATTGATTAAATGCCAAGTACCTAATTTATAACTCCACCTCAACAATTTGACGTTTGGCTTCATAACTCCCATGTTATTAGTAAACGCGTCACCGACCAACGCTCCAGCTGACCACACATGGGGATGATCTCTGATCGGCCAAGCTAACGCCTGTCATTTAATTAACCACTGGCTGGTACCTAGTTAACCCGATCAGCAGTCGTCGCTACCGGGCGGTCAATGTAACCGGATTATGGACTACCCACTGGTTGCTCTCTGGTTTTAATAATAATAATAATTTATTTCGGACCGTGATCCGTATTAGTAACAATAGTAACTTATATGCTAGTGTTAGTGTGGTACATTTTTTTTTATCTACTTATTCTATTGTGAAGCTGCATCCATCTTTGGAAGAGTTGGGAGTCCCGCCTACCCGCAAATACACTTAGGATGACGTTGGAGCTGCCTCTTAAGCGGGCCAACGCGGAAGCGCATCTTTTCCTCATTTATTTATTTATTTATTTATTGTTAACACATACGGTACAGGACCAATTACAATGGTTAACAAATACTAGTAAGCCTTGCATACAACTCCTCGCACATCTTCAGCCACACAGACAAGAGTTCCATCCACTCATCGGCAAACAAATCAGACCCGGGGTGGGCCCTCAGGAGAGCATTTAGTACGGTCAAGGTGCGGATACTGGCGAGTTGGATCGTGCCCTCATGATGGTTTCTGCGATCATACCCGAGGCCTTACAGCGCCTACAGGCAGCCCCAACATCACCCTAAATGCGTTATTATACTGCAGGCGCAGATCGCTGTATGCCCGCTATTTTAGCTTTAATTATTTATTTATTTATTCAAAAGAACGACCAACAAAGCATACACCGTAACATTGGTAGTGATGTCATATTGGATATTATAATAGAAAAATTATGGCGCTGCCTCAATTATTATAGGTCGCCACAGCATGCACGAGAGAAAGAAGCAATAAATATACACAAAATAAAAATGTAAATTTACTCTTTCCAAACTCAAAATAAAACCCCTCAAGGGATCTATTTCAACACATTACTGAACTTTTTTATAATTATGTAAAATTATTTAAATTCTCAGAGGAAACAGAATAGGCTAGTTTCCTAAATTTTCTTTTTTAGTCCGTTTTGTAGATTATTAAAAAATATTGGACACGTATTTTTTTTTTTTATGTAACCAAAAAATAACGGAGATATATCAAGTCAAAATTTCACATGACGTCACGCCTCGTTACAGTTTGTTCGCACGTTATAGCGAGCTGTGACATCACGAGTCCCCCACCCTAAACTTTAATGCGCTTTATCTATGCATATTTCCATTATTTTAAAAAAGCAAAAAATACGTGTCTTTTATTTTTTTATTATCTAACTGACGGACTAAATAGAATTTTGATTTTTTTATCCAGGAAACTAGCCTATTTGAAGAAGAAAATAATCATGATGCGGTATGAAGGGTTAAACAACTACTAGGTTACTTGAACCGTCACAAATTCACTTAAACGATAATAATAATAACCCTTGGACGTCATCACACAGCGTCATAAACGGCTGAACAGAATCGGAATAGGACTCCAAAACTAGCGCGGGTGAAACCGCAGGGTACAGTTAGTTATCTAAAATAATCTAATTACAAAACCAAACAAACCAAACCAGCAAATCAATTAGCACAGCGCACGACAACAGCGTCCCGGTTGATTGTAATCACACATCATCGAACAATGATTGACATTGAATAATTTATAGCGACTAATTACAGCACATGTTGAAACATGTATCTTAAAAGATATATTTATATATGTATCTCTTAGATAGGACAGATCCCTCATTCATGCTTAAACGCAAGATATGAAGAGGTTTTAATCAAAAAATAAAAAAAAACTGCAAGCTCGTCACAGATTCAAATTTGTTTTATTTGTTTTGTGTGACTAGAAAGTTTGAGCCTGCTTGGAGGCAACCCTTGTGGCACGTTACCATTACGTGTCGTGATACGGACGTAGTGAAGGACCTAAACGATGTTTCCATCCCTTAAAAATAATGAGGGAATCATTATAAAGCTGAACACGAGTCAAGAGCAAATGTCGAACAGCCTTCCTAAAAAAATATTCCTACCGATCACTCAGGTCGTTCAATATTCTTTTTTGTCGTAACTGACTGATCAATCAACACCCTTCAAAATCATACAATCAATCGAAGTTGCTCGTTAGACGGGTCCATAAATAATCTGTGGAAAAATTAATTTACGCCTGGCAATACCGGTCCTAACGGTGGGCGGCCATTTTTAAAACTCAATTAATCATTTCGACTTCATGGCATGGCATAAATCTCACGCATTTTGCCAAAGAATCATTCGAAATTTAATTTCCGAACGGACTTTTAGAACGACGTGAAGTTAAATGTTTATTTATCTGTGTTATTTGTTTATTCCTGGCCCAAATTTAAATTCAATGAAACTCCTGACTCTACAAAAGTATTGCATCCACAGACATATAATATCCGTGATTGCATCCATTTTCATCACTTATGCGGCAGTAACGAAAAACTTGCTGTCCTTTTCATCACTAATGCGTAACGAAGAACCTTAACCTAGTTGACATTCTATAATATAGGTACATAGTTAGTTTTTTTATTCGAAAATTAATTTTTTTGCAGCTATACATATTATTTTTATTAAGTACTGAATAATCAAAATATTGAGCAGTCAAAGTATTGAGTATTTAGGTAGTCAAAGTAATCGAGGTATTGAGTAATCCAAGTAGGTATTGAATAATATCTAAGGGGCTTATTACACTACTTCCGATTTAGGGAATCTAAATCGGATACAATTTAAGATCAGTGAGTGAGAAAAAGAGAGAGCGAGTGATCCAATACACGAAATTGTACCCTAAATAGACTGGTCTAGGGTATATTTTAATGTACTGTGATCACTCGCTCTCTCTCTCTCGCTCACTGCTCCTAATTCGAAACCAATTGCTGTAACTTCGATTACACCTTCCGATTTCCTTGTCTGACAAATTGTAAAGTGTAATAAACATTTAAGTATTGAGTAATCAAAGTATTCTTTGATTACTCAAAGTTGACGAGTGAAAGCCGTACCAAAAACACGCGTGTCACGTTTGTCTTCGTTATTTCAGTCACTTTTCAGCATCTATTTTTGACCATGAGCAGGAAACTGGCTTTCACGAGAGCCATGTTTTAACTTGGGGAACAATCTAACATTGTCATTGGCGTTTCGCCATAATTGAGGCAGTGGATGAAGAGATTTTTATATTATGAAACATTGTCATTGGCAAATTATAGATAATTATAGACGCCATTATTAAAGAAGAAGAAGAAGAAGTATTCTTCGTGAATCCTTTAACAACGGTATGAAAAGTGGTATTGAGTACTACCAAGTTACAACTTTGAGTTCACTTCTATGCCTCACATTGATACCATAATCTGTCACATAAAACAAGTTTTTAGCGGCCATTACTGAAGTAAGTGACGCGATAAAAACTTTGACAATAACGGCCTTTAGTGCATCAGATAAGTACTGTAGCGTATGTTAGCAGATAACAGATAAACACATAAAATTGAGCAGTAAAATTGTAGTTTAATCTCATTGCGATTGCAAATAAAATCGCTCTTTATCGGGGAATCCCAGCTATGTCGTGTAAAAGTACGCTTTACAGTATCTCGCTGCAGTTATTAGTTATAACCTTTTATAATCTAATATATATAAATCA
This sequence comes from Zygaena filipendulae, assembly GCA_907165275.2. Classification (NCBI taxonomy): domain Eukaryota; kingdom Metazoa; phylum Arthropoda; class Insecta; order Lepidoptera; family Zygaenidae; genus Zygaena; species Zygaena filipendulae. Next base: position 421,081 of record OU015669.1, read on the forward strand.
CGTGTCACGTTGTTTGTCCGCGATGGACTCCGAAACTACTGAACGGATTTTGATACAATTTTGTAACCAAAATGGTCCAACTTAAAAGATAGGATAGTTTTTATCCCGGAATTCCCGCGGGAACTCCAGAACTCAGGGGTACAAAGAAGGACGTAAAGTACTTTTTCCCGGAATTCCCACGGGAACTCCGAAATTACCGCGGATGAAATCGCGCGGGACAGCTAGTAGATAAATAAAAATTAGAGTAAAAATTAGAGCCCTGCGGTCTCACTCGCTTGAATTTCATGATTATGTCGAAATATACACCTTTTTGTTTGGAATGTAAAGTACTAAAGAACTTTACAAAGCACTTTCTAAAGCACTTTCTAAAGCACTTATGTACCAACTTACCTACAAACACTCAAACATACTTTGGTATTTATTGGTATTGTAATTTTAGGATTTGCGCTTCTTTGATTACAACTACGTAGGTACTTCTAGATTCAGTTTAGATTCATAATATAATTAAGTTATAATTAATTTTATTTGCATTGAGCAACGCTTATGGCGATTCGCTGTCAATAGAGCCACACCACAAAACAGTAACCCGCGATCTGCATACGTAGGGCCATAAAACGTGCGCTTAGTGATTTCATGTGAGTCATAAAACAGCGCTCTGAATACGCCTCGAACATTTTTTATTGTCAACTTTAATGGTGTTTTATGAAGATTATAAACGCCTTGTGGTTATTTCACCGCTGTCAGCATAGTTATTTGAAGTTATATTTAAGTAACTTAAATATTTTTATACGCAAAAAAAAAATTAAAATGCCATGCCATCTGTTGATGGCATGTAAAAAAAAAAGTGAAACCTTTATATCATACTTGCATTCTATCTCATTCTCTCGCAGGCTAAATCCTGTTTATGAATATGTTTGTCTCTTTTCAGTGTTGTTTTTCATTTTATCGATTTTTTCAATTCACAATGGTGCGAAAGAAGTTTCACTTCAAAAATTTGTCTCGTTACATCAAAGAGCCACTGCATTCTGCAGCAATCTCGACAAGTGAAACCGCGAGAAACAGCTAGTATCACTGTAAGCAGTCGAGTTTTGTTTGTTGCGGCGTGACGCAAAGGCTTGTGGGCGGGTCGGGGGGCCCCTATGTGGATTTCGACTTTGTCGGAATTATATTTATAATCCATCGTTACAAACTCCGCTGAGCAAATATGGTTCACGGACGGACGGACAGAAAGTTGCAGCGTTGTTGGAGGTTGTTGATTTCTGACAATGGTAAATAAAATGTTTGCCACATCAAATATTACGATAAATATACGTGAAACTTTTTTATTGCTTCACAATTTACCGTTCCATAAAAAAAGTTTACAAAAAGTGTCATCGAAGATAACTCGTAAAAACGAAAAATGAAACTGTCAGAAAATTTTCATTGATTAAATTCGTAGTTACATATAAACACACTTTTCCTTTTTATGATAGAACTAGCTGTCCCCCACGTGAGTTTCGGAATTCCCGCAGGAACTCCAAATATCCTTATATACTCCTTATAACATCAGTTAATTAGCAATAAAAGTCCCGTCAAAATTGGTCCAACCGTTTCGGAGATTTAACGGCTCAACCAATCTTCTTGAAATTAAGCTCACACGTTGTCAGGGGTACAGAGAAGGACATAGGGTCCTTTTTTTTAATCGGTATCTCGGAATACCCGCGGGAACTCCGATATTAACGTGGGGAACTCGCTAATCACCAAAACGGTTGAACGGATTTTGACGGAACTTTCGCTAGTAATTAGCTAATGTCATATACATATATCAGAAATACCTATTATGATTAGATTAGATTAATTTATTTCGCTTTTACAATAATAACATTGTATACACATTCATATATACTAGTGTTATCCGTAAGAGGGATCGTCATTTACAATTCATAAGTAGGTATAAACATGTCAATCTAAATAATAGTAATAATAAAGAATGTCAAAAATTTAAATTATAAAAATACACAATGACAATAAATAGAAAGATACACAATGCACAATATGTAGTTATCTAAATTTCATTTTTAAAAATTCGTCAACAGAGTATAACACATTTTCCAACAGAAGGTTTTTCAATCGGCGACCAAATGTTTCGTCACTGTTGTCATTACGGATATCCGCGGGGAGGTGCTCGTAGTACGTGGGACCGATAACGCGATGCAATGAGGCTACTTTGGGGTTCCTGCGAGATTTCTGTCACTCATGCGGAACCGAAATGAAAAGAAAAGAAACCGCGGAGCACGGCTAGTAGAAATATATTTATCCATCCACTCAGTCAATACACGTTATACATACGAAAAAAGTATTAGTAGGGTCAACAGCATTGTCCTTTCAATCGGACAGATTGAAGACAGATGATATAATAGGGATGTTGACGACTTTTGAAAAGCAAAATTCTAATTAGTCCGTTAGTTAGAAAAAAAAAAAATAACGTGTGTGACCCGGGGTTCTGGTTATATCACAAAAGATGATGGAATTTACTTCAAAAAAGTTTAATCAACATTGCAACAAGCGTTTGTAATACAATTAAGTCACTGAAATTGCACAAATTACAATAATGGCTGTGATTAGGCGAGCTAGGCGCGTGCGACTCATCTATCTGCCGCTCAACCGGACACTGGTTTTAAAATCCCCGACGCTTCGAAGCGAGAGGGCGGAAACGGAAATCTCAAACGCTACCGAGGCGAGAGGGCGGAAACGGAAGTATAACTAGCGAGTGGACTAAACATAGCGTCGTGGCATTATGCCACGAGTAGTACGCGCGGGTCTTGGAACGTCACACGCTACACGTGTTTTTTGCTTTTTTAAATAAATTAAAATATACAGAAATAAAGCGCATTAAAGTTTAGGGTGAGGGGGTCGTGACGTCACTAACCGCAAAACCGCCATACAAAATGTCAGAATAGTGACGTCACGCGAAATTTCAACTCAGTATATCGCCGTTATTTTTTGATTACGTAAAAAAAGAAAAAATACGTGTCCAATATTTTTTAATAATCTACAAAACGGACTAAAGATAAAAATTAGTCCACATGCCCATTGTAGTATGACCTACATTTTAAAAAAAACTTATAGATTATAATCAGGGATGACGCCTTTTCCTATCTCCTACTCCTATACTCTTACGTGGGTCGATCGAGATATCGTGACAACACCTCACTGAATAATTAATGGACGCCTCCTTAACTAGAAATTTATTTAATTAAGGTTTTTTTTTCCAATTCGCAACAGGAACCGCCTGGAGAGCAACGCGGAGCACTGGTCGGCGCTGCTGCTGTCTCTACGGGAGCTGACCGAGTGGGTCATCAGGAAGGACACGGAGCTGAACGCGCTCGCGCCGCCCCGGGGCGACCTGCCCGCGCTATTGAAGCAACAGGTATGGGGGCTAAACAGCTTTGGGTACATTTGTGCTTAAACAGCTCTATATTTGCAATTTTAGCTCTACAAAACTCTTGCAGCAACAACCCCCTTAGCCAAGTTGACAAATCTATACCTAATCGTTAACACATACAAAAATAAACAAAATGCAGGTAAAAATTAAAAGGTTTGCTTATTTGTATTTTTCTTACTAAAAGACGTGGCTGAATCATAATATGATGTGAGCTGTTCCTCTCGTTTTCAACCGCGTTATTTTTTATAAAATAAAATAACATAAAAACGTTTTCAATACATACCGTTACAAATAGGTATTTTAGATTTTTTTATGATTCACTTTTTTGGTGATTGTTTTGATTTATTAAGCTTATTTATTTACTAGCTGTTGTTCGCGGTTTCAACCGCGTTAATTCCAGAGTTCCCGGGTGAATTCCTATATAAAAAGTATCCTATGTTTTTGATCCTGACAACGAGTATGGAAAATTTTATAATGATCAATCAGTTAGTTGATCCGAAAAGGTAACAAACATACAGACTTACTTTCGCATTTATAATATTAGTATGAATTTGTCACAAAGGATCCCAGTACAAGAACTCCTGTTCCTCTAGGGAGAAAATCACGAATTTCACACGAGTGAAACCGTTGACTTCCACAAGTCTGTGAATAGGTGTAAACTTGTCAAAGGGTTTTACATGAACGAGCGTTGGGAATTTGGAAATAAATAATTGCATTGCGCTAATCCTGTTGACACTCCAGCGGCTCCGCTTAATCAACCGCCGAATCAAACCGCCGCCATTACGCGCCGTCGCCATTTTGGTTAGCGGCGCGACCGCGAAATGGCGCCGGGTTTTGAGCACTCGTTAACTGTGTGCGCGAAATTTGTTTGACTCTAGTTTAATTGTGATAAAACTGTTTGCGTACCTACCTACCTACTGTTTTCGTTTCATGAAAACGGAATAAATCCATGTTGGATTTAAATTGATAGTATGAAGTTTATTGTATTTTCCTTTTATTCAATCCTTTTCGTTTGATCTTTAAAAAAATAAAGCCTTTTACATGGGACTTGCTATGCTATGCTAAAAATAAAAGTGAATTTGTTTGTAGAAGATAATTACTATAACTATTGAACCGATTCTAAACATTTCATTGATAGAGAGTATTCTTTAGTAACATAAATAAATAATTAATAATTTTCGAACGTAGTATGAAGTAGTTGGGCGTCTTTGTAAGTAACTGTTTCGTTGAACCACAAAAAAGTAAAAGAGGTAGTTTCGTAGCATCAAATGTAGGTACATAATATTTCAATGCCCGCTTCGTTTCCCGCCATATATTCCAACGAGTAAAGTGGAAAATCAGATGTAATGGCGCCGAGTCTGTGGCCCTGGCGAGACACTCATATTTTACGATCTTAACTTATAGTGTTAAGATATGAGATAGGGAACTCATTGTGAAGTTACTACTATGGAGTGTAGTATTAGGGCTTAGTGTTTTTTTTTTGTAACGAATCATATTTGTTTGGTGTAACTTTGCTTTTTCATTTTTAAGCGTCGATGACTAGTTATTTTGTATAACTTTCTCAACATGGGCACATTTTCTCGACGTCGTAGGTTCACAACTTCCCATCTACATTCCCGATGGAAGCCAGAATTTTAATGATTACTTTAGCGGTTCCACTTCTAAATATTGGAGGGAACATTGAACTGTTTGTTTAGGTAATCATCAAGTGCGGCAGTTATTCCAAAAATTTCTAAGTTTTTTTTAAAAAAAAGCAGTCAAAAATAACAATAACTCCACACAGCCGCTTAGGTACCAACGTTTGCGCTTAATTATTCCCCATTAGCGTTTCTGCAGCTTCTCTGGAGTTGAATACTTATAGATCTAAATATAGTTATGCACAGGTTTTTGTAATGTAGACTTTTCTTTCCAGGACGACCACCGCGCGTTCAGGCGGCAGCTGGAAGACAAGCGGCCGGTCGTCGAGAGCAACTTGCTGAGCGGGCGACAGTACATCGCCAACGAACCTCCACTCTCCGACACCAGCGACACTGAACGTAAGTTGAAACCAATAACACTTGGAAACACACAGGTCTGCTTAATCCCACACTAAGCCATAAGCTTGTGTCGTGGTAACTAAGCGACACGTGGTAGTTGGTACATGCAAAATGGAACCCTGTCTTCATCACACAAAATCCACTCCCACCGGGAATCGAACTTGATGGAATCGCTCGAGGAGCGAGTACGTATTGCGCCAATTTTATCCTGGAATTGTCACGCGAACTCCGAAATTAACGTGATTGAAACAAGTAAAAAATGAAATATTGAAAACAAAGTGTTTCTTTAAGAAAAATGATATATTATACTAGCTGTCCCCCGCGATTTCATCCGCGGTAATTTCGGAGTTCCCGCGGGAAACCCCTGACAGTAGTTTACGGTGATTAGCTGTTCTCCGCATTAATTCCGGAGTTCCCGCAGGAATTCCGGGATAAAAACTATCCTATCTTTTAAGTTGGACCATCAAAATTTTATCAAAATCCGTTCAGTAGTTTCGGAGTCCATCGCGGACAAACAACGTGACACGTGATTTATATACAATTAGATAATAATATGTATGTATGACGACTGTACATTATAAAACTTTTGTTCTTGCAGATTGTAACTTGCAATGATGTGCATACCGCTAATTGGCATGCATGTATGTCTTAATACTTAAACAATGTAACTTTTATAACCTAATACTATATATGCTGTGCTGTTGGTGTGCCAATAAACAAATAAACAAATAATTATATTCGTTTATGTTGGTTTATGTAGTCATTAGCTCGCAATAGAAATTCAATCTGACATTAGCTAGTAGCCATTGCGATGCCAAAACGAGCCACAACCGCACCGAATCACATATTCCATTAGAGGTAACAGGCTAAAAGCTTGCAGTGGGTACACCTATTTGAATTTAACAAACATCGATCCACTTTGTGGACCTGTTAAGATAGGAAAGGCAAAAACCAAATGGTGAATGCGGGACGGCAAAAGAGCGAGTGGACTATCGCCGTGACCAAATGCAATCAGGTAGTGACCCGGTTTGCGATAATTGCAAATTCTGAATGCCTGATAGTCTCCGTATAGGAGCAATCAATCGGTTCGACATTCACAAGGAAGGTGGTGATTGAATTGTAGAATACATTCCGATCCGATGGACAGAGCAAGCTTGAAGCCACTTGAAGCCTATTCAGAGCGTTAATGGGCATGTTGACTAATTTTTATTTTTTAGTCCGTCTTGTAGATTATTCAAAAATATTGGACACGTATTTTTTCTTTTTTTAAGTAATTAAAAAATAACGGCGAAATATTGAGTTGAAATTTCGCGTGACGTCATTATTCTGACAGTTTGTATGGCGGTTTTAGCGGTTAGTGACGTCACGACCCCCTCACCCTAAACTTTAATGCGCTTTATCTCTGTATATTTTAATTTATTTGAAAAAGCAAAAAATACGTGTCTATTGTTTTTTTATTTTCTAACTGACGGACTAATTAGAATTTTGATTTTCAAAAGTAGTCCATATCCCCATTATGATTATTCTATTCTGTTCGTTTGATTTTATTGGGAATTTCTTGAGGAAATTGTGCGTATCAAAGTAAGAATTCGGAAGGAAAAGTTGGTAGTTGATGTTCTATAAAACTGATGGATGTTGAATTAAGTGAAATAAGACAACATATCTATTTAGCTATACCTAGAGTGTCTCGATCCTCAAGCAGGACTGGGCTATCAAACGAATAGGAAATCAGATTGTTTATCTGTGAATTGAAAAGTCAGGCCTAAGACATAAAACTAAATGATATATACATCCGAACCTTAAGGATATAGATCACTGTTACGTTGGAAAATGCGAGAACCGTTTTTTTTTTTTTGTTTTTGCTATTCCCTAGGACGTCGATACTACATCGCTGTACATTTGTAAAGTATCGATATATTTCTGCAACAAATCACCGTGCCACCAGCCAACAACGACCGATCGCCGGCAACCCCTCGCGCAAATGCGTCCGTTACGCGTTCCGGCCGCGCCATAAATTTCAAAATGGAACGACTTCCCGGGACCAATGGCTTGGGTGTATTTGAAAAGCGAACGCTGCTGACCCTTCGTTAGGACCGCCATTTTTGTCGATGAACTCGCCGTAAATATCGACGGAGACGTCATCAAGCGACAACCACTGGCTGGCAATGATTTTTTTTTTTAACAACAATTAATCTAAATTTTTTTTTTGCGGAGTGCAATGTTACCTTACCCATGTCTTTAATGCTTGTTTTACAATATGCTAGTTGATACTTACTACTTAATAGGGATGTTGACGACTTTTGAAAATCCAAATTCTAATTAGTCCGTCAGTTAGAAAATTAAAAATCATTAGACACGTATTTTTTATTTTACAAATAAATGAAAATACACAGCGATAAAGCGCATTAAAGTTTAGGGTGGGGGCTCGTGACGTCACTTACCGCTACAAGCCGCCATACAAACTGCACTGGTTAGTGACGTCACGCGAAATTTCAACTCACTGTATCGCCGTTATTTTTTTATTACGTACAAAGAGAAAAAATACGTGTCCAATATTTTTTTAATAATCTACAAGACGGATTTAAAAAAAAAATAGTCAAATAGCCTAATGTGTAAAGGTAGAAAAAGCACTTAATCATTCCATCCGCAAATAATGAGAATTTATTATTATGTTCACAAGAAGGCCCGAGATCATCAGGATATTCGCCGCCGCCCGCCGCTTAGCTAAATGGTCCGCGAAACTGATATTTTAGCAGCCTAAAAAAATTTACAGAACCGTCCGCCCGCGAAATCTGTTTCTCTATTTAGCCAAAGTGAGTTTCGCATCCGACGACTCCTCGAGTGGGAAATATCATAAAATGCCATTAGCGACTCGCGCCGTACACCTCATTTCGGGTTTCTGATTGAATTTGTTTTGCGTCAACGAGCTCGGCCCAGTCACTGGCTGGTTACATCGCTGAAGAAATTTCTATTAAAATTAAGTATTATTTTAAAGGAGTTTGAATTCGATTTACCTACTTGCAACAATCCGTTTTGTTTATAATTCAATATCCAGGCGACCGAGATTCGCTTGCTGTGATAACAATAGATGGCACCACATGACGTTGCGTTCAAAAACTAAGGTGAAAAAGGATTTTTTCAGGGATAAAACTGGAAAGTAAAATACGATAGAAATACACGTAGATACGTAATTTAATCTACGTTGGATCCATTATAGGAACCGAGAAACTGATGTACTTACTTACATAATAAATACAAAAACGGCTCACATAAAACAAAATAGAACGAAACTACACTCATTCGAATACCCATTGATATTTTTTTAATAAACACAGTAGTAAGTAATATTTTATGTATGGCCTTTATATTATAACTCGGGAATTCTTAAAGGCACTACGAAATTTAATAACGAAATATGTTACTGGCCACTTAAGCTGTATTGAAAGTTTTTCGGAGTAAACAATGCAAAAATAAACAAAACTTTTATGAAAGTTCCGTGCTCCCGTCGGGTTATTAAGTGAAGAATTTTCACAGAGATAAAAAATAAAGCGCGCGGCGCACGGGGCTAGTAGTGTTGTTTAGTCGAGTTGGGCGGGCGAGTGCACTCGCACACGGCGCTTATTGGAAACTAATACAATGACTGTCGTGACCTCAACCCGGTAGAGGGTTTTTAGATGAAAAAGTTTCGTTGCGTTGCAATTCTCACTGACTTGATACTTTGGTTTTTTTTTTGTTTGTGAAAATTTCGTGTGTTTATTCTTGACCCGTCCAAAATATACAAGACTTTTGTAATTATACTTTTTTGGAAATATTTTGCAGACAACGGAAATAAGGCGCATAAAGCCAACAGAAATGACGCTCGTTAAGTTGGGAACTTATACGTCTACAAACGTTTTAGATGTTGATGTATCTATAAAATTTGCTTCCCTATAAGTTTGTATAATATAAACTAAATCATATTTCCATGGGTACAAATAGGTATTAGCCATATACAATCGGAGATTTGAACGGAGTAGGTTACGGCATTGTTGTCGGGTGTGCGACGGATCGTTAATTAATAATAATTACCTCAACAGTTGTGTAACATTTAATATTAAAACTATCCAAGTGCAGTAATTCCTGGGCAAAGCTCGCTGCGGCGTTTTGTTGGAAATAACAACGTAATTATTAAATTCCCGCCCCTTTCCAGTGGCGCGTCGACTTGAACGCGCCAAATATTAAAACGCGAACGCAGTCCGAAAAAAGAACTTTGCGCGAAATTAAATTTCTGGCGCACGCATTCAATGGTGCGGTTGAACGTTGGCCTCACGTTTTAATTTTACACAGATCATAATTAATATTTCCTTTTTTTACTTTCAATTAGGCATTGTTTTGTTTTTAAAAGATGGCTTTCGATGCGATGAAGCAATAAATTCAGGATTATAATGTATACATTATTATAGTATGCCTTTAGCTCTGACCGCAGACTCGCAATGTCTGTTGGCTCAGTCCGGTGACACTCCATACAAATGAACTGATTCAAGTACCTACTTCCCCACAAGTACACGTGTATACGTATTGTGCGCGTGCGCGTATTGTAACGTTGACAGCTAGCTGACAGTGACTGTCAGTTATCAGTGAACAATAATTGTCACATGTAGTTTACATCGCGTCAAACTCTTCTCAGTCCAAGCCCCAAGGTTATTTTTGCGGGGTATGAAGAGGCAGACTTTCTTTGGTTCGACTTGCGTATTTGACATAACCCGCCCTTGTTCCAGCGAGCCGCGAGAGCGAGGGCGACTCCCGCGGGTACCGCACCGCCGAGGAGCAGGCGCGCGAGCTGGCGCGGTCGATCCGTCGCGAGGTCAACAAGCTCGCGGACAAGTGGAACTCGCTGGTGGACCGCAGCGACGCGTGGGGGCGCTGCCTCGATGACGCTGTCCAGGTTAGTTCGCAATTTAATTTACATCACACAAGAGATCTAGAAGTTTTTTTTTTTTTTGTATGTTTACCCCTTTCGGGGAAGGCAAAGAAATCTCAGTCCATACAGCCTAGTATTTTTTTTTTAATTGATTTACATTGAAATGCATTAGTGGGATGCTTCACAGCTGGCCGTTAATAGGACACTCTGTGGGAAATTGTAGAGTAAAACGAGAACCTTCCGACGAATCCTCCATTTCATCTTATTTCACTGTTTCCACATGTTCATCATTAATGAATCACACTATTATGCAAATACCACGTTTACACAATATTAACCATGATCCATTTCTGCTCAAATACCGCCAAAAGTTCACCAGTGTTGCCAGGTTACACCACCTACATTATTCTTCTAGGCTCTAATATATTCTTTTCTAAGTGGAATTAGTTTTTTAGGATGAAATTTAGGGTGACGGGTCTAATTCCTGAACAAAATACCTAGGTATGGTTGGTTATGCTTTCCATTCTGACTGCAGAGGTAATCTAATTTTGATCAGTGAAACGCCATCTGTAGGCAACACACCAAAACCATTACAAATTTAATCGATTTATGGTTGTAGCCAGTTAAGCTATACAAGTAGTTTTTAAAGGTTTCACATAGAGTGCGCTACTCATTTCGTGATACCTCAGAGTAAATAGTGATACGTAAAGTCGAGAATCGAGTATAGTGAGTAATCTCACTAAAACAAAAATAACGGCCGCACTCAGTCATTTTAATGATTACTTAATTTTTAAGTAAAGATTTTAAAAACAAAACTGCCGCACTCGGAGACGTTTTTTTTTATTCATTTTTAATTTAACATAATTAATGTTAATTGGTATTTTACTTTTAACTTATTTAGTGAATTGCCAATTAACATTATTAACTTAAAATTAAGACGTAATCATTTTAATCTTTGAGATAAAGCCTTAACAACCTACTATGGCAAAGCTGTCAATACATAGAATGGATGTATACTCCTAATACGTTTGAGTAATTAAGAGGTCACGTATTAGTCAATGAATAAAGAATATAGAGTTCAGAACGAGCAAGAAGTGTCAAAAATATTTACCTACCTCGTTATAAAATAACTGACACCACTTTAGGTATGTGATTTAATTAGCACTACTTTATATGATATCTGATGCCAAACTTAATCTTGAAGTACTTTTTATGTTAACACTTCTTACGGCACTCTAAGAACTATCTACAAAATTTAATTACAAGTAAAAAATTACCTCCAACTAAAGAAGAGAAGCACCAAATCTTGAAATTTTACAATTTCCTACTACAAACATGTTTAACAAAAAATATGCATATGTAATAGCACAGTAATTTATTATTTTCTTTTAATATTAGCAGAATGCACTACATGTGAAAGTCTTTATAGATGACTCTAAAGTGGTACAAAACCATTAGTAAGTCACCCCCCTATATAATTATGGTTCATATTAAAAAAATTGTGAAGTAAAAAAAATTAAAGTAAAAATATTTTAGTTTTAGAAATTACGTATAAAGTACTATAAAGTACCATAAGGAATTTGGTTTTTGGATATAATTACAATGTTTGTTTTGGGGTTTTTAGGCGTAGAAATAGACACTATAATCGCTCCAGAAGTAAGTAATAACAAATAACTTTCCAGTAGGTACCAGTCCTTACTGTTTGTAAATAGCTCTATGGTAAAACAGGACATGGATGCTGTATCACTGTAATGCCCAACGTCTTGGTCGGAACACGAACTCAGTCTTTGGTAGGTCATCGTTTCATGGATAATACTTGTGACTTATATTGATATCAGTTGTTTGTATGTTTGTTTTCATTTGCATACATTTCCCTTTGTAGGCATATACCTAATATTAAACATATCATATAGAATTACATGTATTTTATAGTGAAATTACATTCAATTCTTCAGCCAAAGTGCAATTGTGTTGGCAAATAAATTTCTTTTCTTTCTTTCTTCTTTCATTTCAAGGTTATTGATGATGAATACCTATGAATTAATCATTATTTGAATAATTACCTACGTATAGGTATGTAAGTACTCGAATGCATATGTACCTACATCTTTTTATGTTTCTTTTCCTTCTCTACCGGAGGTTGCCTATGAAAGAAGCTTTCAGGAATAAAGGTCAACCATTTGTAAGTAGGTATTTACAAATTCTATACATATTTCGTAAAAGCAAAGAATACAGAATATACTCTGCCTTCCACCGATTTCATGCCTCTTCATGCCCCGTTCGGTGGTAGTTTCAGTGAAAAATTTTGAAAAATTGATTATGGTCACTTGAAACATGTAGCGCTATGTGGATACCTTAATTGTTCGGCTATTTTTGAAGCTAACTGTACTTAAGTTGCGATGTAGTTGGGTCTGGACTCTGGCCTCCAGTTACACCGAATGCTGTTGTGTCGGGAATTTACTCGGATTACTGCCGCTTGATGTATGGTAGTGGGGGACTGCTTTCGCACATAATGGTTGTCTGATACCGTGCCTAGATGTTTCTGAAACATGTTTGTTTAGTCCACTCCAGGCACCCTACAGCCATCTGTTAGCGTTTGGTCCAGGATACCAATATTGAAATGGATGTAATTTCAATGTCAGATTTATAGATTTACCGTTGGCTATTCAAATTATGCTGCCTCTGGCAATTTCTACAAGTTTATGAATTCAGAAACTCGTCATTTTCGAAATCGGTTAAAAAGTTAAAAGTCATAATAATTGCAAAAATTTGTAATTTTAATGATAATTATGTATCTTTCTTGACTCCGGGTCATAGCTACAATATACATAATTATATTACAGAAATTTTAGAGAGTAATTCAAGTAAAAGTAATACCCAGTTAAGACTCTAAATTGAGAGAGCAAAACAAAAAGTTATGTATACCATATTATAACGATTTGAATGAAAGTGACTGAAAACAACCCCCCGAAATAAGTAACCTAACAAATCCCCGGCGAGCCCTCTTCACAGTTGTATCGATACCTAGCTAGTGATTTACATTTTGTCGATAACAATGCGATGAGAGTTCGTTAGATCGCGGATCGTTATGCGACCACTTGCCACGCTAGCGCGCTGTAGTGATGTGCAAGCATCGATGTAATAATAAATGGGAATCGATATAATAATTGTATTTATTATTTTATTAATAAATAATGTACTTTTAATCTTGAAAATCGAACGACGTAATTTTGAATTGAAAACTCGATGAAACGAAAAAGTGACGCTAAAAAAAGACAAACGCATGCACATTGAAACTTAACGACACTGTAAGATACCTTGCATTCAATATTGGCTACTTTATAACCTACTTCGAAAAATACTATGGATATAGGACATAGGTATAATTATGTACGAGTATGACCGTTACATCAGAAAATTATCCAATGCCCACGAAAAAACTTCTGACTAACCAAAAGAAGCAACGAGCGCAGCTACGTACAGTTGAAAAAAAAAACAAAAAAAAAACGATTCATCACAGAATCATGTATCTTATTGTTATTGTACGTATTTCCATTTAGTATTGTCCATGTTCATCTATCAACATGAGCCTTAGATTAAGTAAAATAAAATTTCATATGGAACACCTCCTCACAATGGCTATTGAAACTGGTATTTCTATAGAACAGAAGATATTGTGACGTCATAAATACTTTTATATGCAGCTTATTGGTCTAGACTCTAGAGTCTAGACCAGAGATGGCCAACCGGTCGATCGCGACTTTTAGTCCAGTCGATCGTGGCAAGGCAAAAAATATAAATACGTAGAACAGACTGAGCTATGCTGTTTCATGTAAGATTTCAAGAGGTACCTATCTAACTGGTAGATCAGACAGGGTTTCGTCAGCAAATAGTAGATCTTGGGTATAATTAAGTGTGCCATAGGTTCCCAACCGCTAATGTTAATATCCAAGTATTCTTACACTAATTTCCATTCTACTGGATGTAAAATTGTGCATTTCATAATTTAAAAAATTAACGCCGCAGTTTCTCCTTATTACTCTGTGAGACCTAGTATAGCATTAAATTATCTGTGGTTAGACTATTACTATGAAACCAAACTCTGAAATAGATTGGATCATAATGCACGAAACCGCTGCGCTATTTCCCCTCACGATATCAGAGTTAGTGCTACAGTAAAAGTTGTGGTGAATGATTAGACTCTAGAGTCTAAAGTATTGATCGCTTGTGGAAAGACTAGATTCAGTTTATACATATATTTGCTCAGGAGGGATTTCAGTTGGTTATCTATCTTGCCAACAAAATATAAGATGCTCGTTTCTTTTGAGTAAAAAACTTCATCTTGTATTTACTGAGTCTGAGTTAAGTTTTATATAACATTGCTGTTTTCTGTGGCTTCGTTCGCGTGTATTTCGTAATCTAACCAAATAAATAAAATTGAAGACGTGTCTGTTTGTAATTTCAAATCAAGAGCTTTTCACTAAATGCATATTATGAAAGTATATACCTACGTAACGGTACTAATATAAAAAAAAAACATCCATTTTTTAAGTTTTTCGCTGTTTGTCTGTCTGTCGGTCTGTATGTCTGTTTGTTCCGGGTAATCTCTGAAACGGCTGGACAGAGTTTAACGGGACTTTCTCTGATTTAATAAGGAGTAACGTAACTTAGGCTACTTTTTATCCCGGAATTCCCGCGGGATCTCTGAAATTAACGCGGGTGAAACCGAGGCGAATGGCTAGTTTAATCTAGAGTTATAGTATAAGAAGTATCTTGTATGTTATATTATGTTAATCCAAAATATGTTTTGTGTTGCAAATTCCATTCAAATCAGTTTCAGAAAGTTTTGTTACATAGCAATTTCTGCCATTTAGCATTTTACACGTCACGTTAACGACCCATTTATAACAAAAGTGAGATCCTATATAATATTACATTGTTAACGGTTTTATTGTTTGTTTATCGTCTTGTTAATTAGTAGAAATTTTTATAATAGTATGCGAATGTAAGTTTGTTACGGTTTCACACCTTAATTCATTTTGAAATTTTGCACATACACAGTACACTTTTTCAGGGGTACAGAAAAGGAGGCAGCTTACTTTTTACTTTGGGATTCCCGCAGAAACTTGAAAATAAACACGGATGAAAATATGGGGAGCAGCTAGTTTTATTATAAAAATTTCGATATTTCACCTCAAATTTCATTCTATCGACATAATCATCTCCCATCACTACACGAATGAATACGTATCGGTTTGAATCGGGACCTCGTTAGTGTTTCACAAATCACAATCCGTTCCAGCTTTTTCAATGTATCTTACTTAATTTACAGTTTCTATTCATTGGACAATTACTTAACTAGTAGGCTGTTAAGAAATAATTGGATAAGTTTTGTAAAGTGTATTCTTTAATTTGACACTGGCTGAGTGATTTGTGTGAAAGTAAATAAAAAAAAAACTTATTTGCATTGCTGTCAAACCATTTTTTGATAGCTATTAAATAATAGGTTGTAGCACCATCTAGCGGCGAGTAGCTAGAACAAATACATATTGTAATTCAGAGTTGGGACATTTTTGGGATGCTTTTTTTAGAGTAGATACAAGTCTCTCTCTCTCTCTCTACTCTAACTCTATCTTCTCTTTCATGTAATGAAATGTGTAATAATAATCTGATGCATCTTTGAAATTGCACTCTTACCGAAGCGTTGCTTAAGAAGTTTCACTTCAAAAAGAAGTAACGTTGTATATACAGATTTATAAACTTCACTGAAGTCTTAGACACATTTGGAAGTAAAGTTGGAATCCAAACTTGGCTCAGTTAATCTTAGTTACCGTGTTTGTCCCCTTAAGTGCAGCTCCAACTTTGGTAAGAGGTTTGCTTATTGGGGGGTATTAGGAAGTGGGGGAGCGAGTAAAGTATTACATGACTGGTAGATATTGCCATCAATTAGGTGCTATGCCGATTTTAAACACACCCCTTGAACCACGCAGTGGTCAAATGATCTTAAGCTAACAAAATGCCGTTGGCTAGCAGAGACGATTGTCTATACATAGATACCACTTGACGGAAAGCGATGTGATTGGCTATTTGAAATGTAGGTACTTTGTGGTGACTGATATATTTGTTTGCAATGATGTGGTTGGTTTTTATTTTGATCATTCCCCTCGCAAAAATTGGTTGACGTTGATTGCATAGTAAAAGTTTTTATTTTTCGTCTATTCTCTTACAATTTTTTTGCATCAAATTAACAATCTTTACCTATTTATAATAATGCTGTAGATTGTAGCCGTATGTTTCCCTTAAAAAAAAAAATAAACAGATGAATAAAAAATAAATATTCACCGCTAGGTACACATGATATATTAATACTAGCTGTGCCTCGCGGTTTCACCTGCGGTAATTTCGGAGTTCCCGCGGGAATTCCGGGATAAAAAGTACCCTATGTTCTTCTCTGTACCCTTGACAACGTGCATGCCAAATTTCATCCAAATCCGTTCCGCCGTTTTTGCGTGATTGAGTAACAAACATCCAAACATCCACACTTTCACATTTATAATATTAGTAGGATTAGTATAACATAACTATTAAATTATATTGGACCATTGAAAATGATCCCAAGTTGGCTCTTAATCAATAAAGATAATTTTGACTTTTGACTTTGACTTCATGTGTTTCCAGACCATGACTATGTTTCACCGCAGTTTTTTGTAAGTAATATCTAATAATAATAATTCACTTCACGACCCACAGATCTACTTGATCCCACACTAAGCTTGTGTCGTGGAAATCAAGCTGCGTGGTACATATTGGAATCCTGTGTTCATCACACAAAGTCCACATCCACCAGGAATCGAACCCGGAACCTCTTGATTAGTGGGTAGGCATGGTGACCTACTGCGCCAATCGGGTTGGGTCGGTAATTAAGTAGATATTATGATATTTACGCTCTGTAAATTACCTTAGAATTGCTATGTGTAAAATGAAAAAAGTCCATAGAACGTAGTGCTGGGCGCTGGCACAAACATAAGCTGGTACACAGACAGACTGTCGGTGCGTGATTGTGCATATATTAGGGGTCGTACTGTGTGCTCGGATTATAACAACGTGATTATGTTCTAGCGGATATAGCAGATATAGCGGATATAGCATGCTGTTCTGGATCGATAGATAGCTATAAGTAGCGGAGGCACAGGTAGCCGCAGTAAATAATGTGTTTATTTTGATCTGACTCTAGTGGAGGGTCAGGGTTTACCACGTTACCCAAATCTACACTAATAAAAGGTAAAGTTTGTGATTAAATTAAATAGGATGTAAAGGGTAGAGGCACCTAATCTCTAGAATTAGTGGACCGATTCTAAAAAAAATTGCATTACACGGTTTGAGAAACTTTCTATTCCGGGATTCCCGCGGGAATTCCGCAACTAAAGCGAGTGAAACCAATCAATAATTAATTAATATCATTACTTTATGACATAGATTTATTTTGTTTCTACACTCAACTATGTTATGTAAGCGTTACCACAAGCAAACGTGGGTGTATACTACATTTATGTTAATTGTTTATTGTATTTGATTTTTTGTTTGTTTGTTTGTTACGATTTAACTCAAAAACTGTACTGGACCGATTTCAAAAATTCTTTCACCATTAGAAAGCTACATTATCCCCGGGTAACATAGGAAATATTGTACTCCGGAAGTCCTGCGAGAACTCCGAAATTGACGTGGCTGATCGAATATATACATTCTCAGATTGGAAAACGGAATCCTGTGTTCATCACACAAAGTCCACCACCGGGAATCGAACCCGGAACCTCATATTTACCGGAGAGGCATAGGGACTATGCCAGCCGAGTAGTCATCGGTCGCCATTGCTGCCAATGATCTCTCTTCCTGGACTTCCGTTGTCGGCTCTAAGCTGTTCCAATTCAATTATTCACGCAACAAGCCGAGATTTCGTGACGCACCCGTGTTAAGGGCTTCAACATGCCTCTTAAGGCTCATAGAGTTCGTCTTATGAATATTTGATCGGAGCGCGCGACGACTCAGGCGATACTCCTCGCTCATGCATAGTTAAAACTGCTATTCGAGCGCGCAAAAATTATACTATCACCACTCTGGCTGTTGCCCGCGGCTTTGCTTACGTTCAGATTTGAATTCACTGGCGGATCCCGCAGGAATTCGGGGATAAAAGTACCCATAATCCTCTGTACCTCTGATAACGCGTACGCAAAATTTCACGATGACCAGTTGAGTGGTTAAACTGTGAAAGCGTGACAAACAAACAAACAAACTCGCTGCTGGATTTAAAATATTGTTTCTGGTGGCGACCAAACACTAATAAATTCCTTTTCTTTTTGTTCTCCCCTTGATTTCTTGTACTTGCACCAAGTGCAAAGAGAGTTAATAATGCGCGCGTGTAAGATTAGCTGTCCCACGCGGTTTCACCCGCTATAAATTCAGAGTTTCCGCGGGAATTCCGGATTACAATATGTTACTCAGGGATAATGTAGCTTTCTAATGCTGAAAGAATTTTTGAAATCGGTACAGTAGTTTTTGAGTTAAATCGTAACAAACAAACAAACAAAAAATCAAACCTTCCTCTTTATAATTGATGATCAAACGAACTTACCTGAAGTGAAGTTCGATCTAGATTATATTCATCGCTTCATTCGAAGATATAAACAACCACCCACCCAAAGTTCCCCACTATGAAGTTTTTGCTGAAATAGGTGCTACTATTTCTAGACTTTCTTAGGGAACTCTAAAAACGACACCCAAGGATACTTCCTATCAGAATTTTTGTAAACGCTTCAGTAATTCCGGAGATGACCCCAAATATCCGAAATCAGACACTCCCAAACCCACCTAGAGATAGATATTTTAATAACGTTATGTTTAAGATGAGCGTTCGTAATGTTTGCCCATATGTAAAGCCTTCCGCTTTCAGTTTCGAGTTTTCATTATCATCTCTTTCAGCGATTACGTTCAAAAAAAATAACAATAAGATCTTCAGTTTTATGTAACTTAACGATCAACTTGGCTTAGGGGGCAGATGTACTAGAACAAGTTTAATACATTTAATTCGAAATTTAAAGGAAACAGGTCAAATTTTATCCTTACTAATATTATAAATGCGAAAGTTTGTATGTATGGATGGATGTTTGTTACTTTTTCACGCAAAAACTACTGGATTATTTAAATTTTACAATAATGATTGATAATGAAACTTTACAATAATATAGCTTATATCAGATTAACACATAGGGTACTTTTTATCCCGGAATTTCCGCGGAAACTCTGAAATTAACGCGGGTGAAACCGCGGGGCACAACTAGCCTATGTATATTTATTTTATCGTATGTGAGAACTCTATCTTTTGTCTTTTAGGTTTTTAGTGTCAAGTTTTCATGGCTTTTCGTCGTTCATTGATATAGAAATGGGCTGGGCGAGTTGTTTTAGTTAGCCTCTTTGGTCGATATTTCGTGCGTACATCAATCAGCATTCAATTTCATGATTAGGTACTCGTAGGTACTTCACTCACTGTTCACCCGAGCCCTTCGTAACGCTAGAGGCCGCGGCCCGTGATACAAAAACCATTAGCTTAAAAGGTTAACGGCAGAGTTCGGCTCCGACCGAGATTATGCGAAAAATCTCTTCAAACTTCCTGTTAATAGGGCATTTGGCTTATTGCTGAAATTCCAAGGAGGTACGGTGGACAACCCAAGTGGTTAATGCCCATACTAGGGTTACACTAAATTGATAAAATAAGATATTTTTAATCATATCGTCAGATATGAGATAATTTAATTTAAAACGAAATCTATGGGTGAATATGTGAAATAGAATAAAAATATTTTTTATGAATCTTCTCGAGTATTATTACTTTAGATTATACTACAGTAAGTACATAATTTTAAAAATTGGGCGATTTATGTGACCGTCATAAGCATCCGGTTTTGCTACGTTATGCATAATTATCATAATAAATTAGTATTTATCCTTTATTACACACACGCGGAGTTTCCGCGGGAATTCCGTGATAAAAAGTACCCAATGTCCTATTTCAGACTATAATCTATCTCCGTGCCAAATTTCATCCAATTCCGTTCGGCCGTTCAGGCGTGATTGAGTAACAAACATCCATTCATCCACACTTTCTCATTTATAGTAATAACATTAATGTACTACTAGCTGTGCCCCGCGGTTTCACCCGCGGTGATTTCGGAGTTCCCGCAGGTATTCCGGGATAAAAATTTCTCTATGTCCTTCTCTGGACCCCTGACAACGTGCATGCCCAATTTCATCCAAATCCGTTCAGCCGTTTTTGCGTGATTGAGTAACAAACATCCAAACATCCACACTTTCACATTTATAATATTAGTAGGATATTATCTAATATATAAAATTCTCGTCTCACAATGTTCGTTCCCATACTCCTCCAAAACGGCTTGACCGTTTGTTATGAAATTTTGAACGCATATTCAGTATGTCTGAGAATCGGACAACATTTAATTATTTAAAAAAATACTTTACAACTATCTTTGCAATTAGGACTAATGCGATAGTGTAGCAAAATATGTTAAATATATAATATTTTTATGTATACTATTTACTACATCTATTTTTCATCCCCCTAAAGGGAGTTCCTGCGGGAATTCCGAAACTCACGCGGGTGAAACCGCGGGGCGCAGCTAGTGTACTATAGATCCGTACGTGTTGTTAGGTTGTCCCCATTTTAGTACTTAATAGGTATCCCAACTACGTGGATACGTTTGGGCGAACCGCTGGACGTGGGCTTTTGTGGGGATTACACACCCTATACTGTGGGGGTTGGAGATGTCGTGAGTGGCAATAAACGATCAGCGCTCGACTGAACACAACCTACAGGGTGTTACAGAAACGTGTAGTCATTTTTAATATACAACGTGTTAATGAATTAACTGAAAACTACAAAGTAGTTTGCTCACCATGTTTTAGTATAGGTTATATTTTTTCATTTTTACTAGCCCATGTCTGAATTATTTATACTTAATACAATATTTGGCGCGTACGCCGCCCGCAGCAAAAAAAATCGAACCGGTAGGCGCGAGCGTGGCGCTTAGAATTTCGTAGACAGGTCACCTCCAAACTAATGTTGAAGAATAATTTTAAAGTATAAATTTTTTCGACATAAAATATATTTAGTCATATTATTGTTTATTTTTTTAAATAGGGTGTATAAAATTTTCTAAATATACGATGTGAATTTTATCAAGTGGGCGTTAATGGACAATCTGCAAGTTTGATTTTTAATAAAAACTAAAACTGTATGCCTAGATTAAAAAAAATACCGGGAATTGCGTCGCTAATTGTGTATTTTGGATATTTTATACCTAGTAATCTTTCGCTTCTCCTACAAATTATGGCCACCTCAAAAGACCACCTCGATCTAATACGACGTGAAAGCACATTTCACCATCGCCCAGCCCTAACAGTACAGAGTCTGCCATTAACAGCTGTCTCTCAGCTCATTAAACACGTCCGTCCGCGGCGAGCGCCGCGCGTTGACTGACCACCGGTGCCCGCAAACCGTGACCGCTCGGTTGCGCTCGACTCCCGTCTGCGTTTTCAATTTGCCGAGCACGTTCCATTCCACATGTTGTTTTTGGTATGTGTTTCAAATTATTCGGTCTGTGGCACGATTTAGCGGGTTAAAAACGTACTGCCGTCTGAACTAGGACTTGATCATCTATCTGCGTTGGGAGTACTCAAACAACATTTTATATACAAATATCTCTTGAACATCTCTCAGAACTTGCAGTTTTATCTGTTTCCAACAGGAAAGAAATTTCATCGTAATGACTCCATTGGCTTGATCGCTTACTATAAGATGTATTTTGTCGTTTTTTTTTAACTGACTTTAAAGAAGAAATTCTCAATTAGATACCATTTATTTTTGTTTTCGGAAGTTCCATTGCAATATCTTAGATAGTATTCTTAACTAGCTATTGCCTGCAAGTATTCCAGGATTCCCTCGTAAATTCTTGGATGTATCAGTTATCTATTTAGTTCAACATCAATACCATCTTTACAGACAACAGCAAAAATCATCCTATAAGTTTGAAATTAGCCAGTACATCTGCGATTTGCATAACATTAGGTAAACTGAATAGATTGTAAAACTTATATGGTTCGGAATTTAGATGAAAAATTCCTGTCAACTGTTGTGGTTGTGTGATTAAAATTAATTGTTCCGTGGCTCGCCGGCTCATTCAGCTGAAACTGGATGTTGCATTTCGTTTTGTGGATTTGAAACTTACAACTTTTTTTAAACTGTCACGTAGTTATTTATCGTGCTAACTTTTTCTGTATTTCAAACCTTGCACTGATTCTTTTATTTCCATTGCAATGTTTTTGCCATTAAACCTACTAATATTATAAATGTGAAAGTGTGGATGTTTGGATGTTTGTTACTCAATCACGCAAAAACGGCTGAATGGATTTGTATGAAATTTGCCATGCACGTTGTCAGGGGTACAGAGAAGGACATAGTAGGGTACTTTTTATCCCGGAGTCCCCGCGGGAACTCCGAAATTACCGCGGCTGAAACTGCGGGGCACAGCTAGTGTTCCATATTTTCAAATGAGTGACTCACCTCTTTTGAGACACTGTTCGAGGAGGAAACAATTTGTCGTCTTATCTATGGACTTCACAAATTGTAACAGTGTAAAAAAAAGAAGAAAGAAAGAAAAATGAGTTTATTGGTCCCCACATAAAGATAAAAAATAAGAGACGGACAAAATACAAACTTAACAAATATTATGAAGGAGACAGGAAACAGTAACAGTGTTTCAAACGATCACTTAAAACTTGAACTTTTTCACTCATGAGTCGACTACGTCATCTGTCTGCACATAATATTAACTGAGGCATCTGCAATACGTTCGCGAGTGAGTCAGTTATTTGTAAACCTCGGTTCGCGTTGATAGGCGGAGCGAGAAGCGAGAGCGTTTCGCGTTAGCTTGGATTAGTAAATTGTATTTACGTTATATTTTAAAATATTGTAAGTATTTAGATAAAAATGTATCGCTTTTGTTTCGAAATTTGAAGTCAGCTAGAATTTTGAAAGCACCTTCCTATAAAAACGTAGAAGTGGTTTTATTTTGGAAAATTAAATTGATTTGAATTGATAAAATCGAGTCTGAGTATTTCGCAGCGGAAAATAATAATAATAATAGGAATAAATATAGGGGGCAAAATAGTAAAATGATTCTTAACCAGCTGTTACCCGCGTTTTCATACGCATTAATATGGGAGTTCCTGCGGAAATTTCGGGATAAAAAGTATCTGTAGTCTGTACCCTTGAAAATGTGTACTTAAATGCATTCATCGGTTGAGTAGTTAAGGCGTGAAAGGGTAACTAACAAACTCACATTCACATTTATAATACTAGTTTCTTCACATTCACTTTAATGTCAATAAGGTGAAGTTTTTATTTTACCCAAAAACATTTGTCATTCAATTTTGTTTTATGGGTTTTCAATTTTGTTTACATTGATGATTTTTACCCACGGCATATAAAAAGCGTATTGAGTGAGATTTTTCTTTGTTTTTTTTTTATGTGATTGGTCACAAAAGCTATAAATATCGGTTGCAATCACGGCGCAAGTATCCTAAACATAAACTGTCTGTGGACTATCAAGTGACAGATATACGAGCCGCGCGGGCGGCGCCTGCGCATGCATTCCGTACGGTGCGTTACCGCTATCGAATCCATACTTCTATATCCTTACTATTATAAATGCGAAAGTGAGTTTGTTTGTTTGTTTGTTATGCTTTCACGCATCAACGGCTCAAGCGATCATCATGATATTTTGCACATAGTATAGTGGCAGGAACTAGAAAACAGTTACAAACATGTGAGTCATGTACGTACATGTAAGTTTATTTGCGTTAAAAATCCTTACTATTTATTATGAATGCGAAAGTGAGTTTGTTTGTTTATTTTTTTTTTACCTTTTCACGCCTTAACGGCTCAACCGATCGTCATGAAATTTTGCATACACGTTGTCAAGGGTACAAAAAAAGACATAAAGTACTTTTTATTCCAGAATTCCCTCGGGAACTCTGAAATTAACGAGAGTTACTATTTAACAAATTAAAATGAAAGATTTTTGTCAATATTCAGTATAATATCAATCTCTTTTTATTAAATCATCAAGTGTCCAATTTTTTTAGATCAATTTAAACGTTACAAGCATTTTGCGATATAAATTATCGATTTTCTGCTATTGAAAACGGAAAACTGAACCTTGTGTTTCACAAAGTTCATCCCCATTGGGAATTGAACCCAGAACCGCTTCTTGCATAACTAACTTATACGTCATGGTGATCTTTTGCGTCAAAATATTCCTACCCATAAATACTCGTATCTAGTGATATTACGTAGCGATTGTTTTCTTTCTGGTAAAAATATTTTGTCTAAGTAATCTAAAATTCTCTGTTTCAGGTACTTACTATAATTTGTTTCGACACCAAAACAATCTACGAAACGGTAATGTTGACCTCAGTTTTATTATAATCCTCATACATTTTTTAAGCATTCACGCGTGAATCTTGCAATTCCGTGTGCGAATAGTAATTCGAGCGATTCAAAAATCGACCCCCTGGTTTACTCCTTATAAATCAGCTAATTACAAGTGAAAATCCCGTCAAAATTGATCCAACCGTTTCATAGATTCACCCGCGTGAGTTTCGGAATTCCCGCAGGATCTCTTTATATCTGGAACCTTGCGGACGTAGACTGAACAACTCGCCAAAGTTTCATCACAATCAGACCAATGGTTTAGAAACGCATAGAGGACAGACATACAAACATTGATTTTTATTTATAAAGAAGCAGACGAAGATATAATTATAGACCATTCTAAGATCTAAGGAAACGTCGTACTCATGACGGAATAAAGTACCTTATTCACATTATTTTAAAGCACAAAACTCAACAAACAGCGTCAGTTTGCGCGAGTTGACAATTGAAGTCTGCATTGGATTTTTTTTTTTCACCTAAAATAACAAATCGAAAAAGCGCACGAGCGCGTCAATCTGCGCTGACCCTTGCTTGAAGGCATAATAATTTCACATTACATAAGGACGCCGATAAGCAATAACATGTTAACCCACAAAATTAAGTTACCTATTCAGAACGATTTATTGAGAGTTAGGGAATGTTTTTTAATCATGTGTTTACCTTATTACATTGTTAAAGTATGTAACTAAATATTGAATATAAAAAATGTTGACAGAAAATGGCGCTATAATTTTAAAACACAATTTACTCAAAATTTCTCCAGTGTGGGTTAACACACTATTGCTTATCTAAGTCCATAAATTAGTGTCGCTTATTATGCTTATTATCCAAGATAGTATGTAAATGATAAGTTCCTGCGCAATGGCAGTGAGATCGTTGTTTAAGGCTGTTATTAGAAGATTTATTGCATAGGTATAGGTAGGTAGGCTTCAGACCGGAGGCTTTAACGGTCTCTTCGATTTACATCTCTGCAACTTGAGTCTGTATGCGCTTTGGAGAGTTAGTTAGGTCTAGAACGAGCCGACAAATTGGCGCAATTGTATATCAACTGTAATAAATTGCGTGTTTGTCTGTGTGATTGCGAAGTGTTCATCGGCTCAAGTTTTCTTTTTGGACAATACTGCTGCGGAACTCCTAAAGAATAGGTACTTACTAAGAAAAACCTTGAGGTTTGATTAGAACCGGCGCGGCGCTTCGCAAGTCCATACTTATATATTGGGGATGATGACAATGTATAAAAATCAAAATTCTATTTTGTCCGTCAGATTGTACAAAAATAATATAGAATGAGATTTTTTTCTTTTTCAAAGTATTCAAAAAATACTTAAATAAAACGCATTTAAGTTTAGCAGTGGGAGGTCGCGACGTCATAACTTTGCATAAAGTGTACCTACTTGTGACGTCACACGGAATTTCAACTCAATGTATCGCCGTTATTTTTTTATTACCTACGTAAACAAAGGAAAAATACGCGTCCGATATTTTTTATTAATCTACAAGATGGATTAAAAATTAAAATTTAGTCTATTTAGTCTAAGAATGTATTATCATCATCACAAAAACTTACATTATATTTCACGAGTGAAGCGATCATCCTAAAAAAACTGTTCGTTCTAGGGATTTGACCACAGGACTTGTTGTTTTCAATGTTGGAACCGAGAAATTTTCTAACATAATTTTTGATATTAAACATTCTGAACATAACAATATTTGCAAAGTTAACCTCAAAGGATTAGATACCCCAACTTGTGAAGTTAAGCGGGCTTTAGCCGCGGGACCGCAAAAACCGAAGGGATTCACCCCGACAGTACAGGTACCTAACGCCACTTGCATCCTGGACTCTCATTAATATTAATCACCAGAGAGCGTGGAAATTGTGGGCCAGTAATATCCTGAGACCCCACATCTCTGGGTCAGAACAAATTGAAGGGAAAAATTAGCTAATCCTCTATTACTTCCGTAGTATTTCCAAATGTCCAAATAACAAAGGAGAAAATCGTACATTGTTATCCTAGGGGTGAAAGTGACTTATTTAGTCCCGAGACGGGGTTTGGCCTGAGCGTAGCGAGGGCGCCAATAGATCGAGGGACTAAATAAGTCTTTCTCCCGAGGATAAAACTGTGCTTTTCATTACGAATGCAAGGAAAGTCAAAATAAAAATAGGAATTAGCTAAAGAAAAAATGAGTGAATTTTATTTTATTGTACCTACTTAAACTTTACGTTATTTCAATTTTACATCGCGCTGGCTTTATAGAAAGTTGGAACATGGTTCAATAGAAATGTGAAAATAGACCTAGTTTTTTTTTTATAATTTGACAGTTGTCAGTTGAAAGCGATTCTCCCTAGGGCTGAAAAGGGTTACTTTCAACCCGCTTCTCAGGCAACTTCAGACCTACTTTCCGAGTATGAGTAATGAAAAAATATTTTTCTTTTCTTCTCCTATCCCTGCCTACTCCAGAAGGATCTGAATTATGGACTTTTGGCGCGTTTTCAGCAGTAACGGACGTCAGTTTTATTTCTTTGTTTTACAAATTAGTTTATCGTGATTAATTATGTGTGAATGTGGTGGATTTAATTGCATAATAGTAATCCATTAGTGCTGAATAGTGTGTGGAAACAGTGAAATAACATGAAATGGGGCGTTCATCTCGAGGTTGTCGCTTTACTATACAACTTCCCACAGAGGGTCCTATTAAGGTTCAACTGTGAAGAGTTGCTGCCAAAAGTTCCGGTAAAGCATCGAAATGCATCTTATCAATGTAATTCGATGTAAATAACTTCAGAAGAAAAAAAATACAACTGAATTGGCTGTATGGACTTAATTACCTTTGCCTTTCCCATTGGGGTAAAATTAACAAAAAAAAAGGATCTGAAATGCGTGAAGTAGCTGCGGTTCAGTTAGCGAGGTTCCATGTCCAGCCAAATAGCAATTACCGTGTTGACCATCCTTAATAGAACCAATCATTTATGATTCCGTATACAGATTGGTAACTAATAGCGCTACGCATTAATATGATAATGCGTGGACGCCATGTGTTGGGTGCCGGCCAAAATATCCACAGATAATAATTTTTACTGCATTATGCTTAAAAGCAAATTGTGCGACGTCGCCTCTTGGAACTATCGATTCGTGAGCTACATAGTAGCGCTTCGTTGAGGTACTTGTGTACAAAAGAGTTGCTATAAAAAAAGTGCGTAGGTACATTTTAAACTAAACTATCATCAAAGTTTTGGTTTTAAAGTCAAGACCTAGGATATTTTTGTGCTATAGCAAGAAAAACTTTCGTTTAGGATTTTAGATCCGCCATGGATGTAAAAAAAAGAACAGCAAATACGTAATGGCGACCAAAATAAGCGGCTAGCGTTCGATTTTCAAATTTTCCCAGGCCCAAGTAGATATTTCAACTAAAACAAAAGCTACTTGCCTCCAACCGGTTATGGAAATAGAGCTTTTTACAATAATAATATGCTGTTAGTCTATGATTTGTGTCAATAAACTCTTGATGCCTTCCGGATATTTCATTAGGCAGCTGTTTTGTTACTAATTGCACGACGATTTATAGGTTTATTGCGGGGACAATTCATCAACTCGCATTATTATAGAGGTAGATAACAATGGCACAATGAATGCGAGAGCACTCGACCGTGTTATATCGATTATTTTGTACAGGTACATACGTAATAATATGTCCATTCTCTGCTATATTAGCGCTACAGCTTTATTATTTTAGAAAATAAATCGGTCAGTATTTGTACCGTGGTGAGATATAGACGTTATATCTAGCCTGTGCTTATTTTCAAAGGCAATAAATCCTTTACTGAGGCCAAAATAGAGCAGCTATCTGACATATTTTGTTTATTGATGAGATATCACTATGACGGCTTTTCAATATCATATTATTTCAATATATAAACTAACGACAATTACTTTGCCCAGTTTTATTTATTTGAGTCATTCCTCAATTTAGAAAACGTACCGGACATACCAAAATGGTCAACAACACTTATCTAAATTCCTGTGACGTAACCGCGGTGATATTAGTCGACTCTTGTGACTCCATGCCTGCTAGTCTGTCACTGATATGATAACGTATTATATACTAGCTGTTCCCCATGGTTTTTTCCGAGTTAAATTCAGAGTTCTTGTGGTAATTGCAGAATAAAAAGTGACCCTAATAGTACGGGAGATACCGATGCTAATTCGGGAGTGACTCGAGCGTCGTTGGGACCTATTGGGTTTTGAAGATTAGGAGATATAAACAAAATAAGGTCATATGATATTTTTTCATTCACCGGTGGGTTTAGCTTCTACAGGCTTTCAAAAATGTAAAAAAAAATATTAAAATGGAAATACTCGAGCGCGTCAGATATTGTAGTTTAGATACTCCAAGGTGTCCCTGATATCGAAAATATATTCATCTGCCGATTTGCGTGGTGGGGGTGGCCATACGGAAGTGGAGAAAATGAAAAAAAAAAAAACATTTACTCCAGCGCGTCAGATATTCAAAGGGGATGTTAAGTGAGCCCTAAAAATGCTCCCCTTCGAAAATCTGCCAATTTGGAGGTGACGCAAGGTAGTAGCGAATTTTTGAAAATGCAAAAAAAAATCTCAATTTTGAAATACTCGAGCGTGTCAGATTATTTTACCGAAGGTTCAGCTTGCACTTCAAGTTATGTTGGCTTAAAATCTGACAATAATTTTGAGGGGTATTATTAATCTGACTGCTAGAAACAAAAATTATGATTTATTTTTAAGATTTTTTTTTCTTTCTGACGTAAGTTTAATAACTTTATGAGCTATTTCTTGTTCACAAAAAACACACTTTATATTTCTATGAAATATGTAAAAGCTCACAAAATATTATTCACAAAACTAACTTTAAAGCACAAACAAGCCAGAGCGTTTTACATATAATAACATGAACGCGTTGTTTTGTGATAAGCTTTATTATATAATATATATATAATTACATTAAAATGAAAGGTTATAGGTGAACCTATAGTTTGATGTAATACTTACCTTAACTTATTTTAATATGTATTTTAACCGACCAAAAAAAGTTTTAATTTGACACGTTTAGCGCCGTGATATAGGTACTGTGATGACATTATAGCGACGGAAAGTAGTGTGAGGACGGTGCGAGAGAGTGAGAGATAGAGAAAAAGTAAAAGGGAAAGAAAGACAGAGATATGAATAGGTACATGTTTCACTGCAGCTGCTCGTTCGATTCGAAGACGATTTTTGTTTCTTCGGCTTATGAAAATCGGCAGATTATATTTTTCCCGCTATCCTTGAGTTATTTACTTTAAAATAAAAAATAAATCAACTGCGCTCGAGAATGTCGAAGTTGCGTTTTTTTTTTGCAAGTTTGTGATCCTCTAACTCCCTTACGTCACGTTCAAATGGTCAGATTATTCATATACATACTTCTCACTATGTAATTAACCCACCATATCTTAATCTGACGCGCTCGAGTATTTCTAGTTATCGATTTTTTTTTACTAATCTGATCGGTTATTCTAGACGCACCCACCAGTGTAGAGGGCCTATATTTGGTGGAGGTACTCAACATGGTGCAAGGTACCCCCCTTATGTTCATCTGACGCGCTTTAGCTAATCCACAAATCCCCTCTTGGCGGTCCGTACTATAAAACCTTCCTGTCCTTTTCTGTACCTCTGACAACGTATCATGATGGGTTGAGGTTAAAGGCGTGAAACTTTTGTGTTTATCATATTTTTATGGATGTTTACATGGATATTGCATGTTTTAACTTCAAAAGTTAACGGCTAAGTCATAACTAGTAGTAGTCAAAGACTCGAAATGTATAATTCTCTTAAAAAAAACATTGCAACGGTTGCAAATAAGACCGTATCCGGAAAAATAATTTCAAGAGACTTTTGTAAAGTAAAAATTAAATGAAAAAAATCTTTTTAGCATCAAAAACGTATTCATAAACGTACCTAGGTATACAGCGTGAATTAAAATTTAATTATTAACCATGAGTTTTCTCATTTTCTGTATCTTCCCTCACCATATTGTGCTTCCAGCCAGTTTCCCGCTTCATTTGCCACCGAGTGGCTTGTTTTAATGCGAATGCACCGTTATTTATTTAGTCCGCAGTAAGTGCCACTCAAAATAGTGTCTTAATTAACCAGACACTGAGAGCTGCAGACTTTAGGGTGACGGCTCATTAAATATCCGGCAGAGGGCGCACTAAAACGCTGTCAGCTATTATTATTGATTCCAAAAAAAAATTGCAAAATTTATTGTTAAATTATATTTTGTTGCTCATTGCGCATGTAATTACCGCGGGTGAAACAACTAGTACATAATATGTAAGTTTTATCGTTTACTAAAGAAATTCGGATATTACCAAGGCAACAAAAACTAGACTCGTTAGATCCTTGGTGTTCCCAGTGTTGCTGTACGGTGCAGAAACATGGACCGTAAAGGAGAGAGAGCGGAAACGCATCGATGCCGTGGAAATGTGGTGCTGGAGAAGAATGCTGCGCATATCGTGGACCCAGCATCGCACCAACATTTCTATCCTCAGGGAGCTCAAAATAACGCAAAGACTCTCGGCAATTGTCCACTCTCGAATTTTGAGCTACTTTGGCCACGTTATGCGCAAGGAAGACGATGCTATGGAGAGACTCGTTGTGCAGGGCAGAGTTAATGGCTCGCGATCTAGAGGGTGCTCCCCATTGCGATGGACTGACCAGATAAAAACCCTCACGGAATCGTCTCTAAACACGTGTGTGCGGAATGCCTCGGTTAGAGAGAGATGGCGGGAGACAATAAAAAAGGCCGTGCAACGACCTCCGTGACCACGACTACTCTGCCAAGAGTAAACGATTAAGAAGAAGAAGAAAGAAATTCCTTATAGCACAACTTTAACCTACGCGTAAAATCTCATCCACGATAATTGGCCGAAGCTTATGTAAAGGACCCAATAAGATGCGAATATTCTTGTTCTTTGATTTTGCCGCCCCTTTTATCGCCTTAATTTGATCCTCAAAACACAGTACCTAACTGTAAATCTCCTCCCATTGCTTCTGGAACAAAACCCGCTCCCGCCTGTGAGTGTGTCCGCACATTTTCGCCTAGGTTTGCATTTTCCTTGCCGCTCATAAATTCATAATCAAATAGTGGACTCCGGCTTTGGCTCGTTACGGGACGTTCAAATTTTATTTAATTTTTCGCTTCGCAGTGCTCTGAGGGAGCTCCAAGCCTTTATACCCGGACCTGTGACGGGGATAGACGTAATTCTATTATCATCTATGTATAGACTTTGTACCTGTCGATCCCGCATTGCTCTATCTGTACCTACAGTTTTGTGTCGAATATTGCGGTTGGATAAAATTAATATTTGTTTAAAGCTGAAATCAAGTACCTCGTTTCAGCATTAAAGCTTAAAAATTAATTTGTGTTTAGATTAAGCGAAATTGCGAAAATCCTAAACCTAACCAATAATATTATGTAGACAATAAAACTAAACGCAAAAATAGGCGTGAACATACAGTTTTTATAACATGTTTTTTCAACATACAAAATGGCCGACCTGCTCAGATCGCATCGGTATTTACGTGTATATCGGCTTAGTATTAATTTTGTAAGTTGAACAACCCACTGCGCAGCTCCTTATAGGATCCACTCAACTGCTAACTTAATTAACTAAAACTTTCAAACTTCCATAGTTTCTTGGAGAGTCGCTCATTCGTTTTAATAAAATGTATATTGTTTGAGAGCTACTTCAAACTTTGGAATATTGTTTGGCGAATTCAATTTTATCTGCAACGAGTCTTGTATACTAAAATCTAGGTTGGCTTTTGAGAATAATTATTATCTGACTAGCTGTTCCCCACGGTTTCACCCGCGGTAATATGGGAGTTCCCGCGGGAATTCCGGGATAAAAATATCTTATGTCCTTCTTTGTACCCCTGACAACGTGTAGATTGGTTAAGTAGTTAAGGCGTAAAAGCGTAACAAACAAACAAACATAAATCCACATTCGCATTTATCAGTGTCAGGCGCTTTTAAAGTTAGCTTTTCTGACATCTCCTGCCTTAACACACCGGTTCATCCATTTTAATTGAAACCTTTGTTATTTGCATGTTTGCTACCTCGTCGTTCGGATTGTGTTTCTCAAGTACTATTGTTTGTTACCAATCAAAGCTTTGACCCACAAACTTACTTGTGCAATGCGGGTGTAATGGCGGTCCTCTGGGACGTATTGTTGTCTCCGATTAGTTTAGCGACATCCGTATGAAGACACACCTCAGCGAGGTCGATGACACTGTAGGCAATATGGCTGCCGAATTATTAATGCTCAAGTAATTTTATTGTGTCGAGATTTACATTTTGATTGGTTGTTATTCTTATGATTTGAAAGAATAATGTCACAATACTTCTACGTAATACTCTTGAGATACATGTAAACTCTTTGATAAGCAGATTTAGGCAGAGCTTTGAGTAATTTGTGCACGCACATTCACTGAACCTAGATTCAAGAAGCCCTGTGACTTTCACGACCACTTCCGATGCATTTAAAGTAAAAAAACAATTTAAACTAGACAAATAAATTAAAGAATATCAAATAGTAACTAGGATTTTGATCTGTAATATAAATTCTTGAAACTCACAAAAACATGACTATAGAATAGAATAGAATAGAAAAAAGTTTATTTGATACCATAAAGATAAAACAAGTACAAGCGTGAGTCTTAAAACTAGAATACTTGGTACCAAAATGGCTACCACTCAGCATTATGCCGTGGCACTAAGTTCCACGACGCTGATTTTCAGTGGCGACCGTAGAAGGGAGATGGCTTCACACTACCAATAAGACCGTCCACAATCTGCATTTCTTAGTTTCAAAAATAATTTAAAAAGTAAAAATAGAGTAAGTAGATAATAATAAAAAGTGAAGAAAAAACAACACATTAAAAGCCAAGTAAATTATCATAATGTATGTTGCGGGGTATGCCTAAGAAGACTAAATATATAATCAGAAATAAATCTTTACTAATACTATAAATGCGAAAGTAACTCTGTCTTTAACTACTTAACTACTTATTATTATTATTCAAATATTAAAGTGCCAGGTTTTTAATCCAAAAATACGAAAAGGAATGCATTTTGATCTTCTAAATAAATAAACCTATCTCTATCAGCCATGTGGTAGGTGTCTTCCTGGCAAATTAAGATTATTTATTTCCATTTAATAAACGCTTGCGTTTCCAATGCGTATTTCTAAACTAATTCCACACCAACTGATGTTACATGCGTTCAACCGCACACGACTATCTCTGGTAATGTTTCCTTGCTTATCTGTCTAATGCTCGATATTAGGGGCATTGCTCAAATAGGATCGTCGGTTGTTTCTCGGCTATTGATCACTACGGTCCGGTGGTTCCCTTTCAAAAACATACCGGAATTCCTTTGGTGTTCCGTGTTTAACTTCTTGCGAGTTTTGCCTTTATCCTTGCAAAATTCCAATTCTGCATGCTTTCTACATTCTCAAAACGACGCTTTGACTTTGTTATGGCATGATTTCTTATATTCTCTTTTTTGGGGTGAGTCAAACTACACTACACTAGCAAATATCTATAATAGTTATAGAATCTGCTGTGTCTGGTTACTGCCATTTTGTTCCGCTTTAATCTGTGGATTGATAAAGTGCCGGTTGTGCCAATATCTAAGTTGTGTTTCATTTTCTAACGAAATAATTATATCATGATCTGAACTGGTCCTGTCTGAAAAAGTCAATTTGATGCAAATGTCTATAGCTGCAAATCATTCTCAGTATACAGCAGGCTGTATACAGCGTATTACACTAAGGTGTAGATCGTGCTTTCGTAAGCGTCTACAATCATTAGTCTCTCACAATAAAAGATACCCTTACCCTTAAGACTGTACTTAACTATTGAGTTGTGTTGAGACTAAAGATATATCACGTTTATGACCCAGTGATACAAGTTGTCAAGAGTAAAGAAAAAGAAATAAGGTACTTTTAGCCCAGAACTACCCCGGGATCTCCGAAATTAACGAGGACAAAACCGCGGGGAACAACTTGTAAAAATATCACGAAAAAGCTGGCTAGAAATATTAAATTGCATTGCGCTAAAACAATAGATGGGGAGTTAAAACCGTGCTCCCACCGCGCGGGGCGCCGAGTTAGATGGGATCCTAAATTGACATCCATCCGGTGTGGAGATGGCTTGTCTGTAAACCAATTGGATTAAACACATCTCCCTTTGTTCGTTGCCATTGTGAAAAACTGAAAACGAGTTGTGAATAATACTCGAATAACTTATCTGTTGGTAGATTGTTTGAATGACTCACTGGGGCCAATAATTTTCTTAAACTTAAAATTAAACTCTGACAAAAGTAGCCTTAATTACTCTCTATACATCAATCTGCCAGTTAAAGTCTCATCAAAATCGGTCCGAAGACAAGCCGGAAGCAACAGATAGACAGACGAAGATTTTACGAATTGAGTTTTTGTTATAACTTTCAATAAGCGTTTAGTTAAATACTGCAGTTATTTTGATATTAGATGTCATATAGATAATGTAAATGAAGGCAGAAGTGGGATCGGTTGTCGTGGAATCGTTGTTAAAGCTTAAATAGGAAATTTTTCCAGCAAGAGATATTTTCGGCTGTTCCGATGATGATATCAAAACTTAAAGGTTTTTGTAATTACTAACCCATAATTAGGTTGCCTATTCTATGAATGTTATATAGATCAACTTGTAAAGACAGTGGCAACATTGTTTAGGGCGTATGTTTAGCTAATTAGTTTGCGTAATGATGCCTTTTATCTCATTAACTCTAAGAATTCGAGGGAATTCCGATATTTATCTGACACAAATCTAGCTATTATTTTTTGTTGCTGTTGGTCTGCGGTTTTGCTTTGCATGATGTTTAAAAGTAGTTTGATACCACTCTTTTGTATCATAATTTTATGTTTCATGTTTGAACTAGTCATGTCGTTTATTTTTTTTTTCATAGACTACGATGAAACAAGTCCTATGTTTAAAAGTAAATTTAAAAATATGTGAGTTAAAATTCGGTTTATTTGTAATTAGTTGACCACCCACTCGCATTAATTTCGGGGTTCCCGTGGGAGTTCCGGGATAAAAAGTAACCCTATGCTCCTCAGGAACACTGTTGCTTCCTATAAGTAAAATAACTTATCGGTTAAGTAGTTTTAATTTTATGCATTAAAAACAAACAGGGAGTTTTTGCGTAATGCATAAAAATACCTATACTCACACATCACGATAAATAAAGAACTCTGCTTTGTTTTCTTTAACTGTCTTAAATGTAGATACTTACTCCATCTTTTTCACTTAACTGCTACTAGAAATAACATTTTTATACCCATAATTGTAACTAAACGTAGAAAATAGCTTTTAAGATATTTTCTTTTTAAGCTTGCGACGCAAATTTACCCACCAATTACTTATACCTACTCTATTACAAACCGCTAAGTAAATTTCTACTGATAAAAAAGTTAAGTTTGCACAGTTTTAAAAGGGGTTCGCTGTACGTACCGAATCCCAGATTTATTTTAAAAAGCATTTTCATGAACACAAACTTTCTCGATCCGTTTATTTTAATGAAATCCTTCTGTATGATGATGATCCCAATTGAAAAAGTTATATATCTCCTCTTTGATTAGGTACGTTATAGAATTGTTTTTGTTTTGCGAAATGAGAAAATTGTTATCCTTTATTGGCTATCACATAAATTGCTTTCTCAATTACATAATATATTCAGCTAAACTTTTTTTCAAATTCGTTTTCATATCGTATTAGAATCATTTAGGATTAATTTTAACATTGCATTTCTGAATTAGTTGTGCGTTCGTTTAACGTTTACTTTAAGGAAATCATTGATAGGAAATTTGAAGGTTTCGTTTAAGTAAAAGTTTCTATCTAAAGATATTATTTAGCCCCTGCATGTCGAAGTTATTAAAATCATACATAGGTATGCGGTTTTCGTCAAACTCTGAACTGAACTCTCTTATATTTTAACTATTCTGTTTGGAATTGAATGAAATGTGGCAGAATTTCAAAGTTCTGAACATGTATGCCCGTTGAATCCCACTTTTTGTTTCATATTTCAGATGTTACATGACTGAATTCTTACTAAGCATAAAGCAACATATTTCCAAAAAATATCATCAAATTTTATATACGAGTAATATTGTTTCAAAAAGTAAGTTTCACTTACAAAATTAATTCAGAAATAAAATCCTTTAACTATTCCACGAGGATATAGCGTTACATTAATATCTCTCGAGCACTAACATACATAAATCCTAAAGCTGAATAAGTATGAACGTTAAGGTATTCCAACAGGACAGCGCGTCGGCGTGGGCACGACAGGACCTAGGTATTATAATTATGTAGAAAAAAAAACCAACATATGCATGCGCGGGCGACGGTCGCACGACTTTTGCATATCGACAGCGCATGAGTGCCCCCGAGAACTGTGTAGGCACTAGGCAGTGTAATGGCGATCCTTCGCCGAACGGACGCGCGCCAAGCGCCATTTTGAATTACGAAAAAAAAAATAATAACATCGACATTCTTCTAATCGTTCGGAAATTCTTTCGCCGCGGATACTGATTCATTGAGACGTTTTAATAATATCGTTCTGTGTTTTGTGATTATTGAAAGTGTTGAAAATTGTGCTTGTGATGGTTTTTTTTATTGGAAATAAAAGACGTATCACCTGAATTAAAAGTAAAGATCAGTGAAGTTATACCCTTAGCTGCAACAGTGATTCAAATACTCTGTTTTGGCTTTCTAGGAGTATGAAAATAATTGGCATGATTCTATTAGGTAGATCTTGTACATACCTGATTATTTTTTTCAACTTTGATATATTATAGCGTTTGTATTTTTAGTTCATTACGTACTAGCTGTTCCCGCTAGGTTTCATCAATTCAAAATGTACATATTTTGAAATCACTTCGGGAACTCACTGTAGCTTCGATTCGGTCAATAAATTTTCAGAATCGGTTCAGTTGATCCAGTGATTATCTACTACATCTAAAGTCTAAACTTACAAAATTACCTTTCAATTTTATTAGTGTAGGTAGAGTCAAAATTTAGAACTCTACATATTTTTTTAGATACACGCGTCTGTTTCCCGGAATTGGACTCGGTTAAAAAATTTGTAGTCGAAATCGTACCCATTGTCTCTATAGGTAAAAAATATTTGCCGTGTGTTAGTTTCGCTAAAACTCGAAAATGGCTCGACCGATTTGATTTTTTTTATTGAGTTCATAAATGTCTGAACAAAGTTGATATTAAAGAAGATCAACAGCTGGTCTGTAATAAATATTCATTACTAGCTTTGCCCGCGGTTTTGCTCGGACTAATGTAGAGTTTTTCAATCAATTATTATCTAGGTATCAATATCATCTATATAGGGATGAAAATGAATAAAATGTCCTTTTTGGCAACGTTTATGCGAAATTCAGGATTATTTACCTTCAGATCTGACTAGCTGTGCCCCGCGCTTTCACCCGCGGTAATTTCGGAGTTCCCGCGAGAATTCCGGGATAAGAAGTATTCTATGTCCTTCTCTATACCCCTGATAACGTTCATACCAAATTTCATCCAAATCCGTTGAGCCGTTTTTGCGTGATTGAGTCACAAACATCCAAACATCACATTTATAATATCAGTAGTATTACAACTGGATACATATTAGAATCCTGGAACTCATGGACAAATATATTAAACAGGGGTCTCTATAATTAAGATACCTCTATAGTTGATTAACTGGATATTTGGGTCATGTTTTATAATACCCGCGAGTCGTCATAAAAACTATATTGATATAGAGATTAACGCATCCACGCATTGCGCTGGTAATGTAAGTCGATCGGGCACAGTCGGCGACAAAATTCATTCGAATACATGCAGAGTTTTAATGTAGAATGTATGATATGATCTTATGTAGAGATTTTATGTAGTTACTTAATGTATTATCGGATTAAACATCTCAAAACTTCTAAAGCGATTTCGCATAAATAATTTCAAAACTTTATATTTTGAACTCATAAAATGCAAATTTTGGCCATATTTTTTCGCTTCATTGACCTTTTTAATGTCCCTATTATGGAGGCACATCGAAGCTCGTACCAGAGAGAAAAAAGAGAAATGGGTTTTATATCTTTTTTATGAATTAAACGCAGCCCGCGTTTAAAAATTATTATTAAATTAAAAATTTATTAAAAATTGAAATAAGTAAGGTAAAATATGCTGGTTCTTTGTAAAGTTATATAATAATATTAAATAAATAAAGGAAAAAAATTCCTGTTGTCAGTTGGAACAGTTCGAAACGACCCTGTTCTAGAGTTCAACTGTACACATTTTTGTGGCCGACTGTACACTAATAGGCTTATCTAGTTACTGCACTTGATACGTATATCGAGTGACGTTTGTACTTGCATGTCATATTAGCTTTTCTGTATGTTAAATGATTGACGGGTACGGAGCTTTTATCATCATCATCTTCAAGATAATGGTAATTGGTAGGTACTCTTTGATCAGCGTAAAACGAAACTTTTCGTCAAACTGCGGTTCAGTCACAAACCTTTGTTGATGCATTCGGAGTTCTTTTGATGTTTACACAAACCGAAAGAAAAAAGAGACGTGTACAAACCAAAATTAGAACTACAAAAATACCTATCTACGCAATGTAAAAATAATTGTTACTGATGTAGGTACATACAATGGCAGTGTTCATGAAAGTCTGTAACTATAATAATTTATTATTAATATTATTATCATTAAGTTATATTATTATTATTAACTAGCTGTGCCCCGCGGTTTCACCCGCGTTTTGAAATTCCCGCAAGAACTCCAAAGTAGCCAAATGTATTTCTTACAACATCAGCTAATTAGCCCTGAAAGTCCCGTCAATATCGGTCCAACCGTTTCGGAGATTCACCCGCGTGAGTTTCGGAATTCCCGCAGGAACTCCAAACTTCTTTTATATAAACCTTGTCTTGACAATAACGAACACAAAAAAAAAACAATTATCAAATTTGGTGTAGTCGTTTGGAAGTTATGCGGTTAGCAACACATTTGGCGATTCATTTTTATTATATAGATAAGAAGTACCTTCCTCCCTGGTACTCTTTATCGGATTAATAAGTTCATTTCCAATACAGAATTTCTTTATGAAATGAAAATTCTGTTATTTATGTATTTTTTGTCTAGTAGGTAGTTCTGGATTTATTTAAAAACAGGTATTTTAAGATTTAAAAAAAAAAAACATTTGTTTAGACATAGATAAGCAATAGTGTGTTAACCCACACTGGAGAAATTTTGAGTAAATCGCATTTTAAAATTATAGCGCCAATTTGTGTCAACATTATTTCATGTTCAAAATTTTATTGGTATTTAAAGTAAAATATAGCTAAAAAGCGTTCTGTGACTCTCAATGAAGCGTTTTGTATCAATAACTTAATTTTGTGGGTTAACATGTTATTGCTTATCGGCATCCATTTAACTAGATTTTCAATAAACAATAAAACAGTGAAGACTTCTTCAAGGCATAATTAACATTTTTAGATTTAGGATGCACAATCAATTGGCATTTATTAGTTCTTCTGTTCAATGGATAAATAAAATAATTCTGCCGTTGACTCCTAAAACGCTTCTTAAACATTGACTTGTTCCTACCGCGTTATGTTTATCGCTTCTCGTCACGTATTGAGAATGTACGGACATGAGTTTATGTCGAACTATGTATATCTACACTAACATCGCTACACTACATTAAATTATTTCAATAATTATTAAGTTATGTTATATTGCTTAACTAACAATTTTCTTACACTTATAAAAGTAGATGTTAGTCAATGAACACGTAGAGTTTTGAAAAAATCGAAATACATATGTACTAACATAATATTCTAATATTCTTTCCCTCGGAAATTCAAAAAAGTATCCCATGTCACTAAGAGTACTGCAGCTTCGTATTAGTGAAAGATTATCCCTTATACATCCAAACTGACAATCTTTAATTATTTGTGATATTAGTGTAAAAGTATGCTAATAGGGATGCTGACAACTTTTGAAAATTATAATTTTAATTAGTCCGTCTTTTAGAAAATTAAAAATCATTAGGCACGTATTTTTTTATTTTTCAAATAAATGAAAATACACAGAGATAGCGCATTAAAGTTTAGGGTGGGGGCTCGTGACGTCACTTGCCGCTACATGCCGCCATACAAACTGCACTAGTTAGTGACGTCACGCGAAATTTTATACTCAATGTATCGCTGTTATTTTTTGATTACGTAAAAAAAGAAAAAATACGTGTCCAATATTTTTTATTAATCTACAAGACGGACTAAAAACAATTAGTCAAATAGCTAATTATACAACTGATAGGCATAGATTTAGAACCTATCACGATTTAACATCTACATACATACCTATGAATTAAATGAAAATGAATCCTTATTTCCCTTGGTCACGGCATCACGCGTGAACGGCTGGACTGATCACCATTGAATTTTGCATACACGTTGTCAGGGGTACAGAGAAGGACATAGGGTACTTTTTATCCCGGCATTCTCGCGGGAACTCCTAAATTATCGCGGATGAAACCGCGGGAGACAGCTAGGTTATTATAACATAACGGGAACAATATCAAAGCGTGATTGTTAATGAGCTATTAATTGTTCTCATAAAAAAAAATATTCAATCTTTGAACTCGTAAAAACAAGCAGTGCATTGACCTCCGCGTACTATTGTTTAGCCGTATAAAAAATTGTAAACAATAACTTCTCACAACAATACAGTTATTATTGTTATTTGTAATTAAAAAAATAAAGTATTCTTTCGTTCAACTCGAGAGTATCCTGCGCAGTTGGTATTGAGCTATAATATTTTGAACGCAGATAAGCAATAACATGTTAACCCACAAAACGAAGTTATTAATTCAGAACGATTTATTGACATTTAGAGAACGTTTTTTAATTATGTGTTTACCTCATTACATTGTTTAAATATGCAACTAAATAATGAACATAAAAATTCTTGACACAAAATGGCGCTATAATTTTAAAACTTTAATTTACTCAAAATTTCTCCAGTATGGGTTAATACACTATTTCTTATCTATGTCCTTTTAAACATAAAGTAAAATTGCATGATTTATGACAGAAGCAAAAATTTTTTTAAGGCAAACTTTTATCATGAATTATTGCATACACGTTATCAGGGGTACAAAAAGGACATATTCAAGTTACTTTTAATCTGGGAATTTCCGAGTAAGCTTCGAAATTAACGCGGGTGGAACCGCGGGAACGGCTTGTAATGTATAAAATACAGGATCCCTTATCTCTACATTCTAAGTACATAAATTAAACAATGCGAGCTTCTGAAAATAAGCTCTGAAAACAAATAATCAACGAGCACATATTACCCTAATCTGGCAACTCGCGCGTAAACCTATCCAGTGTTGCCGCCCCGTGACTGGCGTACGAAAAAAAAGGCGCGAACTGGGAACACGCGTCACGCGCCATCTTTATTCCGAACATGGCGCAGATCGAATGTCAAACGATTCGTTTTCACTGTGCTTTCTCGTGAAATTCACTTTCCGATCTATTTATTTTCATACATCCGGAATCTGGATTTAATGGAGTTTTTAGACAAAATTAATTTTAAATATTTAGGTTATTTTTGTTTATAGAATTTGAACTCGGTTAATGTGATAGTGTGTATTGACTAGATCAATAATGAAGACAACTGCAAAAGTTTTGTTCAATTCCTTACGGTAGGTTCTTGTGTGATACGTACACAAAAAACCTATTCATAGACAGACAGAAATTCGAAAAAACACGATATTTCTGTATGTACCTACTCTAGAGACTATTCTCCAGTTAGGTACGACTAATATTTTAATAATTAACCAGTCGACATAGTAAGTACTCTATGTCACTCAGGAACAACGTAGCTTCCAAGCTTCCTGTAAGTGGAATAATTTTTAAAATCGTTTCTGTAGTTTTTGAGTTTATCCATTACAAATGAATAAACATAAAAAAAAAAATATTTTCTCTTACTAATATTTGTAGTAATATTCGTTTGTATATTAATATAGAATCCTACTTTATTATAAATGTGAAAATGTGGATGGTTGGATGTTTGTTACTCAATCATGCAAAAACGGCTGAATGTATTTGGATGAAATTTAGCATACACGTTGTCAGGGGTACAGAGAAAGACATAGGGTACTTTTTATCCCGGAATACCCGTGGGAACTCCGAAATTACCGCGGGTGAAACCGCGGGGCACGGGTAGTATATTCATATTTATCAAGTTAGTAATCAAGCGCTCCCAACTTTGTCCAACTCCGACTCAAATTGGCTTATTTAGCCTCACACAGTCCCGCCAAAGCAAAGAGTAAGCCATCCGAGAACGGATGCCATTCGCCACGGTCTTTACTCGCCAAGAATAATATCCG
The DNA here is from genome assembly GCA_907165275.2 of Zygaena filipendulae. Classification (NCBI taxonomy): domain Eukaryota; kingdom Metazoa; phylum Arthropoda; class Insecta; order Lepidoptera; family Zygaenidae; genus Zygaena; species Zygaena filipendulae. Next base: position 464,514 of record OU015669.1, read on the forward strand.
GGAATAGAACCCGCTACCTCTAGCCTGAGTGCTGTTACACGAATATGTCTGATTATCTTAACAGAGAATTTAAGGCGATTTTTTTTCATTAGCTTTACCCGCGTTATTTTCCGCGGGAATTCCGAGATAAAAAGTACCCTATGTGTTAATCTGATGTTTAAGCTATATTATTGTAAAGTTTTATTTAAATCTATCCAGTAGTTTTTGCATGAAAGAGTAACAAACATCCATCCATCTATCCATCCATACATACTCACAAACTTTCGCTTTATAATATTAGTAGGATAAACGAGTTATCGCGTTAATTTTGAAGTTCCAGCGGGAAGTCCAGGATAAAAAGTAACCTATGTCCTCGACAACGTGTATGCAAGATTTCATGATGATCGGTTAAGTAGTTAAGACGTGACAGCGTAACGAACAAACAAACTCATATTTGCATTTATAATAATAGTTAGGATAAAGGTAAATTCCGTGTTTTTTTTTCTTTCTTAAAATCATGCTTTATAGATGCGATGCGAACGTAAGACTCTATTTTGTTGACCCAATGATTGAGTTATTCATCTATTATGCTATTATAACACTAGAAATAAATGGATATAGATAAGCAATAGTGTGGTACCCCACACTGGAGAAATTTTGAGTAAATTGTGTTATGAAATTATAGCGCCATTTTGTGTCAGCATTTTTTTATGTTCAACATTTTGCTGGTTAACAATGTAATAAGGTAAACACATTCTATAACTCGCAATAAAGCGTTCTGTGTCAATAAGTTAATTTTGTGGGTTAACACGTTATGGTTTATCGGCGTCCAAATCTCGTAAATTGTATGTTATTGTTAGAAATGTATAGAAGTCGTTTGAACGTTGCGCAGTTACAAACTCGCTCATGCACTTCCCGTTTAGTTAATTTAGAACTGATGGGCTACTTTGCACGCCACATTCACTTCACTTCACGCTCAGTTCAATTTCGAAGTAATTTTACTGTGAATTAACGTTCGGTAAGTCCAAATTGCCGGGTCCAGAATTTTGAAATTTTGCATGCCTCTTTTCATGTAGGAAATAAGAAAGGTTTTTTTTTAATTCCACCTCTAGGTGGGGGACAGCAAGTCATTTTATTAATTATGTTACATTAAAATTTGGAACTAGAACAATTTCTTGATTATTATGTTAAATTTTAAGTTCCTATATTAGCGTCTTACCTAATATTACTCGAACGGAACCTAAAACGATGATTAAAGTAATTTGCACATTATCTAAAAATAACTAAACGAAATGCTTTTCTTACAACAGTATAAGTTATAACAGTTTATTTATTTAGTTTATATATTTAGTTCTCAGTATGCGAAATATTACGACAACAATGCGCATGTTGACTAATTTTTTTTTTAGTCCGTCTTGTAGATTATTAAAAAATATTGGACACGTATTTTTTCTTTTGTTACGTAATCAAAAAATAATGGCGATATATTGAGTTGAAATTTCGCGTGACGTCACTATTCTGACAGTTTGTATGGCGGTTTTTGCGGTTAGTGACGTCACGACCCCCTCACCCTAAACTTTAATATGCTTTATCTCTGTATATTTTAATTTATTTAAAAAAGCAAAAAATACGTGTCTATTGTTTTTTTATTTTCTAACTGACGGACTAATTAGAATTTTGATTTTTAAAAGTAGGCAACATCCCTATTATGACAATTTGAATATTAAAAATCAAAGTACCTACCTTTTATCGACGCGGAGGTCGCGACGTCGCGCGACTCGCGAGTAAAAAGCACAGTACTATGATGATATCCTTATGATTTATAATTGTTTCACGTGAATTCCACGTGGTTCGTCCGTAATACACCGCTTGGCAAACAGTAAGTTGGTTCTCTGCGAGTGAACACTTTATGATGGCGCAATGCGGCCCTTAAAAATTATACTAAACAATGTTGCAGTCCGCAGGCGAATACTGTCGGGATTGTTGAAATTTATAACACTTGGCGGCTAATTTAACTATGTATACTGAGAAACTGGAAACTTGACCGCCTCCATTTTGTGGAGGGAACTGAGCCTCACATAAAAACAGACCACTTTAAGTCATAGTGATACTTGAAGGAAGGACTTGAAAGTTGAAGGTAGCTTTAACCATGACAAAGCTGAAAGAACACCTACTAATTAGTGTCTCTAATTATTTATTATTTAATAGTTTATCCTAAGTAACTTATACAACGTGTTAATGAATTGACCAAAAACCTGATACACCCGATGAAAAGGACCCCTCGATAGCGGTTGCTTGCTGAGCCCGGAAACGGACTGTTTTTCGATTACCAGCCCGGAAACGGGCTCTTTTATATACCAGTCCGGAAACGGACTCTTTTGTTTACCAGCCCGGAAACGGGCTTTTTTATTGACGGTAGCAGTGGACTGTATTGACGTGTAGAGTAAAGCCACTCTCTTCTCTATTGACGTCGGGTGGCACCTAGTCGGACTTCGCTGCGCCGCTGCTGCTGCTGTTCACACTTCTTCACCCGTTGACCGCCCGGCGAAGCTCCACAACCCTAGTAGTCGGCCGACGAGAAAGCGTAGTTCGTCGACGCCGCGGTAGCAGGATAGGGTTGCCGCAAATAATAACACCGGGTTAGGTACTGGACCAAAGGCTTCGCTTCTTGCTCCCCGCACTGGAGACTCAGAGTGAGTCCTTACTGTAAGGCGAGTGTTCGCTGAGTACAAATTGCGTAAGAAATCGCGCGGTATTTATAGCACGCTCGCGACGCGGGCGAGCGGTGGGGGAAATCAGTGCGAGCGAGTAAGCAGATGCATAGCCCTTGCGTTTTATTGGCTAAAATTATCGAATCGCTTATTGGCTGACATTTTCGCCGTAAAAATTAATTTTTATTCAAAAATAGGTACTTATTAAATTCTAGTTTAAAATAGAAATCATGAAATTTAAAAACGAAACATAGCAAATCTTATATCTAAATTAGTACATAAAAAACCTAACTAAACTTATTCTATCTTAAGCTATTATGTACATACAGGTCGATCGTCAACAGTCTCCCCCTTGTGTGCCAACACCAACATTTGTCATGGCGATCGGGCTGTGCAGCGCTGTAGTCGAGGAGGAGGTTACGATCGAGTCAGGTTAGAATGACGACTCTTGATGTCGGTCTTCGTAGTATGCCGTTGTTCGTGCGTACTTCTACCACTCGTACTTTTGAATCTGAGCCGGATTTTATGCTTACAACTTCGCCTCGCTGCCATAGTCCTCTGGGCATTGTGCCATCCGAGATGAGTACTATGTCACCGATTTTGGGTTCACGATGGTGCTGCGAGTTTGTGGGTTGTCTTGGTAGCAAAAGTGGTAAGTACTCCTTTGTCCATCTTTGCCAAAATTGGTCGGCCAAGCGTTGAGCTGCTTTCCAAGTGTGACCGTCTGCGTCTCGAGCGTTGAACATTCCTATGGGTGTCACTCCGCAGGATCTGCCGATTAGGAAATGGTTCGGCGTCAACGCCTCTTGGCTCAAGTCTGGCTGAACTGGCGTCAGTGGTCGTGCGTTGACTACGTGTTCAACTTCCAGCAACAAAGTATGGAGGGTTTCCTCTCTGGGTGCTCGCTCTTTGAGGACTGTGGATAGCGAGGTTTTTACGGTTCTGATCATCCGTTCCCATGCGCCTCCCATGTGCGGGGCTCCCGGTGGGATGTATTTCCATATTATCCCCCGTGCGGTGGCGTAGTTTGCTACCTCAGTTGCCGCTTCCATTAATTCTTTGTTTGCTCTCACGAAGTTCGTGCCGTTATCTGAATATATGACGCTGGGTGTTCCTCTTCGTGCCATGAATCTTCTGAGTGCCATGATAGCGGACGATGGCGTCAAACTTGCAGCGAGCTCGATGTGTATTGCTCGCGTAGTTAGACAGGTTATTAAGGCACCCCATCTTTTTTCTGTGCGTCGGCCCACGGTAACTGTCATTGGTCCGAAGTAGTCAATGGCGGAACAGTTAAACGGCGGTGCTTCGTTGTTTAATCTTTCAGGTGGCAGAGTCCCTTCTTGCGGTTTCGTCGGTTTCATCCTCCGCAACTTGCACCATTGGCAATTGTAAATTAATTTTCTGATAGCGTTACGTAGTCCGATAATGTAGTATCGTTGTCGCAACTCATTGATGACGGTTTCGTGGTTTCCGTGCATGAAGGTTTCGTGCGTGTGCTGTATAAGTAGTTGTGTAATTGCGTTTCTCGCATTTAGTATGGCGGGTCGCTTCTTTGTCTCGCCTAGATTGTTGTGATAGAGGTCTAGACGGCCAGTCACACGTAATACACCTTGTTCATCGACTTCGATACACATTTTTCTCAGAGGTGACGACCTGGGTGGTCGTTTTTCCGCTTTCGTTCGCGATATCTCCTCCGCGAAATCTGTTCTCTGTGCTTGCTGAATTATTAAATTCTCAGCAGCTTGTAAATATTTCTTCGTTAGTGGGTATAGTTCACCCTTGATTTCAGTATCATCGGGTCGGTATCTACGGCGTAGGATCTCCACGCACTGAAGGACACGAGCAGTGGCCCTAATATACCTACCCCAGTTGCTAAATCTACCTATGTTCGGTAGCGGATCGCGCCTATCTATTGCGGTAGCTACGGTTGTTACGATTGTCGCGCGTTTCAATTCTGTTTCGTCAGTGATGGCGATACCATCCGACTTTTCCCGCGGCCATTCGCTGACCGGAAGTTTTAAATACGGTGGCCCGGTAAACCATCGATGACGGGTCGAAAAATCTACGGGCGGCCCTCTGGTGGCATCGTCGGCCACGTTTAACTTTGTTGGTATCCATCTCCACTGCTGTGGGGTCGATGATTCCTCTATTTCGGCTAGTCTATGCGCGACGAAAGGTTTGAACTGCCGCGGATCCGATCTGATCCATGCTAATACAGTTTTACTATCCGACCAGTACGTTACGGACGTAGTCTGGCTATTTAATTCCTTTTTTACGGATGCCGCCAATCTGCAACCTAGCACGGCCGCTTGTAATTCCAGTCTCGGGATGGAAATAGGTTTCAGTGGCGTCACTCTTGCCTTTGCTGCAATCAAGGACACGTTCTTAGTACTTTCATCCAACCAGTATACAGCGCACGCGTATGCTTGTTCGCTAGCGTCGACAAAGACGTGTATCTCCCCCTTGTTTGCGCCCTGGGAAATACTTCGTGGGACTTCCAAGCCTTCCAGACTGCTTAGGTCGTCTAGCCATTTTTTCCACTCTTTTTCTAGTATTTTGGGTATTTCTATATCCCAATCGATACCGGTTCGCCATATGTGTTGAATTAGCTTCTTGCCCTGAACGGTGATTGGGGATGCCAGTCCCAATGGGTCGAAAACTGACATTACCGCGCTAGTGACTTCTCGCTTCGTGGGAGGTCGTTGTCCTCGTATGACCTCTGTCGGGGTGTTTCGCAGGTTGAGTGCGAAGCTTAGCGTGTCGGCGTCTATTTTCCATATCAGACCCAATGTTCGTTCTTCCTTGTCACCCAGTGTAGCCGTTCCGGACGACGTACTAGTTTCTTCGATTCCTTCTAGCGCTTTGGGGTCGTTGCTCGCCCAACCGCGTAATTCAAACTTGGCTCCGTTGTGAATCTTAATCATTTCTTTCACTGCCTTGTTAGCGGTAGCGGCGTTTTCGAAGGCTTGTAAATAATCATCCATATAAAACTGTCTCTCGACGGCGGCGGCTGTCTCGGGATATACACTTTTGAATCTTTCCGCGTTTTTGTTTTTTACGTATATCGCCGTACATGGTGAAGATGCTGCGCCGAAAATTAGTGACGTCATTCTATATTCCTTGATCGGTTCCTTTTCACTTTTTCGCCATAAAAATCTTAGACTGTCTCTGTCTTCTTCTTTGATCCTTACCTGGAGGAACATTTCTTTAATATCTGCTATTACGGCGGTGCGTCCTTCTCGGAACCGGACTAGCACACCGAACAGACTCTGTAGTAGGTCGGGTCCCGGTAGCAATGCGTCATTGAGGCTGCGGCCTTCCACTCTAGCAGCTGCGTCGAACACGAGCCGTATTTTTTGCTTCTGCGGATGACGTACAGCAAAATGTGGTAAATACCATGTCCTTGGTGACACGGGTTTCATGGGAGCTTCTTCCGCGTATTCTTTTTCCAATAAATTTTCTACTTGTTTTGTGTACTCTCTTTTCGTATTCTCGTCCTTTGCCAACTTCTTTTCTGTTGAGTAGAGACGGCGTTCTGCGTATTTCCTGTTTTCTGGCATGACCTCGGTGTCCGTTCGCCAGATAAGGCCCGTCTCGTACCTCCCGCTCGGAAGTTGTTTGGTTGCATTTTTTAGTACACAGAGAGCGCGTTCGTCGATGTCGTTCGACGGTTTTTTGGCTTCTATGCCGAGGCTCTCCAGGCTGAAATGTTCTTTGATCATCGTGTCCAACGAATCGCTGCTTGTTTTTCTTACGCAGTTAAAAACGGCACGCCCCGCTTGGTTGCTTCTCTCGCGCCCATGTAACATCCACCCCAGAGATGTATATGACGCGACTGGCTGATCAATGTCACCTTCTTTTATTTCCCTAGTAGTGATCAAGTGCCAGTTATCTTGTCCTATCAAAATCGTAGGGCGCACGCGTTCGTAAACCAACTGATCTTCGAGATCTCGTAAATGTGCGCACTTAGCGACAAGTTCCCGCGTTATCGCTTGCGTTGTTAAATTCAGTGGCCCCGTGGTGTAGGCCGTCATGTTTTCTAACCTCCGTTCGAATCGCCCACGTATTTTAATAGAGAGCCGGAATGATTGTTTGAAGTCCGTGCGTTTGCCGCCGATTCCCTCTATGCTGAGCGTTTCCGGTTTCCCTCTCGGCGCCACGGCTAACGCTGTTTCTTCTTCCATCAGCGTCATGGTGGATCCCTCGTCGAGTAGGGCGAACGTCTCCATTTTACCCCGCGGGCCGTGCAGTTCGACTGGTACAATCTTTAGGTACGTAACGTGTTCGCCGACGACTGCGTTGATTGACGAAGTGATGGTCGCTTTTGCTTCATCTGTTCTGTGTAGCAGTCTGTGGTGACCCAAGTTACAACCGTTTAGGCCGCACGGCCTGGATTTGCAGTAGAATCGACGGTGCGTACCGCTCAAACACCGGAAGCAGAGGCGCAAATCTTTCACTTTTTCCCATTTTTCGTCGTATGTGAGGACGCGAAACTTCTCGCAGTTTCTTATTCCGTGTGCGTCACTACACAATGGACAAACTGTTTTGTCGGCTTGCTTCGATGAATGTGGTTCGGGCTCGCTTCTAGCCTCTCGTTTGAACTTCCTCGTAGGCTTGTTCACTGCTGCAATCATTCTGCTCGGTTCTTCTCGATCGCTATCGCTATCGCTCGATTCTGTTTCGTTTTCGCTTTCGCTTTCGTGTATTCGGGTCGTATGCACCGGTCTTCGCCTCCGATCAAAGCGTGCTTCTTTCTTTTCCTCTTTCCATGTGTCATAAGCCGCCATCGCACCGCACTGGTAGCTCATTTCGTTTAGGAATTCGCTAATTTTCTCTAACTCTGGTTCATCCGGGTACTTCGACGTGTATTCGAACCATCTGAGTTTAAACGTAATGTTGAGCTTATCTGCGATCTTGTGCGTTAGCTCCGGTGAGTACAAGTACTGCGGCTTTTTTAATGCTTTGATGGAGGCCACGCAATTCGCGACCTTACTAGCGAAAGTAGCTATGTTCCTACCGTCTTCCTGTAGACGCGGCATTTTCTTTATTAATTCGATTTCGTTTCTGATGAGAATCTCCGGCCGCCCGAACCTACGTTCCAGCGATTCCATGATCTCTGCCGTGTGTGATCCCGAGTAGAGTAGCGCTTTGACAGATTCTCTAGCGACGCCTTTCAACGATTTTCTTAATCGCGCTACGTTCTGCGTTTCGTTGAACAGGCGCCTGGTGTCTTCGTAAACGGTTTTAAACGCTATCCACTCGCTGATATCCCCGTCGAATGATGGCAGATCATGTAGGTATTTCGGCGGCGGCGGTTTATTCGTATTCTCCGATTCGTTCTTCAAATGTTTTAACGCGTTCGATAATGCGTTCGTTAAATCGTCAACGCTATTATGAGCCGGGACTCGATCACGTTGCGATCGCGTATCTTCCGTCTCTCTCTGGCTCCCGTAGCTAACTCCCCCGGCCCCTCGATTCCCTTCGCGAATCGCTGCCGTTGTGTCGTACTGCGCGTGTTTAAAATTAACGTTTGACGTTGTCGATTCTGACTCGGGCGGTAAGATAGCTAGCTCATATTCGGTTTGAGCTAACTCCATCGCGAACTCTACCTCCCTACGCCTAAGCTCCATTAATTTTTTCCTAGCTTCGAGTTGTCTTCTCTTCAACACACTGTCCGCGGTACCCGTTCTGGAGCTATCTACGTTATCCCTAGAGACGTTTTCCCTAACCGTGACGTCATGCTCACTTTCTAATAACGTCGCTTCGTTTACCCCCGTGGTAACCGAACCCTTCGTGCCACTGCTCGTGTCGCCAGTGGCGGAGAACCCTGTGCCCGCCGACCAAGTGTTAGTCTCATTGCCCGTCGACGTTTTCGACGTCGTTTCGTTCGTTTCTTCTTGGGATGAGTCTTCCTCTTCTTCTTCAATGACCCTCTGTGGTCTCTCGGTCGGCGTTGTGGTTCTGCCCGATCGTAACCTCACTCCTGACTCGTCGACGCCGTGACTTCCTCTGCCAGCGGCTGGTTTCATCTTCGTTTCGGACGTCTTCTTTCTTGATGTACCTACCTACCTATCGTCCCTATCCCTACGCCCTGCCTAGTTCCTACGGGGTGACGTCCTACCGGTGTACGTCACCCAAGGCGAAAGAGGGGGGAACTGGACCGAGAGTGGTGTGTGCAATGCCAATACGGCTCCACTTCGGGACAGCCGGACTGCTTCTATCCCTTGTCGACCCTCCCGGGATAGGCGGTACACGTCCGATGTACCACACCGCTGTCTAGGTCACGGCTGACTTTCGACTGCGTTCTGTGCACCCCTGGGCCTTGTTATCACCGTTAGGTTTCCCGGCCCTGCACAACTCGTACCGGATGGCACTTTGGTCTTGGTCTTCCTCGTTCGTCGAGCCTTCGTTCTGCCCGACGGAGACCCGCTGTGGTGATTCTTCCTCGACGTGTGAACTGCCTCTTCTTCCTCCGCGCCCTTCCCGGCGCGTCCGACGTGATGTCCCGACCGTCAGCACCAGCGATGATCCAGAGATTCGGCTTCCGAAGGACCATGAAAAGGACCCCTCGATAGCGGTTGCTTGCTGAGCCCGGAAACGGACTGTTTTTCGATTACCAGCCCGGAAACGGGCTCTTTTATATACCAGTCCGGAAACGGACTCTTTTGTTTACCAGCCCGGAAACGGGCTTTTTTATTGACGGTAGCAGTGGACTGTATTGACGTGTAGAGTAAAGCCACTCTCTTCTCTATTGACGTCGGGTGGCACCTAGTCGGACTTCGCTGCGCCGCTGCTGCTGCTGTTCACACTTCTTCACCCGTTGACCGCCCGGCGAAGCTCCACAACCCTAGTAGTCGGCCGACGAGAAAGCGTAGTTCGTCGACGCCGCGGTAGCAGGATAGGGTTGCCGCAAATAATAACACCGGGTTAGGTACTGGACCAAAGGCTTCGCTTCTTGCTCCCCGCACTGGAGACTCAGAGTGAGTCCTTACTGTAAGGCGAGTGTTCGCTGAGTACAAATTGCGTAAGAAATCGCGCGGTATTTATAGCACGCTCGCGACGCGGGCGAGCGGTGGGGGAAATCAGTGCGAGCGAGTAAGCAGATGCATAGCCCTTGCGTTTTATTGGCTAAAATTATCGAATCGCTTATTGGCTGACATTTTCGCCGTAAAAATTAATTTTTATTCAAAAATAGGTACTTATTAAATTCTAGTTTAAAATAGAAATCATGAAATTTAAAAACGAAACATAGCAAATCTTATATCTAAATTAGTACATAAAAAACCTAACTAAACTTATTCTATCTTAAGCTATTATGTACATACAGGTCGATCGTCAACACCCGATTTAAAAAAATAAGCAATAATAATAATATGATTAAAATATAAATTAAGTCGAAAAAATTAATAGTCTAAAAGTTATTCAACATTAGTTTGGAGGTGACCTATCTAAGAAATTTCAAGCGCTACGCCCGCGCCTACGTTTCAATGAACGATTTGATTTTCTTTGCTACGAGCGGCGGCGGCGTACGCACCATATATTGTATTATAAATAATTTAGACATGCGCTTTAATTAACACGTTGTATATCAATGTAGCACAGTAACTATGTCCAAGTAAGAATTTACATACACTAGCGGTTTCCCGCAGTTTCACCAGCGTTATTTAACGGGTACTCCGTGAAATCCTTTCTAATTTAATTCTACTTTTCTTATACAACCTAACCTTTTATAGTCTTTCCAGGTATATTTCTGATTTGTAATCTGAATATATAAATAAAATACTTAAATTTATGAAAAAATTGTAATGACTACGATCTGTTGTGTGTAATTAAATAAATAAATATCAATAAATCTGCTTTATATTATGTCATGTAGTTTTCGAAATTTCGCATCTACTCAGAGAGTCATTGACCTTTCGCTTTTATATAAGCTTTAAACCTATCTCCCAGAAAAGTAGGTACAGATTAAGGCTCTCCATTTATTAAATACATTCATAATCCTTCAGAGGACGTCCTCGAAACGTATACCTCCACAAGCGACTTCTCCAGACAAATCTTCTGATACTCATTCCATATATCTATACTTTGTTAGTTTGCTCAAGTTATATCCACCTTTTCAAAGTAATCGGAGCATCTAAATATGTATAATAAATCACATATACTAATGAATCCTAAACAATATTTAAATGCCAATGTGAGTTTGTTTGTTTGGTACGCTTTCTCGCCTTAATTATACTCAACCGATCATCATGAAATTTTGCATACACGTTGCATACGGTACAGAAAAGTACATAGAATGTTTTTTATCCCCGAATTCCCGTGGGAACTACTAATAAACGCGGATGAAACCACGGGGCACAGCTATAGTAAATAAATTAATAAATAAACAAAACAACTAACACCTCTAGCGAATCCATTTCTCTCGTGCCTCGCCTCACCGAGGCATGCAAAAAGACAAACAGACAACTTAATTACCATAGATTTAACGGTGCGGGATTATGGTTCCAACTTCCAACTGAACTCCTAATGTTAGGTTCATTATACACCGTGTTGGAATTAAGGGTGTTACGGTCATTATTTCTACATAATGTAGTTAAAATCGCTGCGTTTTATATAGTTAAAATTTAACATGCTAAAAGCTGCATTTTCTTGTATCACACTGTCACACATCTTTTAGTTTAGTTGTGTTTGACATTAGTAATCATTAGTAATGAAAAATGGGGAAACAGTGAAATAAGATGAACCGGAGAGTTGTAGGGAGGTTGTCGTTTTCCTATACAACTTGCCACCTATTAAGGTTCAACTGTGAAGAGTTGCCGCCAAAAGTACCGGAAGGTAAAGCATGGAAATGCATCTCACCAATGCATTTCAATAACTTTAGAAAAGAAAGACATGTGAACTGGCTGCATGGGCTTAGATTCTTTTGCCTTCTCCAAAAGGAGAAAAAAAAACACTTTATCGGTCAACATTTTTTTATGCCAGTACCTATTTTTTGTCCAAACAAAAATAATAATTGGACATAGATAAGCAATAGTGTGTTAACCCACACTGTAGAAATTTTGAGTAAATCGTGTTTTAAAAGTAGGCGCGCCATTTTGTGTGAACATTTTTTATGTTCAATATTTAGTTACATATTTAAGCAATGTAATAAGGTAAACACATAATTAAAAAACGTTCCCTAACTCTCAATAAATCGTTCTGAATCAATAACTTAATTTTGTGGGTTAACATGTTATTGCTTATCTGCGTCCAATTAGTATTCATAAAATCAAAGTTTCAGTTCGTTAACTAGATAAACGATATTAAGTTGAATTTACGATTATTAAAAAAAAATCCAACAAGCTCTTCATTTTAATTTCATTTATCTTCTTTAATGTCACCCGAAAATGACAAATGAGTGATTCCACTCACAGAGTTCATTAATTTCGGTCGTAGTTAATTATACAGTCACACCACGACGCGACGGTCTGAAGTCTGTCTGCTTTCACGCTTTGGTGACCCTTGCTATATTTCATAAGAAAAACCCTTAATCTATTTGCAGAATTGTTATCCTATTCTTGATAGATTTTTCCTATCAATATATTTACTAATTACTAGCTGCAGTTCCCGCGGTTTCGCTCGCGTTAATTTCGGTGTTCCCGCGGAAATTCCGGGACTAAAAATACCCTATATCCTTCTCTGTACCCCTGAATTGTATGCAAAATTTCATGGTGATCGGTTGAGCTGTTAAGGCGTGAAAGCGTAGCAGGCAGACAGATAGAGATACTTTCGCATTTATAAGTAGGGATCTTTAATTTCTTGATGCTTTATCTGACCTATTGTCTGATTGAAGAATATGAGACATTTTAAGGCTTGCTAATGCTTTGTTGGCAGTCAGCTGAGGTGCCCTTTGGCGAGTCAGCCTACAGACCTTGAACATAAAAAAAAATAATCTCTTAAAAAATTTACTAACACGCGCTAACATAGTATTCTACTGTATGGATATAGAACCTTTTTTTTGAGTGTGTTCTACTTGCACTTCTTTATCATATTCTCTATTATAATCCCCAAATACGTTTTCCCTCTAAGGATTGTACCTTTTTGCATTTATTCCTATAGAAGGGAAATCATTTCTATCTTTTGTTGAGTGAGTTAACACGATAATCGGAGAGGATTTCTTTTCAGAAAAATATCACAATAATAACTTGTAGGTATATTTTATTTGTATTTCTTAACTTTATATAGCTACGTCTTCAGCTTTATCATTATTATCTTGCCGTTCAAATATCACTAGACAAATGTTTATTTTTATAAAATAAATATAGTCGGTATTTGTATAGGTAAACAAATATGTCGCAGATTTTCTGTAATTTCTCCGCTTTTAGTATTAAAAGTAGCTGAAACGCTCATACTCAATTAAGATAATATGTTGATTTTGAGATTTTATCTAGTTTGAAATTCTAAAATATGAAGTAGATAGGTAAATGTTTCTGATTAAACAGATGTCTTTTTTTTTGAGAAAGATGGGATTATTACAATAGTTACAAAATTTAAAACAGCACTCCATTTGTAAACTTCGATTTGCAGCCGTTCACGGGTGATGCCGTGATCAAGGGAAATAGGGATTCACTTTTATATATACTTCGATGAAAATAATAACAAAATGTCGCAACCTTAAATCACCAATATGAATAAATTAATCATATTATACAAATCATGGATGCATTGTGACACTTATCTTACCGAGTTAATGTAAACTATCAAAATGAAAAAGTGAACCAAGTGGTGAACAAAGTGGTCGGTGGAAATTACCGCAAATATGCATCTGCAGCCTGAGTTGGGTTGCGATATAACCTTGAGGGATGGAGACGTGGACCGCCTTGATATATCCAAGGAAGCGGAGATCATGTACTATGAGCTCATCAGGGCTTTGGAGGAAGAAGAAACGGTAAGAGAAAAAACAGCATCACTATTCTATAGCTGGTCACACGCGTGTCTCGAAATTTCAGCAATGACTATAAAATATAATCTAATATATATAAATCACGTGTCACGTTGCTTGTCCGCGATGGACTCCGAAACTACTGAATCGATCATGATGAAATTTCGTCATTATGTTGTATTTGGCCCAACTTAAAAGATAGGATAGTTTTTATCCCGTAAATCCCGCGGGAACTCCCAAATCACCGCGGATGAAATCGCGCGGGACAGCTAGTACTTTAATTCAATACTTTATCTCTTATTCCAAGATCTAAATTACTAGTAACTATAGCTGTTCCTACCGTGGTTTTACCCGCCCAAGTTTCGATGTACCCGCGGACACTATAACGTCATTAGATAACTGGAAAACTCTACCAGTAAAACGGTTTCTATGTATTTGCAAAAACTACTACTACTTACTCACTATATTTGCATATTACCCGTTATACAAGCTTTATTTTGGGTACAGGAAGCGTGTGATAATGTACTAGTAGAATCAAACCGATCCTATACAAGCGTTCTAGGATCACCGAATAGATTTTAATTTCCTTCTTTTTTAATTTATTCTACGACATAATAAATATAATTAATTATTTCCATTAAAATCTCAACAAAATCATCGGTGTCTCCGATGAAGCAATTAACGCGTTTTTTTTTTTTGTAAAGGTAACATTTTGCGACTGGTCCGCGGTATTCACCAAACGTGTAGAGTTCGTTCACTCATGATCTTGCATATTTTACGATTATAACGAGATCGCACCGTCGCGTCGGTCGCGTTGTCTGTGACTCAATTCCAAATCCGTCAACGAAGCCAATCTGGGCCCTTATTCACTATGACCAACAACGTTCCTCGCCCATAACGCGCGCCCAAAAAACGCATTTCCAAACGATCTAGATGCCAAGATATTAGAAATTATTATTCTTTATGCCATAAGAAACGTTGTAAATGTATTTTTTTGCAGTAAAACTTCTTTGATTACGAGGGAAAGACAGTTTTTGCGGCGTGTTATGGTCATAGTGAATAAGGGCCCTGTTGCTGAGTTGAAAATTTTTCACTTCTCTGAAGTGGGTTTTCGCATCTTCGCTAATGATCATGATGACTAAATTTTAATTTTTAGTCCGTCTTGTTGATTAATAAAAAATATTTATTTATTGTGTTTGTTATAACTTACAATATATTTTACTGGCTAGTTTTATTTCCACGGATACCTATTTACACATGTAGCAACTATAAACATATAAGTATGTGCATTTTAAAATTAACTTAATTTTAAATATATGATTTAAATAGCTCTTTACATTGTTAACAGGTTCTATATGGCGTTACAGCCTGTGTTAACTAAATAATTATTATGTCCATTACAATTAGGTCTAGCACTAATCTGTGATAAACCAATTATTTTTACTGTAATAATTTTTAATACTAGCTGTGCCCCGCGGTTTCACCCACGCGAAAAGTTTTTATACAACAACTTTTTTTCCTGACACCCGATTTCAATGAAACATGTAGCCTATATGTAGCTCCAGGCTAAGCTTAATCTACCTGTGAAAACCGCATGATAATCCGTTCAGTGGATTCGGAGATTATCGCGAACAGACAGACAGACAGACAGAAAAGAATTTAAAAAACTTTTTTTTGGGCTTGGTTACTCTTCTTTTATCAACCCTCTTAATTTTAGGTAAAAATATTCAATGTACAGAATCGCAGATTCTACTCTTTTATTATAGTATAGATAAATTAGAACGAACAAAACACTAATGTATATTTGAGAAATTCAAGCAAAATTACAAGATTGAGAGAATTTGAAGAGAAACATATTACCCGTTTCGAAACTCTACATGCTATTTTTGGAGAATACGCTGGGTCCCTTGGCGAGATGATATCATTTTCTGTAAAATCATGTTGGACCTTGTGTTTTCGAAACTCGGTCCGCTACAAGGACATCCTGCGACCCGCTCGGTGTCGCGTTTCAAAACGCGTTCTCACGAGGCGAGCGCTTCCCATCGGTTGCCATGGTTACTGCGTATAAATACCTACTTATCTTATTAATACCCTCTTCATTTTATTGTTAACAGTTTTTGCTGCGATTTCTTCTATACCAAACTTTGCCTACCCTCTGCCGCTAAATTTTATGTAGATTTTGAATTCAAAATTACATTTTTTTTTTTATTTGAACAGGCTAAGCGTTTCAACAGTTCACTTGATGTTAAGTGACGGTGTGGTCGAAGATTGTAAACACACCTAGCCCGGAATGGGAATTGGCTTTCAAGTGAGGCTGCCGGCCGCTACACACCGTTAGATGCTTGGCGACAGATTTGCAACTTGAAGGTGGTAGCTAGCCAGCCGGGCACTAGAGAGCGCCCTACCACCATGCTATGGTTTCCTCACGATGTTTTCCTTCACCGACAGCTCAAGCTCATTGTAAGGGTTGGAACCTACGCCTTGCAGCTTACATATATACATATATGATCCGAACACACCAACTATTAATATTAGGTTATCTATGTCCTTGTAGATTTTATAATTAGTACCATTCTTTAAATTTCAAACCTGGTTTTTAAATTAGGTAACTTCTACTTACTTTGGATAGAAATCTGTAAGTTAAAACAATTTTTCTGCTCGTGTGAAAGAAATTACGAATCATAATGTAAGTTACCATAAAGGCTTATAGTATTAAAATTAAAATATTTTTCATTGCATTTATTTAGGTAGAAGATTGTAAGTACCTACTGCATGTACCTACCTATTGCCGCGTTAACTTAAAACAAGCTTGAAACACTTAAGACAGCGACTCAACAGGTATTTTCACAACACTTACACACCACTGTACTGAAATTAAGACATTCAACAAAATTTAATAATTTTTAACGTTTAAAAAATATTGACATAATGACTTAGGGTTGTCACCTTTTTCTTATTGATAAAATATAGTATTGTTCCGAAGAACGATACAATAATTTATTGGGAAAAAGCAGAGAAAAAAGTATGTACACATTTATTTTTAACCATTAGGCATCGGCAGCATTCATAGGCAAATTATTGCCAGTTTGACAGTTCTTAAATTCCTCATGCTGCGCTGCGGGTGCGATCCTGGCCAGTCACAGTTAATATAAAAAGGGCAACAGTTGAATAAGGGATAAAAATATAATATTTTTCGTACTTACGTAGGTGGCAACCCTGTGCAGACTGGTCGTAGTCATTCACCCTGTATTTTATAATGACGCACATTTTGTTCGATGATTTGTGATTGTTATTTTAATTAGCTATACACAGAGGTTACATTTGGTTAAATTCAGAGTTCCCGCTGAATTCCGAAAAAGTACCCTATGTCCTTTTCTGTACACCTGATAACGCGTACACAAAGTTTTACTATGATCAGTGACGTTATAAACACGTTTATAAAATAAAATAAAAGAAAATGTTTTTCTCATATTCTGAAAAACTACCGAACTTATAATATTATTTTTTCACTTATACTGTTTGTTATAACGTATACTTTGAGTCCTGTAAATATTTGCGGTTAATTTTACCACATGTTATAGATAGATAAATCGTCTACTAAATTATATTATTTTCATTTCACTAATCATTATATTGGTACAAGCCGGAATATTTCGACGCCAAATATTAGAACAATATTATGATATTTTCATGCAAAATTGTGTTTGTTTTTACACTCAAATTGAAAACACAATGGTAGAGAATGTGTATAGAGAAAACACTCGGTTTTATCTATCGTGTTGCTCTATAGAATATAGAATACTATATACTGTTTAATTGTATTTTAGCTCATAGGTAGCCTAAAGACTAGATTATGACTTGAGCTCCTTATTGTTCCATAAATACGGTAACTTTTAAAACGGTTAATCTCTACAATTGGCCACAGAACAGATATTATGTAGAAGGGAAATCAACTCAGTTTAGTATGAAAGCAAATGAAAACCGATGCCACCGTATGAGTTTCGTACACAAAACTATTCAACACGCACAAAAATATTCACTAACGTAATGAAATGTATTAAACGGACTCTGGTTATGTTTTTAATTAGTCACGATTTTCAAAATTGGCTACTTGACAAAATTTTTTTTTTAGTCCGTCGTGTAGATTAGTAAAAAATATTGGACACGTATTTTTTCTTTTTTTACGTAATCAAAAAAAGACGACGATACGTTGAGTTGAAATTTCGCGTGACGTCACAACCCGGTGCAGTTTGTATGTGGCTTATACTGAATATTGACGTCACGAGTCCCCCACCCTAAACTTTAATGCGCTTTATCTATGTTTATTTTCATTAATTTGAAAAAGCAAAAAATACGTGTCTATTATTTTTTTATTTTCTTACTGACGGACTAATTAGAATTTTGATTTTCATACTTTGGAGAATACCCAATTCACAGTTTGAAGAAGAAGTTCGCCATTTGTGCGAGAAAGAATAAATAAATAATATTGTGGAAAATATACTTAGATAGTAGGTATCAAATTTAAAGAAAGGAAGGAAGGGAATACAAAGGAAGTTTTAAGAAAGTTGAGCATTTGCTTTAACTTCCTTTGCAACCGTCGCGTGCGCACCGCCTACATGTCCTGTCCAGTCAGTATATCATTTTCTCTGTGGTTGGTGCTTGGTAGGTTAAAAGAAATTGCACACTTAAGTATTTAACAAGTTTTCTCCCGTCGAAAATAAAGTGTGATTTATTTAATACATTACATTTTAATATTGAACATTACAAAACGCGTACTGACACGCGATATTCGAACTGTTGCTACACAATTTTTTTTTCTTGTTTAATTTTGAACATTATGTCCTACCAGTTTAATGTGTATTGGGGCGGTCTATCTCATAAGTTTAAGCGTTATAGCGCAGTTATTTCGGAGACATTTAGCTATCTGAATGCCGTAAATCGTCCTTTTGTAGGTATGTTATAATTATGTAAGTTTTGACAATATTTTAAACAAGTTTACGCTGAAATCGACTAAAAATAGAATAGAGTTGCAATAGAAAAAAATCGTGTGTGTAAAACTACTGCATAATATGTGTGTTCTTATATGAAGGCAGGTTAGAAATTAAATTTCTTTGACGTCAATAAATACATATATTCATATCTATGTTGAGCTCTTGGTCTCCTAAAATGTTTATCTTAACATGCCAGTAAAAGTATCATAAGAACTTCAAAAATAGATAAGTAAATTGTTTGACTGTCCCAAAAGAAAAACGTCCATATTTTTCCCTGAAAAATGTAGATATTCTTTTGTAAAACCTGAAATTATTCTATGTGCAAACCGCAAGTTGTATGTCTTTTGTTTTTTCTCTCCTGGTAGCCTGGAAGAGATCACTCTGATGCTTAAGATTTGTCTGTTGTTACTTGTGGTTATTGTTAAAAATTTCCATTCATTAAATTTTATTCATTCATCCCCGCTATCAGTTTCAAAGTCGCACCAAACGTAAAAGGGATGCAAAAGTAATTTACATAATATTATTATGATTTCGCAAAATGCGCTACTCGTAATGTGAAATTCATATTTTTAACCGATTTTAAAAATAAGTTTCTCTGTTTCTTTATCGTGTTTGGTGGTGCGTGATTTTTTTCAGAAATTAAACAACGAATTCTCTTCATAGTTTTATTAGAGTAACCTATTAATCTCAATCTATAGATGGTTTACTTAAAACAGTTCTCCTTTAGATCTTGTCTATTGCTTATTGCTAAAAGCAAAACTGAATCCAATTTAAACTCATTTTACTCTAAAATATGAAGCGAATTCTCTAACATATGATTGTTCTAAATGTTTAGTATTATTTATGTTTATTCGTAAGCATTAAATACCGTACCGTTCATTTTATAATTATTTGTGATGTATTTAATATATCGAGCATACATATTGATAGCATCTCCCATGACTTGTCTTCAGAGTCCATCGACTCTTAAAGGATGTAGACCGGATAATAATGACCGCAAAATACTACGTATAGAGAGTAATATCTAGAAATTATGCAATTATTTTATCTTCCTTTGCTGGTTGAAAATCAGAACTTGCATTTGTATCTAAAGATATAATTACAGTGAAATTGTAACTAGAAGTCAGTCTGTATATTGACAATATTTTAACAAAAATAATTCGGAAGCTTTAATTTAATATGAATTTATTACAGTAAGTTAGTACGAAATATGCACCTAACATCCAAACCACTGCACTGATTTGTAGTTGTGTTGCTCTAAAAAACGTGTAGTTAATAAGTATTTAATTTCATCGCAATCGGTTCGCTAAAAGGGAAGACTTTCAAAAGCAGGTTAATGCTTAACTGTACTATTAAAAATTAACCGCTTCATTAATTAAATTAAAAAAAACTATTTAATTAAAAAAAAACTCATTGATGTTTATCTTAATTATACTTTATCTTTATTTTACTGAACTGAACCTTATCTTATACTTGTATCTTTGTATTAAAATTTCTATATTACAAGCGTAAGTTTTATTGAAACTGCCAACCCATCTAGATAGCATATTTCACAGAGATAGCTGTCAATATAGAATTAAGAGGCAAAGAACTGCATTCAGTGACTGTATACATCGATGCCTTATGCTTAAATTTGGAACGGAATTTTGAATGAAACTATTTACTATCTCAATGATCATTGGCATAGATAAGCACTTCTTTGAGCGTAGACGAGAGAGTTGATAAAATCCACGCCCAATATGTTTTACCTACATATTTGTAGGGCATATGCACTACTTGAGTGTTTTAAATGCAAAAGAGCGAAACTACCTCAAATGACTCATACTCCACCTAAATTATAAATAAAAATCCATCTCACACACTAGCCATGTGTGGCGTCCAAAATCCACAGACAAAGCTCACGTATATTGACGCTGACAAATGGCGTCGCGCGCTTTGACCGCCATATTGGATTTTACCGAAAAGTTATTAGTATTATTTTTAACGAGCAAAGATTTTAAGATTTAGAGCCGTGACAGGTGTGGTGAAAAATATTACGAATAGCATTGTGTTGACTAATTCGTGACAAACAAATTTGTCATGCTCATAGATAACTTTTGTCTCGTCATTTTTTCTTCTATAGTGACAAAGTGATTTGTGCTCTAACTGAACTCTAATGACGTTCCGTCTCTTGAACTACTTAACACGGTTCAGTTTTTGTTAATTTGTTTATAAGATAAAGGCAACTTAACGGTAGATTTCCTGGTTGCCTGGAAGTTATTGCTTGTAAGCAATAAGGCCGCCCTTCGTTAACTATTATGTTTGATACTTTACTAGCTGTTCCCCGCGGTTTCACCCTCATTAATTTCGGAGATCCCGCGAGAATTCCGGAATAACAGTAACCTATATCCTTATTTGTACGCCTGAAAACGTGTGGTACTATTCAAAATTTTATGCAGTTTCACTCGCGTTAATTTTGGAGTTCCCGCGGGGATTCGGGAATAAAAAGTACTCTATGTCCTTTTCTGTACCCCTGACCATATGTATTCATAATTTCATGATGATCGGTTAAGCCGTTAAGCCGTGAAAGCGTAACAGACTGACAGATAGACAGAGTTACTTTTGCATTTACTCGTATAATATTAATAGGGATTATTATTTTAGTAAACAATGTTGATTTGACTTTATCTGTCCTAAACTAGAATAAAGCGTTTAATAATCGATGATTGTTTTAAAAAAAAAACATTAAAATTGTTGTTAAAATTATAAATTTTTCTGATTTAATCAAAGAGAGAAAATTTATCTCTATGTCCTTAAATGGATTCAGTCATAAAGATCCATTGTTTATTTATTTTGTCGTCTTCGCTTGTGACGATTTAAGAGACAATATCTGAAATCCTTTTGTGGCTAAGGTCAAACGCTCTTGTATTAACCACATTTGCAAATTCCATAATAAAACGGTTGGTTGTTTGAGGAAAAAACCGCAGACACAGCTTTCAAAATCCTTTGTGTCTCCTACTAATAAAGCTTTCTGTATTTGTTTCAGGTAAGGATATGTTATGAATGGAACAGAATATAAACACCATGCACATTGCACATCATACAATGGAGAAGTAAGTTTTGGAATGACCATCAAGAGATCTGAAATTTTATTTACGTAGGGGCAGACTTTGGCAACTAAAATCGTTTAATTTTTGCCTTAATAATATAAATTAATTTTCTTTTGCTTTGCTTTACCCGTCGTTTGTTTAGAATCAGCAAGTAAAATCGATTAAAATAGTTTGAAGCCTTGTTATATTTTCATCCCAAAATAAATCAAAAAATTTGTCGTTATTGCACCACTCTATGAGCTAACATACTTACATACCCGCGTTCATTTGGTGATAATTGACGTTAGCCATAATTTGTTTTTGTCTTTTGAGGATAACGCGACCTGACCTTCTTTTGTTCTTCTATTCTAAATACCTCAACATGATACCGTTGAGGTATTTCACCTTTAGTGTAGATATAATTATTTTATATCACTTTGATTTTGATTTGAGATTTATGGTATTTATACATTTGAGAAGTGGCATTGCCGCAAGGATTAAAAATACTTCTAGGCTTTAAGGACCTGTATCCATGGCCGTTAAATAAAAAAAAAATAAGTACAATTTATTGCATAGACTATCGAATAACAAACGCTTCGAATTACTTACGGTTAACACAACCCTTGTTTAGAAAGCTCAAACACGATTACCGATGAGTTTTTCATTAGAATTTTTAATTAAACCTCGTAAAGCTGACCGCATACTTGCGACAGGTCCCGCCCACGGTCGCAATCTGTCGCTGAGATCGACAGACCTGTCGTCGGACCCTGTGTTTTACTTTTTATACATCTTATCTTTTGCTCGTGAGCTATATTTTGTGTTATTATGTCAGGAAAAAAACGTAAGGAAAAAGGCAAAAGAAGTGTCGTGTACAATTATCCTATTATTTTAATCAATTTTAAAAGCCAATATGTATAATTAGGTATATATTATAATATTTTTCATGTAGGTATGTTACGCAATATTTCTGTTGTAAACAGTTTCTTTTATAGTATTTTATTGCCCAAAAATCGCGACTAAAATATAACGACATTGGTTCTATCGCGCACGTAAGGTATATTTGAGTTCCGCAGATTGTGAGCAAATGACTGTGGTTTCCTGCAAAACCCGTCAAAACCGCAAGCACCGACTCTACATATACCGTTGCATATCACGGTCGGTCAAGTGGCTTACCCATTCTTAATTCAATTGTACAACAAAACATTTGGCACGGAACTAACGTTATGTCGAGATGCGAATCTCTAAGAAGTTTGCAAAGAGCTTTATTATTTAGATTTCTATCTGTTCTTTATGACTTATGCCCTATTCTAAATCAGTTATTATATTATTGCGGACGAAAAAAATTGTACAAAGTACGATTATTTTGTCTCGATTACTTACGTTTCTATCATAAGGTATAGAATACATAATTATGCTCTTAATTTTTGAATTGAATTTTGAGGTCTTCCTTTTTCTATACATCCTTCCACAATTTTGATTATAATAATAACCTATACTATATAAATACCTACCTAATTAGGTAGCACTTTTGATTGAATATCTCGCATTTCAACATCGATAAGGTACATTATTTCAGTTGTTTCACACCATCTGATTCTGTCACAGAGCAAATAAATCAACTTGGGAGGACATGTAGGCGAGGCAGGCGCGCTACCGTTGCAAAGGAAGAATGCATTTGCTCTAACATGCCCAAAACTTGTTTTGTTGCCATCCCAAGTATATTTACCACAATATTCTCAAAACTGTGAATTTTAAAAACAGTAAAAACATAACCATGAAGCGTTGTATATGAATGTTTTAGTGCGTGATGAATAATAGTTTTGTGTGCGAAAATCACCCGGCGACACTGGTTTTCATCTGTTTTCATACTAAACTAAGTTGAAGTCCCTTCTATTTAATATTTTCTGTTTGTGGATTCTGCTACTTTTATGTACCTACATGAACTTTTAATCTGAAGCATGATTTTTTACTGCTTTTTTTTCAATCTTAGAATCAAAATACGTGGACGCTTGTTTATTGCACGCAGAGTGATGCAACTTCAATGGAGATGGGACCACCATACTACCATACTACTACTACGCAACATAATTTGGCGTTATTAACGGAATTTTGAATGAAAGCAACGCTCTATATTATCTCTATGCCTTTAATACACTACCATAAAAGATTTAATGCCTACCATTAATATATGTAGTTTCTTCTCTCGATTTTACACTAAGTACTGGATTGTAATCGAACAAAGCCTTCGACACATGTACATACATAGATTATATTCTAAAAGAATATCAGAATCGGTCGAGCTGTTTCTAAAAAAACCGCGGACAAGCCAACAGAAGTGGTACCTTTTAGACCGACTTCAAATAAAGGAAAGCCTTTGAATTTGAAGTCGGTCTAAAAGTTACCACAACATCACTGACTGTCATAACAATAATATTATTAATAAAGAAAAAATATGTAACGAATTATGCAAAATATGAACGATTGCCCAATCGAGAAACTAGGAAAAAAATCTTTTAATGAACGTAAAAAAGTAAAGTAATCGGGATTAAAAATTCAAATTGATCCAAATGAAATAAAAAAAAATTTTTAACTACTCAACCGTTCTTTATATTTATGAAAAAGCAAACAAAAGTATCTCAGTTTCACTGATTTCTCTTTAAATTGTATTTATACAATATTTTTAACGCAAATAAACAATATACAAGACTCGAAATTGTTTATAACTGTATCCTAGTTCCTGCAACTATCCGGCCTCCGAGCGATGACCTCTCACTACTTGATCACAAAAGATTTGCATAAAAAAATCCTTTCTGTACTTACAAGTACGAACCTTAGTTCAACATCCTCTCATATTAACTCACAATATCACCATTGAATTTAAAATCTTATTTTCTCCGATCCAAAATTCATTTAACATAAACTTTTCGTTGAATTCAAGACACGCTCTAACTCGGTGTATTGAATTGGTGCGATATCTATTTCTAAACTCTATTGTTTTTGTGATAAGGTATGTTTTAGTTTGAGATTGTGTTAATGTTATGTTTCCATTCATACAGAGCCGCCATGTGTACGGAATGAGTCAGGGGGTCTTAGATAAAATTATGTGAAGCCAGGTGTGTTATACCTACTTTTTTAACGGCTTCAAAAAAAGTTTCCCTTATGTTTGAATGTGATGTGATTTTTGCACACGTGGATTGTGTGAGCGTCGTGATAAAGTATTTTTAGTAATTTTTTTTAGAAACTAGGTAATAATAATAATAATAATCCACTTCACAACACACAGATCTACTTGATCCCACACTAAGCTATAAGCTTGTGTCGTTAAACCAAGCAAACGTGGTATATACTACACATATTATTACATATATATTATACTATAGATATATATATATATATATATATACCCAGACTGGAAAATGGAACCCTGTGTTCATCACACAAAGTCCACCCCCACCGGGAATCGAACCCGGAACCCCTTGATTAGCGGGCAGGCATGGTGACCATTGCGCCAATCGGGTCGTCAAAAAAAATGGGTATCTATACGTACATTTTTATGGTTCTTTTAATGTAATAGGAAAAGTTAGATTCAAAATACATATATCATTAGCGGCCCCTCGACAGTTTCACCCACTGCCAAACTTTCAGTTTTCAACCCATTTTTCACCCATTTGTGGATTAAATTTGATGGTAAATTCCTTTCTTAGTTCCTTTATGCTTAGGTACATCGTAAAAGGAAACTCCAGCCCAAATGTCATGTATCTTGCTTTCTTCCTCTAATACTCCATCTTTTTTACGAGTAAAATAAAAGATCGACTAGCCATCTAGCGGCGAATAGTAAAACGGTTTAACTATAACACAAAAGTCGGTTCAGTTAGTATGTGTTCAATTTGACATTCGTTTGTTTTCCACTCGGGTGTGTACCCGGCTTTATTTGCTACCCGGAATTTACCCGTTGCCCGGATATTGCCGGCTGATACCGGATTTGTTACAACGGCTACACGTTTTTATAGTTTCACACGATTCGCTGTTTGGTATTGAACTTTTAAAGAGTTTATTGGATAGTGACAGTGCGTATCAAAAGTTTTCTTGTTAAAGCAATAAATAAATTTAACAAACGTTCCCAATAATGTAAGTAATTTTCACAAATAAGGCAAGTTTCAATAAGAAAAGCAGTGTTTTCTGGTGCCTTGCGAAGATTGTTTGTCAAAATATAGTTAAAAGAAAAATATTTTTTTTTATAAAAGTGATTATAAAAAAGGTACTTATTAAAAGGCATTATCTAATAGTTACCTACCTACTCGATAGAAACTTACTTTTTCACAAAAGGAAAGGGAATAAAATAGGTATTGCCTTGTTGGAAAAATGTTTGAAACTGTTAGTTCAATAAAAACTATTTTTATTTGGTGCATGGTCACCAATGGCATTTTGTAGACGCCACATCAAATTCTGTATAGTTATTTAAATTTGTTTTTATACTGCGCAATACCCATTCTTAGTTAAATTAAAAAGATAACCACAATCTCGATTGACAGAACAACGATTTCTTTTCTTTTTATCTCCAGAGTATCCAATTTGCATAATGATTTGGACAAAGTGGATACGTCTGTTTGTTGTTATGGGGCTAACGGGACATGTAGGTAAGTACACGCGACGACTGGCGACACACTAGTGTTTTATTATTCTAGTTTCTTGTACTGTAGTTCTATGTATCCAGTCAGTTGGATTTCTGTCCAAATAAGATCTACGAGTTGCAGATAATATAGAAAGAATAGACACTGCAAAGAATTCCTCATGGGGTATAAATGACTGCATTTGAAATTAGGTAGGTCCTATAATATTATGCTAATTTCTACTTGTCTATACGTCTGTCTGATACGCTTTCACGTCTTAACGGCTCAACTGATCGTGAAATTTTGCATACACGTTGTCATAGGTAGGAACATAGAAGGACATAGGGTACTGGTATTTCCGCAGGAACTCCGAAATTAACACCGGTGAAATCTCGTGAAATTTTTCAAAAGTAGGTACATAATGTCAGGGGTACAGAAAAGGAAATAGAGCACTTTGTATCCCGGAATTCCTGCGGGATCTCCGAAATTTCCGCGGGAAACAGCTGGTATGGTATAAACCGTAACTCCTAGGTAAAGGAGAGTTCAGTCGATCAGTTTTCATCAAAAAATGACTCATATATTTAATTAAGATACATAGATACAAGATAAGTAGGTAATCAGTGACGCAAGTAGATGCCTACGTCATCAAAAAAAGAAAAAAAAAAGAATAGGTAATCAGTGACGCAAGTAGGTACCTACGTCATCAAAAAAAGAAAAAAAAAAGAATAGGTAATCAGTGACGCAAGTAGGTACCTACGTCATCAAAAAAAGAAAAAAAAAGAATAGGTAATCAGTGACGCAAGTAGGTACCTACGTCATCAAAAAAAGAAAAAAAAAAGAAAATTATAAAATTGAAATCTGTGAAGAATCTCTTGTACTTATCCACTCTTTTTTTACCACTTTAATGTACCTATGTATGTTGTATGTAGACTTGCCTTTATGGTTTCGATGGTACTTATTGAAAGGACTTTTGTATACCCGTGGTGAGTACCCATATTCATATACGGGTGAAATCATTATCTAAGTCAATGCCTCATACAAACAAAATTGTCAACTAGATAGGTACTAACCGTTCACTAAGCTGTATACAGCATTTATACTAGTGATTACAATTAGGTCACAGTGTCGTACTCGAGAGCCGATTGCTATAATTGTAACTCGATAGGGCCCTTATCTGTTATTAACATTTCCGTATTGCTAATAATTGTAATACTGGACTCACAGCTGCTTAAGGAGAGGTTGTGCGATCTTTACTATTAAATACGAATGTGCAGAGTTTGTTTGTTTGTTTTGCTTCCACGCCTCAACGGCTCAACCGATCATCATGAAATTTTACATACACGTTGGCAGGAATACGGTAAAGAACATAGGGTATTTTTATTCTCGCGGGAACTCCGAAACTAATACGGGGATCTGGCAACAGCTAGTAATTCCATAAATTGGAACTCAAACCAAATAAAAAATAAAGACGGAACGTCTCGAATAACGAAGTAAATCCGGTCGCGTATGCATGTGGTGATTAGGAATGTGTATGGATTTGCTAAGTTTACTTACTGGTGATAAGTGATTCCATGCTGTTTTTAATTTTTTGACCGTTGATGACAAAATATGGCATTTTTTCTAACTTAATTGTTGCGTCACCTCCATTAGCGGGAGAAGCTAAAAGTTATGGTGTCTTTTTCTTGTAAGTGTGTGCGTGTTTCTGTGTACGTGCACGGCGTGGTGTCTTTTTCCGGGCTTCACTTGTTTGTTATACGCGTTCCGTCTTTAGTTTTTATTTGGTCTGAGAAAAGGCTATTTGACTAATTTTTTTTTTAGTCCGTCTTGTAGAATAATAAAAAATATTGGATACGTATTTTTTCTTTTTTTACGTAATCAAAAAATAACAGAGATACATTGAGTTGAAATTTCGCGTGACGTCACTAACTAGTGCAGTTTGTATGGCGGCTTGTAGCGGTAAGTGATGTCACGAGCCCCCACCCTAAACTTTAATGCGTTTTATCTTTGTGTATTTTTATTTATTTGAAAAATATAAAAAATACGTGTCTAATGGTTTTTATTTTTTCTAAAAGACGGACTTATTAAAATTACGATTTTCAAAAGTTGTCAACATCCCTATTGGAAATGTTCAAAACCAAATTGACTATGGAACTTATTAATGCTTAAACAAAAAAAACAAAGTCATAATCCAACGTCTCTGCATTTATTAGTCTCTCGTGTATCGGTCAAACAATTGGTTCAATTAATTACGCCGCGGGTTCCGTGACAACGTCTGATTTCCCCAGAGCGTGTCCCGGCGTGTGCCAGCGTGTCGCGGCGTGTCGCTCCGTGCCGAGGTTGTTCGTTTATAATAATAACACTTCACACAACACAAATCTACTTGTCTTGATCTCACACTAAGCTTTAAGCTTGTGTCATGGAAACCAAGCAACCTTGGCTTAAACTATATTATACAAAAAACTTTACATTTTTACTTTTAAGCTCTTTGTTACTTGAATTATTATCTAAATTGTTATAATTTTTTGTACGTACGGCTAAATTCTGTTCTCTATATGATGGTAGCTATCATTGACTATTAGTGTAATATTGAAACCTAAAATTATTATCTTATGTTCTTGTGGCTGTTTGTCCTAAATAAACGAAAATAAAATATATTATTTGATATTGTGGTATAGATATAAAATTACGTCCAGACGTGGAAAGTGGAACCCTGTATTGCCCATGCCCATCGGGAATCGAACGCAGACCCTCTTGATTTGCCCACATACTGCAACAATCCGGTCGTCCTTTTGTCCTGACGCTGTATTATATTATTATGTTTGTTTAACAATGTCACGTGGTAAATGTGATTAAATCAAATTATGTATATTATTATCTTTTCGTAAGTGGTTTAGTTTAAAAGGAAGTTCTTTCTTTCTTTCTTTTGATATCATAAAAAGGTCAACTATTTTTTTTATGTGGCAGCAAAGCTGAATATTGTGAAGAAGTTATTGAGCATGTAACAAAATAAGTAATTAATTTGTAAGGCGTTTTCACGGGTGATCTGTGAGCGAAAGTTGGAGTGAAATCTGTTATAGGCTAACGGAATACATCCGCCCCGGTCACGTGACGAAAGATGGCGACATTTCGCGTATAAATCTAGTGGAACACGTAAATCAATCAAGCGTCTATTTGTTTAGGGGGAAGAAAACAATCGGAGAGATCGGAGTTTGGGATCGTTTGGGAATTAATTATTAGTTGGGACCGATAGAGAAAGGGAGGTTGGCTCACAAATTTCTTTATTGTTTTGTGATCTTTCGTCGAGTTTCGTTTTGGATGATATACCTGCTGAAGAAATGAAAGTAGAGAAATAAATTGTAAGGACAATAGTAATGTTTTGATCGTGTAAAATTTCTTCGAGAATACAAACCATATTTTGTTGGCATTCAGGTATTCAATTTTCTAAATTATACTAGATTTTATTAAATACAAGTTGAACTCCTGGGGTTTCGGAAATCCCCCAGAAAATCTTTACATCAGGATGAAAATACGTCCTGTTTCAAAACCTCAATTATTATACTCGTAACTGTAGGTTCACCAAATGATTGTTCTCCCGTTTAAAAATAAATTTGGGGGTTCCTGCGGGAACTCATTATTTTGAGATACAAAGTAGGTACCCTATAAGGCTCAGCTTTCATTCAGCGAAATAATTATTGGAATCGAGTGCGATCCCGCACATCTAAACTTCGTCGCAATTTCACCCATGTAAATTCCGAAGTTCTAGCAGGATTTCCGGGGCAAAAAGTACCCTATGTCCTTCTCTGCACTTCTGACACACGTGTATGCAAAATTTCATGATGATCGGTAACAAACAAACAAACAAATAGACTCACATTCCCATTAATACCCTAATACATACATAAAGATACCTCTTTGTATATAAGTAATATCAGTGACTATACCTAAGTATGTATGTGTTTGTATGAGTTTTAGCTAAAAGTGGTTGAAGTTTCGCAAAGCGCCTAACTTCCACTTAACGCGACCGGGTCGGCGACCCTCTCGCCTGATAATGACCGACGCACACTTAACAGCCATGAATGCACTCTTGTTGCGTTTGCTCACATGTTCACTGTGCGATGACCTTGCGTGTTACACACTGTTCTATTTTTTTTTTAATTGCTTGCGTTTAGTTTTGTTTTACCGATAAACGATATTGTAGTTACCTTGCATCGCATATTAAGGCAAAGGAATATGATCTATACATCCAACACGGGAAGTTTGTTGTTTGTGTCTTTTATATGGACATAGATAAGCAATAGTGTGTTAACCCACATTGGAGAAATTTTGAATAACGTGTTTTAAAATCATATCGTCATTTTATTCCAGCATTTTTTATGTTTCAATGTTTTTTTGTATTTAAATAAGGTAAACACATAATTAAAAAACGCTCTATAACTCTCAATAAAGCGTTTTGGAACAATAACTTAATATTGTGGTTTAACATGTTATTGCTTATCTGCATCCATATAATACTAGCTGTGCCCCGCGGTTCCACCCGTGTTGGTTTCGGAGATCCCGCGGGTATTCCGAGATAAAAGTAGGTACTTACTACCCTATATTTTTTCTGTACCTAACCTTGACAACGTGTAGGTATAATATGCAAATTTTATTGTAGTTTCTTCAGCGTTAATTTCAAAATTTCTGTGGGAATTCCGGCATAAAAAGTAGTCTGTGCCCTTCTCTGTACCCTGACAGCGTATATGCAAAATTTTGTGGTGATCGATTGAGCCGTTAAGCCGTGAAAGCGTAACAAACAAACAAACTCATTTTCGCCATACCACCATACGATTATGTGAATACTACTACTAAGTTAATACTATTACTAAGTTGTAAGTACAATATAATATTATGTAACATCTGACTTAAAATGTACACTTGGTTGCAATAAATGTTTGATTGATTGATTGATTGATGAAAAAAATACTGACCGGCTAATTATTTACTACTATTTTTTTTCTTTTTCTTTTTTTCGTAAAAAAAAAAAATATCCTGTAACTACAAGAAATAAGTACATATATCCTAATTTGTTATTTGCTAAAGAATGCGTGTGTGTTGGCCCTAGATTGAATAGCACATAGGTGATTTTTCAAAATGAAAAATACCAGTTTCCAGTTGAATGCCGTTCGCGCGCGCTACCGCAGGAAACAGTTGGTGACAAATATTATGTAATAATAATGTTAGGTATATGAATAATACTTGCCCCAATAATTGGTGTTTAATATTGCCACTTGAATAAATGCAGACTGAGAAATCATAAAATGAGTCATTTATAGTGACTTTTGGGCAAATACTTGAACCGCGAATAAAATACTTGAATTACGAATCCGCGATTCTGTACATTGAATATTTTTAACAAAATTTGACAGGAGGCGATAAAAGAAGAGTAACCAACCACAAAAAAAGTTTTTAAAATTATTTTCTGTCTGTCTGTCTGTTCGCGATTATCTCCGAATCTCAATCGGATTGTCATGCGGTTTTCACAGATAGATTAAGCTTAGCCTGAAGCTACATATAGGCTTTATTTAATTCAAATCGGATGTCGAGAAAAAAAGTTATTATATGCAAACGTTTCACGCGGGTGAAACCACGGAGCACATCTAGTTCATAATATTAGTAGGATTATTATAATGATATTATTGGAAAACAATGGTAAAAATTTCACTATCCGGTTTTTATTCTTGTTATATACCTACCACAGCATTATACGTCTTGCACTAATTGGCAAACGTCTGTGTAGGAACTTTACTGAAACTTGTTTTATCGCAACCACGACATTGTATAGAATTGTGTGAATTTAATCCCTTCCAGGAATTCATTATTTTCGTAACGATATCAATTTTATGTCGCAGCCATCCGCTATAAAAAATATATAAAATTTTAAGATATTTCTTTTAAAGCGAAATCGATATAGGAAAATATCTATAAAGTATTGTGATTTTGTAAGTTTTTAAGTTTACATGTAAGGGACAATAATCTCTGGAACCTAGGTACTTCTGAAAATTCTTTCTTCAACTTTTAGTTTTTAAGTTTAAATGTAAAGGATAATGTTCTCTGGATCTACTTCTGAAAATTCTTTCACTGATAAAAGCTATGGTACCTGCCTACATTATAGCTAAGTACCTACTTTTTAGAATATCCAAGGGAGTCTTGATTAACACGGTTGAAATGATGAAATCTAGTGTGTACTGTGTAGTATAGACTGTAGTTGAATGTTTGTATATCCTACTATCCTACTAATATTATAGATATGAAAGTGTGGATGTTTGTTACTCAATCACGCAAAAACGGCTGAACGGATTTGGATGAAATTCGGCATGCACGTTGTCAAGGGTACAGATATGGACATAGGTTACTTTTTATCCCGGAACTCCCGTGGAAACTCCGAAATAACCGCGGGTGAAACTGCGGGGCACAGCTAGTAGTTAATATCGCCGAATTCAAATTAGGTTTTTCCTTTCTTATCAAAAAGTTAAAATGGCTTCGCAGTTTTCGTATAATATTAATTCCCTAGACTATTCGATTGCTTGTTCCGCCTGGACAATACAAAATTTATTTTGATCAAAGGAAAAAAAATTCGTGCAGAATATAAGATCTCGCGTCCTATCAAAGCATAGAAGACTACAAATGGTCTCAACCACTCTCTAGGGTTGTCATAAATTCGTAATATTGCACTAAAATGTTTATGCGCCTTCTCTTGCTCGGTGGATATAAGATTATCTATCTTCACGCCGTGTCCGTTAGGAGCGTGGTTGGGGGCGAGCTTTGGGTCTCTCTGATCTATTTTATTTTATCCTTGAAAATACTTTTTTGTTGGTTATTTGTGGCGTCATATTCATCGCCATAATAGTCGTTTCTAAGATAACCCAGCGCCATTTTATGGACATGAGAGTTAGAAATTTAAGGAGGGTTTACATTGAATGAGATTTACATGAATACTGCAGCAAACTATACACATTTGTTTTCAATTACTTCTTGTCTGAAATGTTCAACGAAATGAAGTCCCTCATCATTCCACATCTATTAAATTACTCACTTTAGGCACATCTATGCTAATATTATATAAAAAAGGAAAGATTTTATTTTTTGTTTGTTTGTTACGATTTAACTCAAAAGCTACTGGACCGATTTCAAAAATTCTATCACCATTAGAAAGCTACATTATCCCTGAGTAATATAGGCTATATTGTAATGCGGAATTCCCGCGGGAACTCTGATATTAACGCGGGTGAAACCACGGGGAACAGCTATATTATTATATAGCTTAGAACACACGACTTCACCATTGTGTGTCGTCAAATCGTCTTTTCATAGTTTAAAATGAAGTCGCTTCCGCCATCTGTTCACGATTTTAAAAAACTCATGAAAACCGCATGCAAATCCGTTCAGGATGATTTATGGGAAGGTTTTTATCTATAGTTTATCCTGGAATTCCCGCAGGAACTCTGAAAACCTGAGGAAAAATACCTGGGGACAGCCAGTTTAATAATAAACAACTTCTGATATTCGCAACAAGTTTTAAGTGTCCAAGAATTATTATTTTATATCACTTGCCGGTACCGGTTTGTAACTGTTTTTTATTGTGTCAAAGTTTAACCTTTTTCGGAACAGTAAATCGTCTTTGTCGGATAGTAATTAATCGGAATTTTATGGTAGATAGACAATCAACAGGGTTTAAACTTGCTTGGATGGAGTGTTTATGGATGGTTACGGGCGTTTATCGACTTTTAACACCGAAGCACCATTAATCGGAATAAAATATAAGCAGTAAGTACCTACATATATAGCTTCATCATTTTGTTTTTGGGGAGTTTGTTCCAAAGCTTTTTCTCTGCAGCCACAGCACTAAAAAGCTATGAAGGGCGGGCGTTATATAGAGTGCTGTCATAATAATTATTGTAATTTTACTAACGTCGAAAGGAGGCAAGCTTAGGGGCCATTTTTAATAAAATTCTTTACTTTTATTTGGTAATCAACGATTTCCATGCTTCAAAATTTCCCGAAATGACATCTTTTGTATTACGGTGAACCATATACCTACAAACTTAAGTGGCCGGGCAAAATGGCCACCAGGGTATCCGGCTGTGGTACGACCGTCCGGGTATCGCCGGGACCGATCGGCGGTCACCCTTTATGACGTCTGCTGCAGACTCGTATAACTTTTATCTGACCGATAACGGACTTGTAAGGCTGGGAGACATAAATTTTCGATACAACACTTCGCCTGCCGGTTTTGTTATCGCGTCTTTTGCATTATCCCCCGATACTCCACTCGTCAACTTATCCTAGCTAATCCGCAACTATTATAAATGCGAATGTGAGTTTATATGAACCTTTATTCTATTCTATTCTATTCTATTCTATTCTATTCTATTCTATTCTATTCTATTCTATTCTATTCTATTCTATTCTATTCTATTCTATTCTATTCTATTCTATTCTATTCTATTCTATTCTATTCTATTCTATTCTATTCTATTCTATTCTATTCTATTCTATTCTATTCTATTCTATTCTATTCTATTCTATTCTATTCTATTCTATTCTATTCTATTCTATTCTATTCTATTCTATTCTATTCTATTCTATTCTATTCTATTCTATTCTATTCTATTCTATTCTATTCTATTCTATTCTATTCTATTCTATTCTATTCTATTCTATTCTATTCTATTCTATTCTATTCTATTCTATTCTATTCTATTCTATTCTATTCTATTCTATTCTATTCTATTCTATTCTATTCTATTCTATTCTATTCTATTCTATTCTATTCTATTCTATTCTATTCTATTCTATTCTATTCTATTCTATTCTATTCTATTCTGTTCTATGTATATTATGTTTGTTTGTTACGTTTTCACGTCTTACGTACTCAACCGATCATCATGCAACTTTGCATAATCATTTTCAGGGATACAGAAAAGGTCATCAGAGAAACTTCGTTGGAAAAAGTACTGTTCCGTTGGGATAGAAAATGTTATGACAAAATCTACATTAAAGTGAGCGAAACCACGGACATAAGCTATTTAAGAAATTGTTTCTACTAGAGCAATATTACTTTGTTAAAGTGTTATTGATCTCCGTATCAAAGAAAGCTATATAAAGCTTTGTGTTGTAAAACTTAAAGTGCTTGAATAGAATAATTGGTGCTACATACAAGAGACAATGCGGGGGTGGCGCCAGGCCTCGGGAGACACGCAATTACAGACAGACAGACAGAAATAGCACGTTTTATCTTCCCTCCTTTGAACATTACAGTTGGTCCGGATTGTCGTGAATTACTTGTATGTATCCTTTATATATCTATATTAGCTCAATTTACTTATGTTCAAAATAATATTATTAAAACTACCTACGTAAACCAAATCGAATATTCTTTATTATTGCAAAATCCTAATCAATATTATAAATTCGAATGTGAATTTTGTTTGTTTGCTACACTCTCACGCTTTAACTGTTGAATCGATCATCATGAAATTTTTATACTTAGGTACACGTTTCAGGGCCACAGAAAAGCACATAGGTCACTTTTATCCAGGAATTCCCGCGGGAACTTCGAAAATAACCGCTAGTTAAAAAATAGAATACAAAAAAAATGTGAAAAAAAAACATACGCGTCGAATTGAGAACCTCCTACTTTTTGGGAAGTCGGTTAATAAAGCAGGTAGCAATTTCTTAACCATAACTTACATAATTATTTATTATCTAGAGCTACATTCATCTGTTATAAGGGATCTCAGTAAATTAAAATGATTCAGCTCATTACTCTTACATGATGTTGGTTCACAATAACATTTATTTTTAAGCGAGGGAAAGACCTAGAATTAAATTCGAGTGTCTTAAAATGTAACACAATGTACCTAAGTACATACCTACTTTAAAAAGTGAAGCTTGTTAATTTATACTAATACTAGCTGTGCCCCGCGGTAATTTCGGAGTTCCCGCGGGAGTTCCGGGATAAAAAGTAGGCTATGTCCTTCTTTGTACCTCTGACAACGTGCATGCCAAATTTCATCCAAATTCTTTCAGCCGTTTTTGCGTGATTGAGTAACAAACATCCAAACATCCAAACATCCACACTTTCACATTTATTTATAATATTAGTAGGATTATAAAAAGGTAAAGTTTGTGAGGTTGTAGAGGGTATTCTCTACAGAACCGATTTTGAAAATCTGTCACTTATAGGAAGGCTACAGTGATGCTGAGTGACATCAGAATTGGACCAGCGTGATGCCGTGACCAAGAGAAATAAAATCATTTTTATATAAGTACATAATATATAGATATAAATATAGGTATTTTGCGATAATGAGAAAAAGGCATGCGTCATTTATACAAAGGATCCGGACAACAGGCAATGAGATCCTGAAGGCTGTATATGGGGCGTGTAAATACTCCATATGCGGCCTTTAGGATCTCAGCTAAATCATATTGTTCTTGAAATTATTTTTGTTGTAACTTAACTTTATGTAATGTATAGATAACTTAACTTAACTTTATTTAATAATAGATCAATGATAGTGCAATGGCAGATGTAATATGGGGTTTTTATGGGTCCTATGGGTTCTTGTGGCCTGAAATAAGTGTTATTATTATTATTATTATAAATATTCATATCGATATAGAGGTAGATATAGATTTTACGGGACTCTACCTACGGGAGTTATTCGGGTCTCTTTCGGAAACTTTTTGTTCCGTTGTAAAAAACAAAATCTTATGTCACTCAGTGACTCATACCGTAGTCCTGTCAGTGAATTAATAATTTTTCATTACTCATGCTCGGAAAGTAGGTCTGAAGTTGCCTGAGAAGCGGGTTGAAAGTAGCCCTTTTCAGCCCTAGGGAGAATCGCTTTCAACTGACAACTGTCAAATTATAAAAAAAAAACTAGGTCTATTTTCACATTTCTATTGAGCCATGTTTCAACTTTCTATACAGCCAGCGCGATGTAAAATTGAAATAACGTAAAGTTTAAGTAGGTATTAATTAAAATAAAATTCATTCACTTTTTCTTAAGCTAATTCCTATTTATATTTTTTTATTTTCTTTAATTAATACTTAATAATTAAAGAAAATATTTTTTTTAGGTCGCCTCAATGTAAATAAAAAATACTGGCTGAATAGCTAGCCGGCCAAAGAAAAAGAAATAGGTGGGAAAGTGTCAAGCGACTATCCGATCTTCACTCATTTTTTCTTTAGCTAATTCCTATTTTTATTTTGACTTTCCTTGCATTCGTAATGAAAAGCACAGTGTTACCCTCGGGAGAAAGTAACTTATTTAGTGCCTCGAACTATTGGCGCCCTCGCTACGCTCGGGCGCCAAACCCCGTCTCGGCACTAAATGAGTTACTTTCACCCCTTGGATAACAATGTACTATTTAGAATCGGCTCATACAGTAGTTCCAGAGATATTTCCCTGCAAACAAATAGACTTTTTCTCTTTTTGTTTAGTCCTGTCAGTGAATTAATAATTTTTAGAATCGGCTCATACAGTAGTTCCAGAGATATTTCCCTGCAAACAAATAGACTTTTTCTCTTTTTGTTTATTGATATAGAAAAACAAAGAGAAAGTCACGATACAAATTTGTCCAATTTGCGCACTTTATTATCTCGTGTTTTGCGGATTTGGAGTGGGAATACCGGGCCTCATATGGCCTCTGGCACGATCCAAGACAAGACATTGCAATTTGCACCACGAAAGTATAGATGCTCCTGTGAATTCTAATTTCGCGCTGCGTGTATTCTCGTTTTAGGGTTTCCCAAAATTGTAAGAAAACTAGCCTTGCCGTTGCTACCTGTAAATCGAACGACATAAAGATCGTTTAGGCGCTTTACGTCCAATTCGCAAATGATTCAATCGTTCAGTTCGCAAATCGTTCAGTTCTCAAATCATCCAATTCGAAATCACACGATACGACATCAGAGGGGCTATTATGTAACTTTTTTTTCTATAATTTTTCGGTTGCAATCAAAAACATAGAGGTCTTTTGATTATATTAACACCTACAATATCTAGCAATCGACCAAAATAAACAAACTTCAAAAGTTGAGGATGCCTAAACATGATTAATTAATCACAAAATCGCTATTTTTCTGATCTAATCTGAAATACTAATTATAAATAATAGCAACAAAAGTTACATAATTGGCCTGCAGACGATAGTTTTATTTTATTACTTACCTACAAGCTTTTATTTAACTTGTGGTTGCAATGTTGCAATTATGTAATTGGTTAGTATCAAATTTGGTTTTTTAACCACCCTGATATCCCATGAATTTTGGCATACTTATGTAATTACGTTGTCAATGATATGGTACCATCGAGCTGATCTAAAATGGAGCCGGTATATAGGGCCTGAAACTTCCTGGTGGCAAATGGTGGTATGATGATGAGTTCTGTCTGAGAGTCTAAAGATGGAGTCGAAAGGTTGCCACTTGAATTCCTTAAAAGAAATTGTAAGGATACAAGAAGCCAATTATTTTTACTGTACTATGCATATTTCTCAAACCTGTGTCAACTTTTGAGAAACTTTTCAAGCAAAAGTTATCAAAGTATTTGCTATAACGGACACTTCGGTTTCATGGAACCCTTTCCGGCTGAAAATTGTACCTACCTAACTTGGTTCTGTGGCGTGTACAAACTTTAGACTGAAACTGCCTGTACTGGCATCCCACAAGTATGTAGGCGAATAGTTGCGGTGTCCCTTGCAATGCGGAGCTGGCTTGTGTCGGCTTGTAGTTCATAGATAGGTAGGTAGGTAGGTACTGGGATATTCTAGACGCCTACACAAGGTCGGTGTGGCGTGACATGCCTGTTCTCACCACTTACTTGACAAGTTTACTGTAGACCATTGTTTTACCTAAGTACTTACTATAAAAATATAATACCTTCAGGTGTTATATTTTTATATAAAGGTTAAATATATAAATGCACAATGAAAGTAATAGTTGACAGTAAAATGACAATAAACATTGATGAACGAGTTCTTTTGGCGAAAAGTTCCAAACTCCTTCTAGAATTCTTGAAATTTCTACAAAAAAAAAATCGTTTTTTTTTTTTTAATTTAAGGTTCACCAAACTGGACAATACACATATAAAACACTTAAAAAAAACTTATTTCACAATTTTAGAACAGTGTACGACCTTCTCGAGGTGAACACAACCTGCACCTAAAGTAGTGCCACAGTAAAAAACAAAGTATTATTCTACATGGAATAGTAAAGTGAAAATTTTTATCAACTCTTCTTTACTCGACCACGGTTTACCAAGGAAATATTGTGCTTATAACAGACCATTTCAGGGTGTATTTATATTCGTCTGTTCCTTTTCTTTTAGATCTTATAATTTATACTTCATTACTAATCGTATCCGAATCCACAGTTAAGTACTGGAAATTGATCAACCTTATCCATCAACCTCGCTCGTCTCTATTTTATCTTGGTGTATTATGTTTACAGACTCTACCCATCACCCTCGCTCTTTTCTGATGGCATCTCACCTCACTATTATCTTTGCAGCGAGTGCGCGCGTTCACGTCGTCCTTGGAGGCGCTAGCGGCGCGCGTCTGCGGCGCGGAGGCTGCGCGCGCGGCGTGGCGCGGGCCGGGCGACGCGCGGGATGCGCGCGCGCAGCTCGACGCGGTGTCGCGGGCGCGCGCGCAGCTGCCCCCGCTGCGGCGCCTGGCCGACGAGCTGCACGCGCAGGCGCAGGCCCTCGCCAGGGACAACGTGCAGCTGCCCGACCATCTGCTCGCCAAGCTGGATGACCTCAATACCAGGTGAGCTAATAGCTCCTCGCAAAGCAAAAGAGTTGCTTACATACGGTTGGATTTTTTGACTGACTTCCAAAAAAGGAAAGTTTCCTTAGTATGTGCGTGATTTTTTCCTCTTTTTCTTGATTTTTTCGGGGCCGAGAAGACATTGACGGTTTATGTATCGATAAAAAAGATTTGAGTACAGATGTTCTTCTATAGTTCTTGTATTGGCATCTACCGTCAGCTGACGTATTTCCTCCGTGCACCCGCAGAGTGGCAGCGTTGTGCGCGGGCGGCGAGGAGCGCGCGCGGCAGCTGGCTGGCGTGGCGCGGGACGGCGGCGCTGGCGCGGCGCAGGGCTTCCTCGCCGGCTCTGTGGACGCGCCCTGGGAGCGCGCCGTCACGCCCGCCAACGTCCCCTACTATATCAAGTTAGTATACCTCGTTTAATATTATAAACTAACTGCACCTCGCGATTTCACCCGCGTGAGTTTCGGAATTCCCGCAGGAACTTTAAAGAACAAACCTTGTCCTGAAAATAAAGAACACAAAAAAAAGAATTATCCACTGAATTATCCACTTTGGTGCAGTCGTTTGAAAGTTTTGCGATCGCATACATTTCAGCAATAATATTTTGTATATTATAAAGATTTTATGGTATTTAACCCGGGGGTCTACTATGATCATAAATTCGTAACATTAAGACGCGTCTCAATTTTTTTTCATACCAATAAAGAATATTAACTTCTAATATTTTGGCATCCTATGCGTATTAGCGTTTGTGATGTTTTGGAGCGCGCGTTATGGGCAAGGGATATTGTTAGTAATAGCGAATAAGGGCCCTAGTTTTCCACTATGATGTCAAAAATTGAATATAGGTACAGGCATTAAACTCGTAATAATATCTGTTAAAGCTAAAATTATACAGCACTCGTAAGTAATGAATCCTTATTCTTCCAGCCACGAATTAGAGACGACACACTGGGACCATCCAAAGATGATCGAGCTGATGAACTCACTTGCTGACCTGAACGAGGTTCGATTCTCGGCGTACAGAACAGCGCTTAAACTGAGAACAGTGCAGAAAGCACTATGTAGTAAGTACACAAATTCTTGCATTATTATATAAATGAAATAAAGGTTTATTATTTTTATCTAGATTTATTTTGCAAATTTCTCCATCAAGTTAATCACGACAAATTGAAATGTTATCTTTAAAAATGCATATATTGGGACCACGATTCAAATTCTCATAATTTTCTAAATTCTTTAAATTTTTTATTAATTATCGTTCAACGTCTTCTGTCATCGGAGCATGTCATCTGATCATATTTCTGCAAGCAAATGTTATAGCAATGAATTAACACTGTCCTTTGTTCCAACAGTGCACATGCTCCAGTTACCCGCGGCGCTGGAAGCGTTTGACTCGCACGGCCTCAGAGCGCAGAATGACAGGCTCATCGACATACCTGACATGATCACCATACTTACTTCTTTGTATGAGGTGCGTAATCATTAAATTAAAATTAATAAACCTTTGAAATAAAACAAAACAAAAAAAATATCTCAAAATATACAGATTAATAAGGAGGTTTCATTCGAATAAGTCATCCAAATAAAAGTGTAAGATAAATTTTCATTTATGCTGATATAATTATAATAAATATACTATAATATAATATAATAATAGGTATGATATTTCAATTAAAATGGTAAATATTCATTTTATATTTATTGCGATCAGCTGATATGCATATTGATTATTAAAAATACTACTACAACAATTATCTCAAACCCTTTTTTCACTTTAGGTGATTGCAGCAGAAAACCCTAGTCTAGTAAATGTGCCATTGTGCCTGGATTTATCAATAAACTGGTTGCTGAACGTATACGACAGCCAGAGGACTGGACAGATAAGAGTGCTGAGCTTCAAAGTTGGACTCGTCTTGCTGTGCAAGGGACATTTGGAAGAGAAGTATAGGTAAGAATCAAATGGCCGGTGTGCCATCGTTTATGACATCAACATTAGTAAAAGTTGTTGTAGTGTTATGTGCTCATGACATAAAGTTTAGTTATTTATTTGAATAATAAAAACAAAAATAGTATTTTCATAAATAGTCTAAACATTCTAAATAGTAATGATATTGTCACTTTCAGATATTTGTTCCGGCTAATAGCAGACCCATCCTGTAGGGCTGACCAAAGAAAACTTGGATTATTACTACACGATTGCATACAGGTAAGTTTCGGGCTCAGACGTTTATTTCGTCTGAGGTTTCGGGTTTTATTTTAAATTTGAAGAAAAATCTATAACAGGCTTGAGTATTTAATAAATATTCGGTTGTTTTTAGGTGCCTCGGCAACTGGGAGAGGTGGCTGCATTCGGAGGGTCCAATATAGAGCCTTCAGTAAG
This sequence comes from Zygaena filipendulae, assembly GCA_907165275.2. Classification (NCBI taxonomy): domain Eukaryota; kingdom Metazoa; phylum Arthropoda; class Insecta; order Lepidoptera; family Zygaenidae; genus Zygaena; species Zygaena filipendulae. The sequence continues at coordinate 506,998 of OU015669.1, forward strand.
GAGCTGTTTCGAACAGGCGTCAGCTGCTACCAAAGAAGGTGGAAAAGGAGGCACCCTTGATAGGAAAGCAGGTAACTACTACTAAAGAAGTAGTACTAAAGAAGTTATTACCAAAAAATTAAGTGACCAGAAACCATTAAAAACACAGAATATTTTTCGGTAGTATGTAACATCAACTAAAAATATAAACCTAATAAACACATCCAACAGCAAATACGAATAAAGCTGACTATGACTTCACAGATAAAGAAAAGGAGAAGGAAGATACCAAAGAGAAGACGCTGGAGAGGGACGCCGACGGGCAGCTACAGTACATAGAGGCGTTCCACTTCCTGCAGTGGCTGCAAAAGGAGCCGCAGTCCATGGTGTGGCTGCCCGTGCTGCACCGCCTCGCCGCCGCCGAGAGCGCCAGGCACCAGGCCAAGTGCAATATTTGCAAGGAATACCCCATCATTGGGTTTAGGTGAATATATATTGTGATATGTGGCTTTAAAATGGTTTTTGTTGATGAGCGATGATTTTATTTTTCAGACTTGAACAGAAAATTCTTAGCCTTGTATTCTTATCTGTTTTATATAACATGTAGTGTTAAAACTTGATCATATATTCTTTAAACTTCAATATTATCATCCAGTTTAATTTTAAAACTAAACTGAGCCAGTCTTTTTTTATTTTATGCTTCTCTTCATGATTAATTGTGACAAAATTCTAATTTATAAAGTTTCTTTGTTTTTATTTCAATAAAAATCTTACAACTGCTATTAATTCTATAGCTGTGGCTTTATTAAAATCTTACGTAAGTATTGTTATTTCATCTATTTCAGATACCGTTGCTTAAAATGCTTCAACTTTGACATGTGCCAGAAATGCTTCTTCAACGGCCGCAAAGCGAAAAATCATAAACTCACGCATCCCATGCAGGAATATTGTACAGCGGTAAGTTATCCTGGTTCATGTTACTAACTTCATCATTCTTTGGACTATACAACGTTATTTTCAGTATATACCAACTTTGAAATTATATAGATAGAATCACCACTAGAGTGCAATAGTTTTTAAGCAATGTAACATTTTTACCCATAAATTGTCAGCATTCAAATTGTAGTCAGCGTCAAAGCTCTGATTTCATCTGACAGACGACATCCGGTGAAGACGTGCGTGATTTCACCCGCGCCCTACGAAACAAGTTCAAATCGGCGAGGTACTTTAAGAAACATCCCAGAGTTGGATACTTGCCTGTCCAGACAGTACTTGAAGGTATGTCTTATTCTTTTGTGTCCCTCCCTGAAATAACATTATTTAGTCACCAATTTTTATACCATATATTTGTGCCCTTCGATAAAAGACGGTTGTAGAGTTTTTAAGTACCTAAATAGATCATCACTGATCTCATTTTTCCCGATTTTTCCCAGACTTGGGTGAATCTATTATTTTCAGTCATCGCATTAGCCGTCAATTATGATCTTAGATGTCAATGAAGATTATGATGAGAGTCTCAGTGCTACCATTTCTGGCATAAGAGCAACCGTTATTTGTGCTTAGGCAAATTCAAGATCAGATCGGATTAAAAGATGATAAATCTGTTGGTACTTTATCGTATCTAAAATTTTGAAATCGTTCCTTATCATTTCTTTGCCGCTTGTGATCATATTCAATGGATCTTTTATCATCATCGTTCCCTGTCATTGCTTTCCCTCTTCTGATCGTGTCCGATGCCCGTGCGCAGGCGACGCGCTGGAGTCCCCCGCGCCGTCCCCGCAGCACGGCGGGGCGGGCGGCGCGGGCGGCGCGGGCGGGGCGGGCGGCGCCGGCCTGGGCGGCGACGACATGCACTCGCGCCTCGAGCTGTACGCGTCGCGCCTGGCGCAGGTGGAGCTGGGCGCGCGGCCCAGCGACACTCCCGACAGGTGAGTCATGTGTGGACTGCTAGCTGTTCCCCGTGGTTTCACCCGTGTTAAATTCGGAGATACCGAGGGAATTCCAGGATATAATGTACCCTATGTCACTTAGGACTACCGTAGTTTACTATATGTGAAAGAATTTTCAAAGTGGTTCAGCAGATCGAGAGATTACCCCCTACAACGTCACAAACTCAACGTCAAAAAATATTGATTGGTGGTGCGGTCAGACGTCTTTCAAGATGGATTGAAGATTTGCAGTAGACGATACTGAGAACCAGTTGAATGGAATAGATCTGGATACAGATCCTTGGGGGAAACTTTTTCCAGAGAACGTCTATCAGAAGATGATAACGATCTCAGGGTATCATTCATCATGTAAAAAAATATTATGCTGTTTCTCTTCTCTCACTCTTCGCTACCAGTAGATATTGAATGTTGCTCAGGATTGCAAGTATCTCCTGTACATCCATTAGGTATCTTTCCCCTGAACTGCGTGATGATGTTTCCAGCGACGAGGAGCACGCGCTGATCGCGCAGTACTGCCAGTCGCTGAACGGCGGCGGCGAGACGGAGGAGGCGCCGCGCTCGCCCGTGCAGGTCGTCTCCATCATCCACCGCGAGCAGCGGCACGAGCTCGAGGCCATGATCAGGTACTGGTCTGCTACTCATGACATAGATTTAACCTTTAACATAGATTATTCCAGTTACATTTACTGTCCAAATTCATGATGAATGTACTTTTCTCAATAAACTTTTGATCTAACCAGAGCTTTTCGTATCCTCGTACTTTTTTGCTCTTACTGGTTGGAGAGGGTAAAACAGCAAGCAAGTGTAATAGTACCAACAGAGAAACAAGGAATATTAATCATTATAAAAAGTTACAAAATTTATAAAATTAATAAAGCTCAAAAATTGCGGAACTATTGCTTCGAACCCAGGCCTTCTTAGGGTGTGTTCCACTTCCAAAACAACAAGGCCATAGTTTGAATGTTTAGATTTTTCAATCAACATGTTTTCGGACACAAATTAGGTAGTCAGAAGTAGTTGAGTGTGTAGTATTTGAACGCAGCCTCGATGAAAGACCTTAAAGGTAAAGAATCCTGTCCAACGACTTCTTAGTTCAACAAGTTACAACAAAAAATGTGAATGTGCTTTCAGAGAACTGGAGGAAGAGAACGCTAGCCTCCAAGCGGAGTACGAGCGGCTGAAGGCGAAGCAGACGCCCGGCTCCACGCCCGAGGAGCAGCAGGCGCTCGGCGAGAACAGGAACGCTCCCGTTGACCAGGTAGAGACACTTTATACCTGTTTTAAACCGATATAAAAAATTGTGAGAGAACATCAGACATAGGTGAGCCGTGGATGATATAAAATTATACTGATAAAGTAGAGGACGTCTTCATATGGCAGGCAAGAGACAATTATGCTATCACATTAGAGGGCACTCAGTTCATTATTCTGTACCAGGACATAATGTACCACTTACACCATGGCACCAACTATTTAATCGTGAAGAATCAGCTCTTTCTGAGCAAAGTTGAGCGCTAAAATTATTTTCTAGTTGTCAATAGTGTTGAAGGAATAGAAGCCAACAGAAATGTATGCGTCACAACTCGCAGCTCACTCAATAGGGACAATAAGAGTGAGAATTTTCACACTGCCTCTGTGGCACGATAAAGGGTCAGTCTTAACTTTGTCTTTTGTCATTCCAGGACATGATGGCGGAGGCTCGCTTGTTGAGGCAGCACAAGGGGCGGCTGGAGGCGCGCATGCAGATCCTGGAGGAGCACAACCGGCAGCTGGAAGCGCAGTTGCAGCGGCTGCGGCGGTTGCTAGATGAGGTGAGGCTCAAAAGGAACCAGAACTGGACCTGAAGACTGATATGGCATTCCAACGCGAGAAAAGAACGAGTTGAAATTAATGCCAACTACTAAGTAGATTAACAAGAAAATATGATACTAATGAACGACCAACAATGTCAAATTAGACGGCTCTGTAAAAAAGTGTTTAATATACAATTTATATCGCCGAACTAATATCATATTTATTCTACCTATATAGTATAGTCAGCACCACCAGTCACGTACTATATCAATAGCCAGCTACTACGACTGTAGCGCTAACATTCTAAACCTAAGCGCTAATATTTTCATTTGTAGCACTAACATTTTCAATTGTAGCGCTAAAATCTTCAACTGTAGCGCTAACGTTTTCAATTTTAGCGCCTAAATCCTCAACTATAGCGCTATCATTTTCAACTGAAACGCTAACATTCTCAACTGTAGCACTGATATTTTTAGCTGAAACGCTAACATTCTCAACTTTAGCGCTATCATTCTCAACTGTAGCACTAACATTTTCAACTCTAACGCTATCATTCTTATCTGTAGCGTTAACATTTTCAACTTCAGCGCTAACATTTTTGATCATAGCTCTAAAATTGTCGAATATAATATTTAAACTGTCATCACCCGCAGCCGGGGGCGGGCGGGGGTGGCGCGGGCGCGGGCGGCGCGGGCCGCACGGGCACGCTGCAGACGCGCTCGGTGACGGCGTCGCAGCTCGCCACCGACTCGCCCGCCAAGATGCACAACGGGCTCTACCACGACGCGCAGACCAGTGAGTTGATGAAGTTCGCACTTACTATAATCATAGAGGGCGCTCTAAAGACGTGACAAAATACTAAAGAAACAGAATTTTTATACAATTCGTTCGAATATTTTTTGACTATTATCCTATCCTTAGTTACATCCAAGGTATGAAGTTTCTTTTTGGGGAACATTGCGTGAAAAGGAAGTTGTGTTTCAGTTTTAATTTAAAGAAGTCCGCTATGTGGGCGTCGTGATCGATGTGTCGCAATCCTTTCTACGAACCTCTCATAATGGCTAATGGCAATGGCATAATGGTTCTCATGATGGCTAATTCTATTTTCCATACCAATTTTCAAACGGATTTATGAAAAAAAAATCCTTACTTATTCCTAATATAAATGCGAAAGTGAGTTTGTTTGTCAGTTACGCTTTCACGATTTATCGGCTCAACCGATCAACATGAATCATACGGTACTTTTATCTCGGAATTCCCCCGAAATCTCCCAAATTAACGGTAACGTAACAGTTAGCTCGTTTGTATATGTCTGGCCGTGTCTAAACTTGTGGTTGTCATCACCGAAGACGGGCGCTGGCCCGGCGCGGCGGAGCGCGAGCCGCTGGAGCGGCCGCCGCCGCCGCCGCACAACGTGCACTCGCTCATGCACTGCGCAGGTCAGGCCCGCGCGGACGGATCGGTGTTGTTGCCTTTGCTTCTTCGTTTTTTTTTTAAACAGCGTTCGCCGCAAAAATGTTTTCTTTGCTTTTTGTTTATGGAATGTCGTTTTTTTTTAAACCTCTTGTCAAATCGACATTTGTGTGACAAAATATTAGTTTCCTAGGTGACAATCGAACATTTATTTTAATTCCGTTGTCATATTTTCGCTTGTTTTTTTTTCACAGTTTCCAAAAAATTCCGGAATGCGTTTGTTTTTGCTCCTTAGGATTTTAAACATAGGGTTTTGGTCACGGAGATTTGATTTTTTGAGTTGAGTAGTTTTTTAAGCAGACGTTGTTTTTTTTTTTGCTTGTTTACCAGTTTACTGACATCAACAGCACGTCGAGCATGGTTCACAAATGTTTTTGGTTTTTTTTTCAGTGTTCGTGATGTTCGTTGTTTTTGCACGGTTGTTTGCATGATTTTGTCTTTACGTATTTAATCCGAATTAATATTATAATACAATAATGACATTCAATATATTTTCTGTACATGCCTACATAACAGGACGCATACCTTGAGGTAATATAGGGACTTCTACCTAATTAAATGTTCATTTTAATTTTGTAGCTTTCGATTTTCCAAATAAAGTAAAATAAAATAAAAATAAAATTAACATAAATAAATTTTCTGGATTATCCCGAAAAAAATTGTGGCTTGTCATGTTTTAACAGAATGCAATTTTTTTCAGATGACCTGGGCAAAGCAGTCGAAGAGCTCGTGTCTGTAATGACGGAGGAACAACAAAACCAACCCACGAACGCACCACCCCAGTACAACAATGGGAAACCGGATAACGATGAGCAATAAACCGGATATAACCAAACCCGGTTAATTAGCTTAGAGCTGCGAAGCAACAATATACGATATAATTGTTAATACTTACTTAACTACCACAGTAAATGTGTCAGGGTTGCCCGCTTTAAAATTTAAAAAATTACTAACTTACGTTCTGGTAGCACTTTGGGTGATTTTTACTATTTTATTCAAAAATAATCTTACTTGATTTTAAATTTATTACTCATATAACTAATTTTCGACTCATCGCTAACATCTATCTGCACATGCTGTCCGTTTTGCAATAAATATGTCAAATGCCTTCTCACGTTGTACAAAAGCTTTAACATTTCACTTAATCATCTACTAATAACGGTCGAATGGCTTCCGCAAGTCTAAACGTAGCTAGTTGGGACTAATCGATTATAAAACTATCGAGTTAGTCCGCAATAGCTGCGGGCACGATCAATCGATCATCGTATGCAACGCTTATTGTATTGAAAATAAGGACGTTATGTTGCAGTACATGTCGTGATTGAGTCATTACTAACGCTCTCTGCTATTCTGAAACTTTTCACACTGGCAACTCTAGACTTTCTCAGTGACTACCAGCACCGAGTGTTACCAGAATACGAGCGTTCCAACTAAAAAGACGAAAGCATTTACACATAAAATATACGAGACATTGTACCAAAATCAGATAGAGAAAAAAACTTTGGATATATTTTACTTTTAAGTACATATCTTGTTAGTACAATCATCGTGTATTACAGTCTACCATATCAACTCCCTTGTAAACTTTCATATCACATGTTGTGTATAGACAAAAACATTTGTATAAAATTATCCTCGTGGAAACACAGGAGCCGTCTTCTTGTTAAAGCTTGAAGCTTTAAAAATTTATTATATGTAATGAAAAAATTGTACTCGAAACTGAAGTTTTCAAATGAGACACTTTGTCGAACGAGTGGCCTAAGTTTTAGTGGAAAAAAAAGTTGTTTTTGAAATGAAATAGATAGACGTCTAACGAAAATTGATTGTGCAATGTAAGTACGCCGTTAACCCAAATGGCAGTAGTCAAATGATTTAATCGATTTTGCATGTAGCGCCGTAGATGTAGCCAAAAAGATTGTATGTACGCATGTTTTGTGTATGTTATAAAAAATAAATTAACAAGTAAACTAATATTATTGGGAAATAAAAAAGTGTAGTTAGTTGAGGAAACCAATGTTAATCGATATCTGCTTAGAAACGTCGAAGGGCCTTGCACGTCATGCCCCGGATATGGAACAAAAACCGTCACGGTTGAGCCGCAACGCTGACATTAAAAAATTCTCGGCGAGAATTTTCTCAATTGTTGCGATATTTATTTAGAATTTAAATTGTAATCATTTCTATGGAATGTTTTTTTTTTATATTTGTTTTTGCCATACTCAAAACTTAGCTTTAATATTTTGGGAGTTCAAAATCAATAGATATTGGTATAAGGTATACTTGAGTAATAAAGAATTCCGTTAGGTATGATGTGCAAGTACTTCGATGCACTATGATAGTAGACTTCAGTGTCCAAAATTCGGGACTGTTATTCCATTGTAGAGTTCTTCTTAGCGTCTATAATAAATAAAAGAAAATGTAACCTTTTTCACTATCACTGAAGGCATAGCGGTACGATCGTATTATTTTTTATTAAAATTAAATGCGACCAAAGTCCCTTTAAACTGTATCAATGACCCTGAACAAGTCTCACCCTAACTTTGATGAATACTTGAGGCCGTTTTAGCGCCTGATTCAGAGACCGAAGTCCGGATATCGCTTTGGTGCGGTGTGAATGGGCTTTTAGATTTTCGTGTCGCATTTGTAACATCGTTGACTTTGTATCGTAAAGTGTTTCTGAATAGCTGTAAAGATGCTGCCTACCTTTTTTAAATATAAGATTATATTGGAGAGATGACTTTTATACGAATGTTAAGTAAGTATGTAATCTGTTGACGCTAACTTTAAAGTTAAGGTAACTTCCGATTCAACCATATCACGGTTACTTTTTTATTTTATTTTTTTCGGTTCCACGTCGAAGGGAAATGGAATATGAATTCGCGAATAAACTTTTCTAATGGCATTTTTACCGTTTTTATAAAATGCTTTTTTAATAAAGGTTTCAAAATATATCAATACAATTATATTTTTCTTAATAATAACAATTATTATTGGTAACCATACCAAATTTTTTGATGGAACTTGAATCATAGATTCCATTTCATTCGCGATGGTTTTTTAATTATTATAATGTAATATTATGTTTATTATTATGATTAATTTTGGCTAATATAGTTTTAAGAAAAAGCACAATTATTACTTATTATTATTAACAACTAAAACATAATTCTAACGATGAAATAAAATTAATTAAAAAGTAAAATTTTAAAACTACGCTAATTAATAATATTATATTGTTAAATAATTTTATTATTATTATTATTATGAACCATATAAATTAATTATTTTTATTCAGTAGTGTGGGTAGAAATTTATTTTCATTATTTGGCAACATTAAAAAATATACTATTACCTTTCTTAAAGTTATTTCGCATTTATTTGTCTATTTTACTGTGTTAATAATGTTTTAGAAATTAAAATAAATCCAAATAAACATTCAGCATAGTAACGTGGCATTTTGTTTTACCACCAATCACCCCCAAGAAGAAGCCTGCTATGATTATAATATTATCAATCCAGATTTGAGCAATGCGCATAAAACTGCATTTATTATCTGTGATATCCGTCCACTATTTTTGGTAGAAATGACGGTACTATGCCTTTATTTTGCTGCGGATATAAATATTTATTCTTAGGTAAACAATATCCGGTAATCCGAAACAAACAATCAAGGGGCTTCAAAAAGTACCTTCTGGGATCGCAAGACAACAAAAGAGGTACCTAGCTTGGTTTGTTAATTGTTTCTTGTTCCCGGTGGGGGTGGACTTTGTGTGATGATCACAGGGTTCCATTTTCCAGTCTGGGTGTGTATAGTATATACAGGCTGTTGTTTTGGTCAACAACGCCCGTCACAGAGGTGGTTGTACTAACGATACTGATGTCAAAAAAAATATAAAAAAAAATAATTATTTTTTCAAGGAAAATCCGAAAAAATTATTTATTTTGTTTATACAAGCGGGCGAGCCTACGCTACCGGTCGTTGACCGCGCGGCGCGGCGCGCATCATATGGCATGCAATAGTACCTACGTACATAGTACCTACATACACCCCGCCTCGGTGGGAACGCGGGCGAATGCGGCGGGGCGGCCGGGCGGCGGGGGCCGGGGGGCGCGGCGATGTGCCACCCCCGCCCCCCGCCCGCCGGCGCTAGCGCCAGCGGCCAGCGCCAGGCGCCAGCTAGTCTGCCTTCCACAGCCGCGGCTATTGCGCGTGCGTTGTTTCTGTGCTAAAATGGCTCGGTCGTTCGCAGGATTAACCAATAGTGAAATTTATTGAGTATTTAGTAATAGCGAAGATGAAGCGAATAGTGTAGCCGAGTGGAGTGCGACGTTTTCAACTCGTCCAAGTTTAACTCGTTACACCATAAGGACTGTTGTTTTTAGTCTCAGGGAATGGGTAACATTCGCTACACCTCGTCACACAACAGGTACCTAGAGGTCAATCTGGGCTCCCTGTTAATGTTCAAGATGCAGTCCTTGAATACCTACTTTCGTGCGCAGCCGCGCGCGAATACCTACCTACCTGGGATGCTGGGCGAAGCTTTGGCATTGACCATTTAACATCGGAGTTTGGTGATCGTTGGATAGGAAGAGGTGGACCCATACCGTGGCCACCACGTTCACCCGATCTAACTCAATTGGACTTTTATTTGTGGGGTGACGTAAAGTGGTACGCATGACGAATACGCCGACACATTAAAACAAGAGATACTGAATGCTTTAGAAGTAATTACGAACAATTAAACTGTTTTATCGCGATTAAAAGACAATTTGCGATGTCGTGCTTCTGTGTGCATCGCGTAACGCGGTAGACACTGAACAGATAAACCGTTAACGTAAAATCAGTGTAAATAATAAAAGTTTTAGAAGACTTCGTGTTATGTGTAATCAATAATTTGTAAATCACGTTTAATGATTGTAAATAAGTTCGTTCACCTTTTTAAATACGCCAAAGGTACTTAATAACAGCGCCATAGAACTTTAATGGATAAAAATGTCATTTCTAATTTAATAATTTCTAAATTATTCAGTTCCTTTGCCGGTCCTAAGCCCAGTAAAGTATGGAGGGAAAGAGAGTCTAAAATGTTTTGTTTACTTACCGTGATCTAAATAGGTAAAACGTTTGTGCAAAAGTAGGTACCTACCTAGGTAGTAGGTAGGTAGTAGGTAGGTAGGTACCGACGACGACGAGACGCGCGATGTAGCTGCTCGTAGCGCGTAGAATCTATGATGTCGTAGCTCTAGTCTACGCGCTAAGGCTTTACCAATTACCATTTAATGTAAACATTTTTAGATATCTTGTGCAGAGATTTTCTTTTAAATAATGTTCCGAATTATAAAAAATATATTTTTTTTATATTTTTTTTAGAACCCATATTAGTTATATTACTACCTCCGTTACGCGCGTTGCTGACCAAAACAACATATTGTATATATCTATAGTATAATATATATGTAATAATATGTGTAGTATATACCACGTTTGCTTGGTTTCAACGACACAAGCTTGTATGTAGCTTAGTGTGGGATCAAGTAGATCTGTGTGTTGTGATTTGGATTATTATTATTAAAAAAGGGGCGTGTCAACTCCAACGCACGACTGGAGTTTACTCCTTATTGGTAGTTATCTCTGCTTATTCCCTCGATACCTACTTGTTATTGATAGTTGTTGTACATACCTACGTTAATTTTTGTGTTGTGTCAAATCTCTGTCAAATAAAGCTTTTTCAATTCAATTCAGTTATTATAAACTAGCTGTCCCCGCGGTTTCACCCGCAGAAATTTCGGAGTTCCCGCGGGAATTTCCGGATAAAAAGTACTTTATGTCACTCAGGGCTACCGTAGCTTCCTATAAGTGAAAGAATTTTCAAAATCGGTTTAGTAGATCCAGACATTTTCATCGATTCCTATAGAGTACCTAAACTCCAAAAGAAAAAATTTGGATAGTAATTAGTAATTGAAAAAAAAAGACAAAAATAATACAGTTTCAAGGTTTAAATAAAAATTTCATTTATTTAGATAAACTATATTTAGGTATATTAAAACTAAAATTAGTTGACTTTAAAACTTAAATCGTACAAAATCCATATTCGGAAGAACAAAAGAACATAGGACGAAATTAAAGAGAAAAATATATTTATATACTTAAGTATAACATTATACTAAGAGTAAATGAGAAAAGTTCGGGTATTCGAAAACGCGCGTGAATTTGAAAGGCAAAGAGATTGGACTCCATTATTTAATAATTTAGTTTGTTTGTTTGTTATCCTCCCACATCTCAGCAGCTCAATCAATCCTTACCCTTCTTACATCTCTGATAACGTGTATGAAATTTTGCATGTCACACGTTAACAGGGGTCCCCCTAGCCAAAGTGTATTCTACAAACCAACAATAGATAGATAGATAGATAAGTATAGATAGTAACGAATCGTCATGTCAGCTGGGCCCTTATACTATGACCATAACCGCGTTAAGATAAGACGCGGCAAAAACTGTCTTTCCCTCGTAATAGTAGAAGTTTTACTCCAAAAAATTAAACATTTATGTTTCTTATGGCATAAAAAAAATATCAAATATTTTGGCATCTAGAAAGTTTGGAAATGCGTTTATGGGACGCGCGTTATGGGCAAGGAATCTTGTTGGTCATAGTGAATAAGGGCCCTGGTCAGCCAATCAAAACTAGTTTTACGTGACCACGTGAAAAATAACGATTGTAGAATGTCAATTTGACTAGGGGAAAGGTACTTTTAATGCCGGAATTCCCGCGGGAATTCCAAAATTAACGCGGTTGAAACCACGGCCAGTCGATTAATCATTTTTTTTTTTAAATATGTACACTACCTGTCCTCTACAACTATGTAAACAGTTTTGTATGTAAATCTAAATAAATGAATCGCCAAATGTGTTGCTAAGCGCATAACTTCAGAACGACTGCACCAAGTTGGATAATTCTTTTTTGTGTTCGTTACTGTCAGGACAAAGTTTTTATAAAAGAAGTTTGGAGTTCTTGTGAGAATTCTGACGAAAGAACGAACTCACGCGGGTGCAACCGCGGAGCACAGAGTAGTCAATTGATGCACCAAGCTAATTTAGGTTATAAAATAATTAGTAGCCGCTTGTGTTTAGTTTTCATATGAGGTATATTAAGTGGACCAATCAGGAAAGTGTACTCATCAGGAAAAGTAATTAGGAAAGTAGACGAATCCGGAAAGTGGACCAAAGAAAAGTAGACTGCTTGAACAAGTGGAGTGATTAGGAAAGTAGATTAGAGCAGATTTACTTTGGTATTTGTGTAGAGTGTGTTTTTAAGGTACGAATTTGCTATACATGATTATAAACATAAATCATTAATTGCAAAAATAGATAGTTAAGACTACATAAGATTGGACAAATGAGTGCATATTTGTAACTAAAAAAAAAATTGCACAATACTAACTTCAAATATAAACATATCAGTCAATTAGATATGAATATTATATAATATTAATAAAAAATAATAAAATTTATTTTTTTAAGTGTTAACCGAGGCACAGATTTGTCAAACTTTAACTGTAGAATTACTAATGCTATCTAGATTGTTAGTGTTACTAGAAGAAGGTATATCAGTTCTAGGCTTCCGGAACAGCAGCACATGAGGCTCAGGGTTGTGTACCATGAAGTGAAGCCAGCCGGTGCTCTGCTGGACTCCGAGGTTACGCCACTCCGTCTCTGTCATCAAGTGAGACTTGGGGACCTGACGGGCAATGTCTGTGGGTAAGATGACATGCCTGAAAAATAGAAATTAAAAACATTATACTTGATTTGTCTATTAATTATCTTGAGTTACCTGATTTTATAATTATAACTAATTTTATAGAGACCACTTTTGATGTTAGAATACTACATAAAATATATTCTAATACTTGCAGGTCATATTGTGTTGATTTTCACTGGAAACTGATTTTTGACAGCAAGTTTGATGAATATAATTAAAGTTTTGTCTCTTCTCTTCTCAAATAATATTATGTAATTGAATAAATATTTAACCAAATTCAAAAAAGAGGTTCCGTTGTTTTTTTTTTGTTTAATGTATGTTCACTGATTACTCGAATATGGTTGGACCGATTAGGAAAATTATCTTTTTATTTGAAAGGGTATACTTCCAAGTTGGTCCCATTGTCACCAAGTCGGGATCTGATTATGGGATCTTGGTGAAATCAAGGGAACTCTTCAAAATTTAAAGGCACACCTACAGCGATTTCGATCATTTTTATTGTAATTTATAAACATAAGATACACACTAAATACCCATTCTTATGGTGAATTTAATTTATAACAGTTGCAGTAGTTACAACAAGTTCCTAGGGGATCTCTAAATTCGTAGAGGTTAACCTGTCATCAGCTGATCAGATAGGTACCTACTGTTGGCTATTTCTTTCGAATTGCAACACTCGCTTTGAAGCAAGTTGTTTTATGCTATGCCTAGATACGTGTATCAAGATAGCTTCAGAGCAACTCATTACGAAAACATGAAAAGAATTCACGTATATTTTGAATGAAATACCTGTATTCGTAGACATCGTCATTGTACCTCTCCGAATATTGTATTTGGTTAACGGGCATTTTGGACTTTTTTGAAACGACAATTAACTACTTATTTCACCTTCAAGGAACAAACTACACGTATTTTTAAATTCGCACACACATTCCTATTTTTATGTAAACAAAAGAATATCGGGCGCGCTGTCAGCTGTCATGTCATCAGTTATGACCACAGAACACATTCATGACAAATGTCAAACCATACCATACCATGTTTCAAGACATGCGTTATATGCATCGTTCGTTATCGGTTATACATCCTCCTGATACGCACATTAGTGTTTCAAAACGGGGAACGTGCATGAAATTTATAATTAGATGTTAGATCAATATTTTAAAAGTAGGGCCTGAGAAAATCATATTTGAGACTTATTTTTCTTTCACTATGAAAATTTTCAAAATATTCAACTTTTATTTTTGTGAAATGGAACGCTGCACTGCTTCTAACCACCAATCACAGCTATGGCTACGTGAGAAGTACGTTATTTTTTTTAGGTAATATTTTTCTTTAGTCTTCTCTTTTATCTAGTTTTGTTTAGGTAGGCCAAATATCTTTTAAATAGATTGGAAATTGGAAATAATAATCGTTCCAAAAATGTTTGACATAAGTGATTTATCATATTTTATTATTTTATTTATTTATCAATTATTATTTATCATTGGTGAAAAGGAACGTAGAGGACTTGGTAACGTGATGTGATGTGCCAACCGCGCGTCATGCATGTCTTGAAACGCGGTCATAACTTCAAAATGAGCTTCAAAATCGTATGCGGTTCAAAAAAAAAAAGACAAAGAAAACCCTATCCCCAATCCAAATAAATTGAAGTAATAATTCTTCTTTTTGAAATGTGGCGCCTTTTGCAGTCGGTTTATCGCATCGGAAATGACATTTTTTAAAATAATAACCATGGTTGTTTGTGATAGATTACTAGAAAAGGTAACGTCGTTTCAACAGATATTAATTTCCTAAGTCACATAGTAACTTTGTATCAGAAATTCAAACTGGATTGATCGATGGCTACTGAGTATCTCAGTAGCCATACTTAATACCTAACCTAATACATACCTAGTACCTATACCTAACCTATTATTAACGCGACAGCCCACTGGTTTGGTGGTTAGCAAACACTGGTACTCCGTGGGTACCTACTTCAATGGGGATGTGGACTACTTTGGAAAATCAAAATTCTAATTAGTCCGTCAGTTAGAAAATAAAAAAACAATAGACACGTATTTTTGCTTTTTTAAATAAATTAAAATATTCAGAGATAAAGCGCATTAAAGTTTAGGGTGAGGGGGTCGTGACGTCCCTAACCGCTAAAACCGCCATACAAACTGTCAGAATAGTGACGTCACGCGAAATTTCAACTCAATAATATATCGCCGTTATTTTTTGATTACGTAAAAAATTAAAAAAAACTTGTCCAATATTTTTTAATAATCTACAAGACGGACTAAAAAATAAAAATTAGTCAACATGCCCATTAGTGTCGTGAGTTCGATCCTGTCGGGTAACATTTACATATGTGACGAACATAAAAGTATTTGACCTAATTTTTTTTAAACAGTCTGTCTCGTCCTTGACTAAGAGAACCATGGTAACCAGTCCAGCCCTCTTAGCCAAGTTGACAAAGGAACGGAATCGTCACGTCACGTGGTCACGCTAAACCAGAATTTTGAATGTCCATCAACTTGGCTAAGGGGGCGGGGTCGATTTACTCGTGTGTTGGGTAATGGGCATGTTGACTAAATTTTTTTTGAGACCGTCTTGTAGATTATTAAAAAAATGGACACATATTTTTTCTCTTTTACGTAATAAAAAAATAACGTGTACCTAAGCATGTAAAATTTAATGATGATCGGTTGACTAGTTAAGATCTGAAAAGTTAACAGAAAGAAAGAGTTATTTTCGAGTTTATACCCAATTAAATAGCTTTCACCAGCGAAAATTTCCTACAGGAATTCCAGGATAAACTATGGGTGTAAACCTTCCTCTCGAATCACTGTATCTATGGTAAAAACCACATGACAATCCGTTTAGTAGTTTTTGAGACTAACACACGATAGACAGGTGCGACAGAGGATTTTGTTTCCTTTAAAATAAGCAAGAATTATGTAATAAAATAGGTAATGAATGATTTACACACCGAGTTAGGTGGTTTCGTTGCGTAGGATACGTACCTAAATGCAGACTCATGTTTTCATTAGGTTCGGGAACACTCTTGCGCAAGTGGGCGGGTAGGAACGGGTCACCGTATTATCCAATCACTGCGCCCCACTCGCTGCGACCAGTCAATAATGACTCACATACGAGTCGGGTGACCATGACGCTCATTAACAGTAGGAATCTAACCAAGGAGACTGATGCTAAGACTGAAAGCGACTACACACGGCCCTAAAAGGACCAGCCAGCAAAAAGGTCGGACACCTTACATTATTGAGGATTACTCATAGTCCTCAATAATTTAGTGCGTTCTTAATAATGTGGGTCTGGCCTTTCCGGCCAAACTGGCTGATCTGTCGCGCTATTAGGTTTGGCGACCTGGCAACATTACTCCCGATATCGCCTCTGATCTTAGGGCCGTGTGTTGAGTTAACTGGGGGGGAGGGGGGGAGTAACGCGACAAAATATGTTGAATTCTAAAATATACTCTACGTGCTACGACGCTGCTATAAAATCAACTCTCATCAACCCAAAGAATAGGGATGTGGACTACTTTTGAAAATCAAAATTCTAATTAGACCGTCAGTTAGAAAATAAAAAAACAATAGACACGTATTTTTTTGCTTTTTCAAATAAATTAAAATATACGGAGATAAAGCGCATTAAAGTTTAGGGTGAGGGGGTCGTGACGTCACTAACCGCTAAAACCGCCATACAAACTGTCCGAATAGTGACGTCACGCGAAATTTCAACTCAATGTATCGCCGTTATTTTTTGACTACGTGAAAAAAGAAAAAATAGGTGTCCAATATTTTTTTAATAATCTACAAGACGGACTAAAAAACAAAAATTAGTCAACATGCCCATTATCATCCACTTCAGGACTATTTTGCAATCCCAGACTTCGTTGACACCATATACACTCTACAATCCCTGATCCCATCCAACAAATTAATAATTGGCAGCCGGGACCTATCCCCTGTTTGCGGCAATCCAATCTCCAGTACAGGCTATCCAGTCAGACGTGATTGGTAAGTCATGACCGACATCACTGTGGAATTCTTACAGGAACTGCTGAAGGATGAATATCCTGATGTTACGATACAGGACTTCGAGGTAAGTGGGTTTTTAAACATTTTTGAAAGTGAATTAAAAACAGAATAAAATGTTATTTGTTCTCTCTTTTACTTAAATAGACTTCTCTTGAAAACTTTAGATTTACTTATGAACATTCCTCTACTTGTCTAGAAATATAGAGGTTTCCATGATAAATAATTGATGACTTTAACAGGGTGCCCCAGGCTCAAAACGCGGTGACAATTACACCTCCATGGTGTATCGAATCTCACTGAAAGGAATCCAAAAGCACATAGAGCCTGACGGCTCTAGTGAAAATGACCTACCTTGGGAATGTTCCATCATTTACAAATGTCTACCAGAAAGCACTTTAAGGAGAGAAGCTTTCAAAAGCGATGAGCTTTTCTGCAACGAAGTGGCTTTTTACAACAAGATATGGCCAGCGTTACTAAAATTTCAGGGTCAATGGAGTACGGTTAAAAGTCCTTTCAAATCGATTCCAAAATGCTATTTAGCTCAGAACGATTTAGTCATTTTGAAAGACTTAAAACAATTGGGCTTCACTATGCCTGATAGAAGACAGGGTCTTAGTATCGAGCAATGCTATTTCGTTCTCAAGAATCTATCTCAGTTCCATGCTTTGTCTTTAGCCATGAAGTATTATGATCCAGAAGGATTTTACGAATTAATAAATATTCAAGATGGCATTTCAGAAGGTATTTATTACTTCTTTTGCGTTCTTCTATTTTAAATAACTTAAATCGCTAAATATTGAAGTCAGTAAACATAAATAAGTAACGAATTGCGGTTAGAGTTTTATTTTCGTCCCTCAGTATTTTTCGTCGAAGAAAACAAAGACTACTACAAGAGCTACTATCGCATAGCTGCGCGTAACGCCGTAGCTATGGTTGAAGAGGACCTCAGAGAAACGGAAACCAAAGACGTTTACTTGAAGAAATTCCAAGAGTTTTGCAGTGAGGACTCCTTCTTTCAGACTATGGTGGAACTTGTAACTCCTAAGGAACCGCTTGCTGTTATCTGTCATGGAGATTGTTGGACTAATAATTTGCTCTTCAAATACGTCGACGGCGATATTGCCGAGGTGAAAATAGACTTGCAAAGTCCATCATACTGTAATTGTGCGAAAGTTTTCACCATTAGTGTAATTTCACTTGCAGATGAACATCGTGGACTTTCAGTTGGTGAGATACGCGTCGCCAGCGCTAGATCTCGTTTATTTGGTGTACATGTGCCTTAATAGACAGCAGAGGTCTGAACACCTGCAGTCTCTCCTCGAATACTACGCCGACGAGTTGCACAAGAGGCTAGTAGAGTTGAGCGATGACGACTCTGTCTTCAATGACAGTTTAAATAGGGATACACTGTATGAGATGTGAGTACTTAGTGATTACTTAACTGACTAGTTATACTACTTACCACAAAAAATAAAGTTACCTATTAAAAACGACGTTTTTCTATCTGTATGTTTGTGCAAAGAGTCTTCAATTATTACTTTTATTATAGCATCTAGTGCTACACGATGCCCTAGTCAATTCTTCATCGAAATCTCTTCTTTTAAAGTATTTACTGCAATCTTAAATAAAGACAAATAGGAAAGGCTTGCTTTAAAATTCAGCAACGATTAGGTAGGTACTTTATAAAATGGTTTTTTTAGGTTACAATGCGAGTTCAAACGCAGCAGTCGCTTCGGACTCGGGATTGCTCTGGACATGTACCCAATTATGACGTGCGACAGTGATGAAGCCCCCAATCTTTACCAGTCAAAGGTAAGTAATTAAACCTCTAGACATGAGCATCTTTCACGTTTTATGGAAAAAAGAACATAACATACTTGCAGCGTGGATTTGCTTAGGACCTATATTCTACCAAGAGGTTTTTGTCCGCAGTTTCACCCGCAATTTTGATATTCCCTCGAGACTTCTGTTTTGGAAAAATTCTTAGTGTTGCCTACGTCGTTTCATAGACAAAGGGTCTTTTAAGAATGTCTACGATAAGAGAATCAGCACTACCAGGTTCTATATGGTTATGTTTCTTTATGTATTCACAGGAAAGCGAGCTGGCTTCCCCAGAGTGCTTCAAACCGGTGTGGACGTCCAACGAAACTTGCAGGAGGAAAATGACGGACTTGGTACAGGAACTGATCGACGGGGGATTGTTATGAAAAAAGTTAATTAGGCTATACCATATTATATTTGATTCTGTTTAAATAATTAAAAAAGTAAAAACCTTATATTCGGTCAGCTCCCACGGCAATGCGCGAAGATCGTATCTATCAGTGGAATGTATCTTATAGTAATTATATTAGTTATACCTTAAATGACTGAAAAATAGTGCGAAAATTTCAGAAATATGAACCTGGCGACGTAGGTACACCAAAAATTGAAAAATCATATTTTTTCTTTCATTGTATAATGTTAAATTTAAACTAAGTACCTGCTATTTTAGACTGCTTAACATTTGAATATAACTGTTGACTAATCCGAGGCTATGTTTTGTTAAATGCAAGTCGCCTTTTTGGGTGTAAAACGTGAAAAATAAAACATTATGAAATTTTGTATAAATTTATTGTATTTCGTTTAGTAAGAAATCGCATACAATAAATTGATTTCATGTTATTTAAATCATTTTGATTATTTTCTTATACTATTTATATTTCGCATTTTGTGACATAAAAATAATCTATAGATTAAGATCGATCGGAAAATAAATTAACGACTATAATAATATAACAGTATTTACGTATTAAAATCAGATCTCTTTGTAGTCTGTAGGTATATGTTTTTGAAATTGGTATGTTTTTTATTTTAATCAAAATTTAAAAATGTAAGTTTTAAAACGGACTTAAACAATCAAGTCTAATTATATGCTATTTTAATTTATTTCGTTTTGTTGCTTAATTTCTTTTCAATCAACACAGCGGTTACTGCCAGTATTACAATTTCTGAAGTTGGGGATCAGGTATTGAGCACCTTGTTAAATTATTTTAAACTTAAACTTTAATTGTTAATTTTAATAAAAACTTATACCCGTAGATACTCGTGAGTCGTGATCATAGAGTTTTTATATCACTATAATGAACTATAGAGCGATAGGTATAGTTTCATTCAAAATTCCATATACAATTTCTTCACAATTTAAAGCACAATATACAAAACCAGTGGAACGGCGCGATCACCTTCAGTCGTGCTTCAATCTGCTATCGTTCTGTGCTTATCAACTCCATGTGCGTGGGCACATTATTAAAAATATTATAATATTCAAAGAAAAATAATACTTTTCTATTAGTCTTTTAAACCTTCGCTGCGCAAAACAACGTTCACGTAAAACCGTTAACTGAAACGTAAGTGACGAACGTTGTGTAAAAATTATTTGACATACAAAATCCAAAGATGCACATAAAAAAGGTAAAGAATCACAAGGCCGATTGGAAATTCGATATTTCATTTAACTTGTTTTTTAAACGGTACGTAATTAAAAGGAGTGCAGCTAAAACATCACAAAACCCGATTAGGTAACTACCAATTTGATCATACGTATACGGATATATTACGGATTCAATTATGATTTTAAACCGAATCATAATAAGTTATCTAGTCTATTACCTTCTCTCTGGTCTAGACATGTAAATAAAATTGAAGTGTCTGTTTGTAATTTCAAATTAACAGCTTTTCACTAAATGCAAATAGATAAAAATAATACATTTTTAAATTTTTCTCTGTTTGTCTGTTTGTTCTGGCTAATCTCTAAAACGGTTGGACCGATTTTAACGGGTTTTTCACTGGCAGATAGCTAATGTTATAAGGAGTAACTTAGGTTACTTTTCATCCCGGAATTCCCGCGGGATCTCTGAAATTAACGCGGGTGTATTATCTAGCACCTAAATTAAAAATATTCAGTCATTGAAAACTTCAGATCGCTTCGTGAGATTCTTACGCCTATAATAATACATCTGAAGTTTCCAATAATATCATTGTTAATTTTAATTATCGGATTACACAATATTAATAATATATTTTTTATTCACTTAACATTTACTAATACTAAAACGTTTTACGTTAAAGCCTGGCCATTTGCATTCGTATCATAAATTTTACAAGGCACAAATTCCATTTTTGACAATGTGAAATAATTATTTGATACTTGCTCTGAGAATTTGTTGAGGGGTTGGAGTTAGACTGCCTCTCCCTTTAGAAGCTTGAGTCGGTCTCATGAACCCTGAGGTTTTTGCCGCAGTCTTCAACGGTGGTCTGGCTGCTCCGACCGAGCTGCCACTAGAAGAAGACCTGGACGCGGGCATCCTGACTACCGGCTTTGGGACAGGCTTGGGAACTGGTTTCGGGGCTGGCGGAGCTCTTTTCACCGTGGCCACTGAAGCTGAACTATTTAAAGAACTTCTAGAGCTGCGTAAAGACGCTCTAGACGTCGACCTCTCCACTCGTAAGGAGCTGGCTCGCTTGGGGAGAGTGCGTTTCGAGTCTAAAGGCGTCCGCGGAGGCGTCCTTGTCTCTTTGGTTGTTATAATTTTCTTTGGAATATCAGCCGCCTTTATCTTTTGGGGAGTGGGAGAGTCGCATTCGACGTTGCAACCAGAAGACGCGCCTTGTGAAGCGCTCTCTGAATTCAAGCTCTGCGTTTCTTCGAATCCTTCATCATTCAGTTCATGCTCGCTCTTCACTTTAGGGATCCTTGGTGATGTTGTCCTTTCGGCGGGCGGATTTTTTTCTCTCGTGCCAGGTTTCCTGTAAGCATTCCTGGACCAAACTCCGGTCGGTGGTTCAGTGGGTGATTTTAGTTCTCTAATCGCTTTCTGGACGTCCTCTTGATTGATTGAAGTCTGCCGTCTCATTCTCGCGTAAGGGACTACTTTAGTTTCTTTGGTGGGTGATGGTTTGTCTGTGCTTTGGTTTTTGAGTCTATCCTGCCAACGTTTAAGCCTATTTTCTTTATCATCCTTGACAGTTTCTACAGGTTTCACAACTTCCTCTGTTTCAACAGGATATGAAAGTTGGACCTCTAATTTGGATGGTCTTATCACTTGAGTTTCAGCTACTAGTTCAGATGAACTGTCAGGTTTCTTAACTTCTTCCGGAGACGTAGGTTCGGTGTTCCTTTTATACCTTCTAGTTCTTCTGGCAGCTGAAAACCTGTCAAATTGTCCATCCCCAAGTATTTCTTGACACAAGTCTTTCATATCCGCTGACGCTTTATCAGTTGTGTGTAATTTGTTAGTTAGAGTACCGTGGAACTTCTTGCAAGGTTCCCTGTCTGGCGGTGGACTAAACACTTTCCTTTGTACAGGTGGTGTTTCTATGTTATCAGAGTCTATTTCAACTTTATCAATTTTCTCCCTTTCACTAGTAATTCTTATGTCTGGTAATTTTCGTTTCTCTTCCTCAGTGATCGACACTAGTGATTGTGGAGTTTCTATTTGTGGTCGCGAACGTTGTCGCCTCAGTCGCCTCATTTCTTCGTTCTCTTCAGTCTTCCTCCATGGTACTCTGTTATCTTTCTTTTGTGGTTGAACATCTGAAATTTTAAGTTTTATGTAAGTGGCCGAACATAAATATGTATTTATATGTTAAGTACCGTTATATGATCAAAAGATTACCTTCAACAGCCTCGATGGCTTTAACGACGTCGCTGTCGGGTAGTACAGCAGGCCTCCAATCAGCTCTGCCTTCAGGCAGAGTGTCAAGGGTGGTGCTTCGTTCGCTCTCTGCAACAATAAGTCGACTAATCAATGCCTACACCGATATGATATGGTTAATTAAACTTTGGAACTATTTTTATATATGATCTTATCCTATAAAAAAGAGACGAGCCCGCTTGATCACTAGAATAGGACAACAAACGCAATATATACCTGGTTCTTTCCTATTTTCAAAGATCAAATTGTGCCGAGGGTGAAATATCTGCAGGTGTTTTATGTAGAATAGTTACCGGAGTCGTTTTCCAAGGATCGCCTATTGGCCTGCAGCCGTCTCGCTCGCTCGCGCAGTTCGGCGTCGCGTTTCTCTTCTTGGCTGTTCGCTCGCAGCCAAGACTCGATCTTCTGTCGCCACTCTCTTCGTGACGTACAAACAATAATCAGATATGACATCACAAACGAAGAAGCATTACGTAACTATAGTCAATGTACGATCATAGACAAAGTAAATCAAGCAATTTTGCATTCCATAATGCATGAATCTTAAGAGAAGTGCTTACTTCGGTTTTGCTGGCGGCTCGTCGGGTGCGGGCCCGGGTGAGGGCGGCGCCCGCGCGGGGTGCGGGGAGGGCGCCGGCGCGGGGGAGGCGGGCGAGGCGGGGGGCGCGGGGGACGGTATCTCGAGCCGGGCGCGGGCGGCGCCGCGCCGGGACCAGGAGCGGTCTGATGCAGAGGGGGAAACAATGGTCTCTGTGAGTCAATTCACTACACATTCACAACGAAAAGGAACAAAGAAAAGGATATAGGGTAGCATTATCCCAGAATTCCCGTGGAAACTCCGAAGTTGACGCGGCTGAAACTGCAGGGAACAGCTAGTAACTACTAAAATACCATATCTAAGCTGTCCTCCGCTGTTTCACCCACGTTAATTTCAAAGTTCTTCCGAGAATTCCGGGATTCGAAAGTACCCTACGTCCCTTTCCGTATCTTTGAAAGTCACAATCAATGATCAGCTGAGTGAGTAGCTATGGCGTAAAAAAAGTAACAGACAGACAAATAGAACTCAGACATTTTTATATTAATTAGTATGGATATAGAAATAAATTGGAAAGAAAGATTAGAAAAAAGTCCTTACCGAGACTGCCCCAAGCGCTCCTCTCGCGAAGATCATTAGCAGCTGGAGAGGAATGTCGCAGGAACTCGAGCAGACCCTCCTCATCGTCACCAGGGCTGGCCCGGCTTCTTCTGCGGAGACTACCCGTTGGGGTGACGTCTGTGGAACAAACAACACCACATCTTATCTTAGTTGATGGGGTAGGCCGATAAAGCCTCGGTACTTCAAACCTTGGGATCTTTTGTACCATCCCCATCCTATGATCTTCCCTCTACTCCCTGAAGACCTTAGCGGCGAAGGCTAGTGTGCAGTGGAGGAACCTAAAGTCCTCTGGTTCTGTGTTAGCCGTCCCCAGATACATTTACGAGCGAGTACGAGAGAGTTTTACACGGAAGACTTTATAAAAGTTGTCTTTTTGCAATGCGTCTGTGTTTTAGTGACCTTTGTCTGGTGTAAACTGTCATAAGATCAAAGATTGGAGATTTCTCACCTGGAGACGGCGAGGGGTCATGAGGTCGCCGCAACGACCGCCTCCCCAGCCCGTTCCTGATGTCCAGCAGTAATGACTCCATCAGGGATTCACATTCCGACACCGGAGTGCTGCATATACTGCCGCCACCTGGAAGATTGGGTTTATGCATTGACGTTCTCAAATAAACAGATGCAGTTTTTGGGATAAAATACCTGAGAGGATTTATAGTTGCAACCCTACAGTGCCTATCATATGTAGGTACAAAGCCAAAAGGGGGTAGAATGCCTGAATTTAATTTGGAACATGTAACTTCGACGAGACCGTGTGTCACGTACCTACTCACGTCGCGTTGGGTTTATCTAAATTTCTTTCTTTGCTATATATTTGAAATAAAGTAAATAGATAAATTTTCATTGACAGAGCTCTTTTCTTCATCCCCGCACTAGCCTACAAGGAGTAGACGCCGCCATTTTTACTGTTGATTGGCATCCTCAGATTTCGTTGGATACTCCACATTTCATTAACAGGAATCATATCAGCTGCAAGACGTCCACTGCTGGACTTAGGCCTCTACCAAGGATCACCACAACGAGCGGTTCTGCGCTTCCAACTCCAACTTTTTCGTCCAACTCCTCCTCCAACAACTGTTTCGTGACCTTCACCGAGTTCTCGGTCCACCTCGTAGCGGGCCTACTTACGCTTCTTCCTCCTTCCTTCCTTCCTTTTTCCTCTAGCGATTTAGCGAGTGCTAAGAATCGACGCAGTTAATGTTACCTGTCCTGGTTCGTGTGGCGGCCGCGTCCCTCGCCCGCCTCCTCGCCGCCGCCTGCTCCTCGTTGGCTCGCCGCCGCTCGTTATCGCTGACAGCCGAACGGAACTTGGTGCAGAATGATACGAAAATCTAGGGAATGGAAACGATGGATTTGAAATACAATTTACTTTGAGTCTGCGAAACTTTTTCTTGAACCGAAAATACAAAGACCAAGGGTCTTTTAGTCTGTAGCCAACTAGCCATTCAAAAGTCAATACGGATTTCATAGAGTCATATTTTTAAGAACCCAAGCAGACGCTCTTTATTAAGGTAAACTCTACTGCTTGGT
The DNA here is from genome assembly GCA_907165275.2 of Zygaena filipendulae. Lineage (NCBI taxonomy): Eukaryota > Metazoa > Arthropoda > Insecta > Lepidoptera > Zygaenidae > Zygaena > Zygaena filipendulae. Next base: position 532,369 of record OU015669.1, read on the forward strand.
TTTTAGTAAATATATAAAAAGTATGAGTATAAGTAGGTACCTTAAAGCATTCTTCCAGTTTGAAGGTGGCGGGATCTTCACAGAAAAACTCCGCCAGCTGTTTCCGCATACTCTCTACTTCCTCCATATCCTTCTTAAGTACGGAAACATCTCTTTCTGCCACCTTAAAAATAATAATTTCATATTAGATTATATCAACCATAACTTGGTTCAAATTTCATGAACTACCCACTACTGTAAAATTTCTATTTGGGATATTTGTCTCGACTGGGCTAATTTTAAGTTTTTATTTTGACTTCTTCCACACGAATCATAATAATAATCATTAAGGTACTTGTTAAAATTATATAAAGTACCTGCAAGAAATCCCCCATCTGTTCTTTGATATCATGCATCGTGGCAGGGGACTGTATGTCCTTCTTTAGCACGGCAATCCTGTTGTCTAGGGTCTTTATTTCATTGTAGAGCTGTTCCACGCTCGCCTTAGCCGCTTCTTCTAAGACTCTCGTATCATCCGCAAAATGAATTAAGTCTTTATTCTTACGTTCTGCTTGCTGGGGACACAAATACAAAACATTATTTCTCTGATATAACCTTTAAATTTTTTGAGTGCCTCAAAATCTTGAGAGTCTTCAAATATATTTTAAGGAAAATTCTTGAGAATGTTCATTCTGAAGTTTATCAATAACCAGTAATAAATCAAAAAAAGGTAAAACACGTCTTATGAACTCTAAACCCAAACTAATTTCCACAATTTTGCCCTGAGTTAACTATAAAAAAAGAAGATCTATTAACCAATCACCGAATCTTTCGACTGGCAATCCCGCTTTCAAATCACCGATTTCAGGACCATGGACTACTATTTATTTGTCAGTTTGTCAATTCAAGCAGTATCATTTCTTACCATAGCAACATAGTGCATGAGATTCATTCCAGGCTTATTAGCTCGTATATCGGGCAGCTTCTGTAGAGAGGAGAGCTTCACCCCCGCCGCGCCGCCCGCGTATCCGCCCGCATTCAGGAAGTTGCCTGATATCAGGGCGATGTAGAGCACCTCCTACAATTAAAATAACCAGCAGTTCAAGTTCAGGAATATACGTATATTCATAGTTCTAAGTTTTTGGCAATCGAAATCTTATATCCTCGAAGACAATTATACCATTAGCCATTAGCGAGTTTAATTTAAAGAACTAACCTGCAAAGCCCCTGAAGACATCAAATCATCACCAGCAACCAGCATAGAATTGATAGCACTCTCCAAGTAACTGGCAGTTTGCGCCCATTCCTCTTTGAGCAGCATGCACTCTATACGAAGTTTGTAACTGAAAATAATAATACAAAAATGAGAACTAAGTTACCAAATTATCTAAAAAATACATCATCATCTTCAGAGTTGAATAGAGCTTTTAAAGCTCAAATCATGAATTTAAAAGTAATTAAGCCTGAAGTTCTGAACGACCAACGAATTCAATAGAAAGACTTCATTAATAAAATATTAAGTAAATGTTTGTTTGTGTTTTCTTCGTTCCTTAAGTGCACCAGGATAAAGAGTAGCCAGCATCATTTACCCCACCTTCTATATCCACCATCTATATGTGAAAATTCGGATCTCTTGCTTCGTTGTGACGTAAAAAAGGACAAACAAAGACACTTTAACGTTTCAACAACCAAAGACAACTTACTTCGGCAGATGTATCAACTGAAGCAAAAACTTTTCGGCATTGCCAAGTTTAGTTACATCTCCTGTGAAGGCCTTTAGCATCTCGCACTCATCTATTTCCGGCAGTATTTTGAGAAGCCCGCGCAATTTCTCCGCTCCTATATCATCGTGGGCACCCTCGCGTATTAGCTGGATGATGTCTTCGTTGGAACTAAAAATAAAAAGGAAAATCATGTTTTCCTCCAAGTTCCTAAGCAAGTTGATAAATTCTTTAGCCTTTTATCGTTAACAGGTACCTTCGAAATTGCTTTAAGAAAATGTTAACGTTTAAGCTCCTTTTGCCGTCTAGGAGGGTGATTTCTGAGGACTCTTTCCTTGGCTTCCTCTCTCCTGAACTATCACAGATAGGGCTGCGACCAAGACGTGGTGAAGAGCCTGCTGATCCTGTGGGCTGAATCTGAAAGAATAAATTATAATAGGCAAAGATGGAATTGGAGATTTCAGAAAAATTTCATAAAGAAATACAAAAAAAATTGCAAGTTCCATCAATGAAACATCGCAGGACGATTTATTTTCAAAAATAACGTTTTTGGAAAAGTTTAGGTGTTACCTGTTGACAAAATAGACCTTCAATTTCATTCCAATCCAGGTCGGCTTTTGGTGAATGTTTGTGACTTGATGCGACTATTGACCAGATGTTCTTTTGACCGATGACCTGCGGGAACAATTTAGTTAAGAGGTTTTTTTATCAGCAAACCATATACTTACCACACTTAACAAGAGAAAAATCACAAAACACAAATCATTTTTAAGATCAGTGAGAAAAAATTCAAGAAAACAATCACTCACTTTGTTATTGGGTATCTTGTTCCAATTAATAGTCTTCATTTTGGTCTTCGGTATTGGGGTCTCCTGTTGCGGCAGCTTTACGTCGAGTACTGGTGACGGCGGCGCGGGAGGTGAAGGGGCCGAGGGGGGAGGGGGCAGTGCTGGGGGAGGGGGAGGGGGACCACAAGGAGGCGGGGGCAGTAACGGGGGAGGTGGAGGGATTCCTGAGAAAGAAATAGTGATGTTAACACACCTTAATTTAAAAAGGATTATTTTGCATTACATTTTTTCGAGAACTATTACGATGTCATACCTGGAGGTGGCACCGGAGGTGGCGGTGGCGGTGGAGGTGATAGAGCTCGCTGTAAGCTCTGCTTGCGTCCAGCAGTGGACACGTCCCGGTGCTGACACGTACAACCCACTTTAGCCTGCATAGGAATTTAGTGAATTAGCAAGTCAATCGGACAAAGTAGGCGGACCATCATTATCATGTTTCAGGTCAGACGTCAATGAGGGAAATTACTAAAGTCATTACTATGCATTTACATTTAAAGATAGGTACTCATTTTTTACCCAACTGTCATACAAATATTTAACATGACTGGTGGAATTCTTAGTATTTTGTGATGAATTCAATCGATTGCCTGTTAGGATGGCAATCTTTTGAGAGAGTTTGTTATTCAAAGCTTCGCCTCGAGATACTCTGTCAGATTTTAGAGTTAATTAATTAGTTAATCTTAAAAAAAAAAAAACTGTAATAAAAACACTATTCAAACCTGAACACTTGGAGCTCTGAGGAGTTTTGCAGCGTCCTCTCTGGTCTCCAACAGTGTGGCTCGATGGACCAACGTCTCCGCTGTGTCCCAAACGATGTCACTAACAGCCTCTTTGGGATCGATTCGTAACAGGTGTTGCAGGATACTGAGGAATGGAATCTCTTGAGGCGTGTCAGAGACCTGAAGGGATAGCAAATACTTGATCATTTTAAACCCAACCTTATGTGTCTTATATAATAATAGATTAGTAAGATCTTAGCGTGACTTATGCATTGAAGCTGGAAATATTTCATCATAAAATTAAACTTCAGCCTAATACCATTCGGCTTTTTTTTGTGAAGAATGTTATAAAAATATTTATGTGATTTGTTGTACGTCGCATGACTATCCGCCGCACTCAGAGTCGACTTTAATGATTACTTAGTTAAGTATAGATTTTTAAAACAAAACTGCTGCAATCAGACAAGTTTAATAAATTAATGTTAATTGGCATTTAACTAATTAAGTTACATCTCATTAAATGCCAATTAAAATTAATTTACTGAGCGTCTCTGATTGCGGCAGTTTTGTCTTAAAAATCTTTACTTAACTAAGTAATCATTAAAGTCGACTCTGAGTGCAGCCGTAAGAGTTCGTTTCTTAATGGAGACACTCAACTTTGTTTTATTATGTGTATATGTACAAAGATCCATTGCTGTATATTTGAGTGAGATATAGTCCCTTGTTTAGTGACCATCAGCAAAGGATTCAAGTATTTCTTGTTTGCTACGTGTATTGCAATGTTTTCTTAATTCATGACTAGACGTAGTGTTAGACGGTACCTGTTTGAGTATTGCATAGAACACATCGAGATGCGAGTTGAGATTGATTCCTCCAGGACCCTGGGCCTCGTCGCTTTCCCTCTGCTCTTCGAAGACGTCCAGCTGGACGCCTAGGTCTGGATGGCTGGCTGCCTCATGTCTGCAAAAATAATAACATTGTCAAGTCAAGTAGCATGAACCGAGTCTCACGCCCCACCAGCACTGTGGGCGGGCGGCTCGTTTGCACCCGTGCAGGGTGCGCGTGCGGCGAAGCCTCGCGCCGGGGCGCGGCGAGCGTCAAGGGGAAAATTCCACATCTTAAAGTTGTTTTGTTAAAGAAAAAGCAGCAACAGCCTAGGTTAAGTACTATATTTTTTTGTTTTTATTTTTTTAAATTCATCTTGCAAAAGAATAAGTACTGTACCTAATGATATAAAATAATCTACTTATTGGATTTCAATGTTATTTTTATTATCGTCTAGATTCGCGAAGCACCGAAGAGTGCAGTTTTTGCTAAGGTTCTTTTTTTATTTGTGACTACTTTTATTACTTTGTCGGCGACGTTTCAAATTTTTTGTGTGTTTTTTTTAATATATTTTAATTCACGCGGTATTTTTTTCAAAAACAAACCTCCAGTTTTTATCGCCAGTTTGCAGCGTTAATAAGCGAATACATTTCGACTAGCTACAATTAATTATTATAGATACAAAAACAACATAGAACAAGACAATTAAACACAATTAACAAACAGTATACGGTAATTTATTTGCTTAATATAAATACAATAAATCTTTTTAATACAAACCGCCATCGCCACCCACATGGCCGTATATTTTAATGTCTATAATTTTAACACGATGTTTGAAAAAAAAAAAGTTAGTCACATTTTTGTTTTCGGAACTTTTTTGTCGTCCGTTACGCCCTACCGATCGGAGAGCGTTTGCCTCGCTTCGTAATTTAATAGGCAGTCAAGTAACAAGTAGATGTAAAAAAAAAATTAAGAAAAAAGTTGCATGATGTCATGACATTGAGAATAAAAATGAACGAGTAATAGGTAATTAATTCGAGCTTATTTGTTTAGAACTTGGTATATACCTAGGTACTTACCTATTGTATTAGATGCAATTAAGTAAATTGAAATAAATATTTTTTTAGTGAGACGTGTGAAGCGAATCTTATGTACTTACTTAAACTTATTTTAAACAATCTCACTATATATATTACATTTTTAGGTTATGTAAGTAGATACCATTAAAAAAAGTCTCAATAGTAAAAACTTAAAGAAAAACTTTTTTATAAAACAAGCTTTTATTTAAATACGCTAAAGAGATTAAACCATGCGTTGTCATCCAAACTAAACGTGTATATAATATTATGTATCTATGTATTTCAGCTCTTCAACCGATTGAGCTGAAATCTTGTGCATAATATCGGCTTCAAAATTGAGTAGCAAGATTCCACCCGTACAGACATAGTTACATACATACATTGCAAGTTAAGTAAAAGCTATTTATTTATACTATACTAGGTGTTCCCCGCGGTTTCACCCGCCTTCATTTCCAAGGCTTCTTGTGTCTTAATGAGAGTTACCTATTAGTACGATGTACAATCCTACTAATATTATAAATGTAAAAGTGTGGATGTTTGTTACTCAATCACGCAAAAACGGCTGAACGGATTTGGATGAAGTTTGGCATGCACGTTGTCAGGGGTACAGCAAAGGACATAGGGTACATTTATCCCGGAATTCCCGCGAGACCTCCAAAATTACCGCGGTTGAAACTGCGGGGCACAGCTAGTATATTCATTATTTTCCGTGGACTTTGTATCAAATTCAATTTTTTCAAGAGTAAACACGTCAAGCGACGTATCGGCGATTCACTTGCGTAGGCGCATGGTACTGACCGCTCGCCTTAAAAGGACACCAATAAGCCGCTCCGATAAAATGATTAATATCGCGCCAAACGATAATTACGGCTCCAGGTATAAATGATGACTCAAAAAAATATAATATGATCGTTTTTGGTGGAACAATAGCCGATCGGTTTAGAGTTGATATCGGATTTCGGTGTCCTATACCATTTTGAGTTCATAAAATTAATGTGTTTTGATATTTCATCGATTTGATTGACTTCTTCTCTGCTTATTTCATTGATTGATGTGAAATGTAATAGCCAGAGATGACCGAGGGCACGCAGAAGCCATTTTTTGTGCCCAAAGTGACTGGACTCGTTCGAGGATTTGCTTAATTGTTATTGTAAATTTTGCTATTTGAACGTTTTTTCTCTTGTTAACTTGTTATTTGTAGCTATACTAATAATTTTTGACTGCTAATTTCGATTTTATTTTCGTTAGTCGTAATAAGAGTGTATTCTTTATGATTTTGAGTCTCATTATTGTTGAGTTCGATCCGTTTGAAAGTTGTCATTTTCCATTAAATATTAAAACCCACAACGATCAACGCATTTAGTGTTAATAATATAATAATAATAATAATCCACTTCACAACACACAGATCAACTTGATCCCACAGTAAGCTATTATTAGCTTGTGTCGTGGAAACCAAGCAAACGTGGTATATACTACTACATATAATTACATCATTATACAACACTAAATACACCCAGACTGGAACGTGAAACCCTGTGTTCATCACACAAAGTCCACCCCCACCGGGAATCGAACCCGGAACCTCTTGATTAGCGGGCAGGCATGGTGACCTACTACGCCAATCGGGTCGCCGTCGGGTATATCATATAATCTGAATTATATTAAACGTTATGTAATCCAGATAAAACTTACCGTAAATGGTTCAAAGTTGGCAGTAGTCCCAGACCTGAGGAAATAATTAACAAAATATTAATCTAATGAGTCTTCGACATTTCATTTTCATAATCAGATAAATAAATAAATAAATTTTTAATAAAAAAAACATTTATTGAAAAAAATATATACAATAAGAAAACTTAAAATTCCTCCTTTTAATCAATTATTGGAGGGAGTCGTAAATGCGCGACTCGCCCCAGCACAAAATCAACAAAAGAAATATACATAAATATAAACATGATCAGAATAGAATAGATCTGTCATGAATAAGATACTATAATTTGACAAATTCTGTGGGACTCTTGGCTTCCTGTCTGGGATTTTATTTATGTACAACTAATTGTATAAGTACCTAAAGATGTGAAAAAAATTGTAATGTAAAATGTGGGAAGACACCTATCAAAGAAAGTTTGTCATTAAGTTTATACAGGATGTACCTGGGGTTAAACGAACGTGTCAATTGCGAAACCCACGCTATTATCTCTAATATATATAAATCACGTGTCACGTTGTTTGTCCGCGATGGACTCCGAAACTACTGAGCGGATTTTGATAAAATTTTGTTACCATTCATAAAATGGTCCAACTTAAAAGATAGGATAGTTTTTATCCCGGAACTCCCGTAGAACTCAGGGGTACAAAGAAGGAAGTAGAGTACTTTTTCCCGGAATTCCCGCGGGAACTCCGAAATTACCGCGGATTAAATCGCGGGGGACAGCTAGTATACATATATATATGGTACATTTTTACATATTTTATTAATTACAATACCTATAATCGAGGGTTTCAATAAGTTCGTAATTTAAAATTAAAGTCATTAACCGTCCGTCAACAAAGAAGAAGAAGAAAAAGAACCATCCGCGTACCGATGAACTCGTTCCGCACCCGAGTCCTGTCGGGCAGGCGAGGTGCGGATATGATGAGGCAGTTGATGAACGCCACCAGCGCTGTCTTGTAGTCGGTGGTGGTGGCTGAGCGCAACTCCTCGATCACCACGTTGAGACGGTACCTGTCGCCTTTCAGTGTCTGCAAATCAGAACAGAAAGTATGACACACAGTCCTACCTACGCTCTCGAAACTGCTATTGGAGAAGATCGGTCGGCACCTTAGAGTCAAAGGATGTCACCCTCGCTCAGGGTCGTTCTTGAATGATAAGTAATAACCATAACGCGCCCCAAGTTTCTCTCAAGCTCAAAGAAATTTAACTTCAAAAAAATAAATAATCAGCAAGCCTAGCCTAGAAGTGCTCTAAAGTTTGCATTCGTTAGCATCGAAACTTATTGAGTGACTCGTTAATTTCCAACCAGCTAATTGATGCACGCTGTTTCACCATAATAACGACGTCAATACCGAAAGACAACTCAGAACCAATAAATATTTCTTCTAAATCAATCAACAAACAATTTTTCTTATATACCATGTGGTAAAATTTGTTGCAAATATTTACAGGATTGAAAGTATACACAAAAAAAAGATTAAAAAAACTTTGTTTTTCAAACAAACTAAATCAATCAGAAAGAAAACCTGTGAAGGTGCTTGTCGCTAAATCGCTTTACACACACATCGTTGCACGCCTGTATCTTAAGTTCAATGACCTTTAATCGAGCTGAATAGCTGATCCATCGCTCGCTATGTGCGTGGCGCATGCCTTGTATACGTATATAAGTGAGCTGCGTGTATTGTGTATGTACCTTGTGGATGTAATTATAATGATTTTTCAATGTATTTATTTTTCTCATATTCTGAAAAACTACCGAACTAATAATATAATTTTTTCGCTTATCCTATTTGTTATAAAGTATACTTTCAGCCCTGTAAATATTTACAGTTAATTTCACCACATGTATACAACGTGTTAATGAATTAACTGAAAACCTGATACACCTGATTTAGAAAAAAAAACAATAATATAATTAAAATACATTTTATGTCGAAAAAATTTATACTTTAAAAGTTACTCAACATTAGTTTGAAGGTGGCCTATCTACGAAATTCCAAGCACTACGACGGCGCCTACGATTTCGATTTTTTTTGCTGCGGGCGGCGTACGCGCCAAATATTGTATTATAAATAATTTAGACATGGGCTGATAAAAATGAAAAAATATAACCTATATTAAAACATAGTGCGATCGATTCGCTACTCGATTCTGAGCAAACTACTTTCTAGTTTTCAGTTAATTCATTAACACGTTGTATATGGCATACGATTTTACCTTGTATCGATCTAACGTATCCACTGCTCTGGCGTATCCATCAGCATTGTATACGCATAACGCCGATAGTAGTTCGAAGACCTGAAAAAACAAACAACTATGTTATAATCACAATCAATCAGTCAGTGCGCCGTTTAATTTTACACTTTTTGAATCCCCAGTAGAATACACGTGTTCGAAAATTGAGAGGAGTCGAATTCAAAACGGCAATTTTTTTTTTATGTCTATTCACGCTAACACCTTAGCTGAGAGCAAAAATAAACTTATAGATTTTCTTCTTCTTCATTAATAATGGCGTCTATAATTATAATTTGCCAATGACAATGTTTCTTAATAATAAAAATCTCTTCATCTACTTCTTCAATTATGGCGAAACGCCAATGACAATGTTAGATTGTTCCCCAAGTTAAAACATGGCTCTCTTAAAAGCCAGTTCCCTGCTTAGGGTCCAAAATAGATGCTGAAAAGTGACTGAAATAACGAAGACAACGTGACACGCGTGTTTTCGGTACGGCTTTCACTCTTCAACAACCATAAACTTAGTTGTATTGTCTTCATTGCCATCACATCGTCATGATCATTGTTATGGTCATGGTCACCATCATCGTCGTCACTGACACAAATTTCTTTGCAAATTACTGATCCCGAGGCAATGCCGAAACAAACATTAGGTATTTAACAAAATTTGATTTCTCGTTAAGTTTGGTAAAACGACAAAAAAGAGTTGTGATTTTTCGTGGAGGTACTGGGATTTGAACCCAGGACTTTCAGCATGCGAAGCAGACACTCTACCACTGAGTTATACCCCCGATAGGAAAATGACCGAAACAATTGAACGGGTGAAATATAATTCTCACCTCACATAACATCCCTAAAGACAATATCCAATATCATAAATCCTAAGAGAACCTTATATTATTTTCTGTACCTACTCCTGAAAACGTGTCTGCAAAATTTTATCATAATTGGTTGAGTAGTTAAGACGTGTAAGCATAACAAGTAAATAAGAATCAAACTCACTTTCGCATTTACAATATCGGTAACGATTCACTCAGTAGGATTTGTCAGTCACCTTAAGGTTGCCTGGAAAAGATTGCCTCTAGCCATAAGGCCGCTTTTTGCTCTGTTCTTCCTTTTTGTTTATTTGACACTAGCTGTGCCCCGCGGTTACACCCGCGATAATTTCAGAGTTCCCACGGGAATTCTGGGATAAAAAGTACCCTATGTCCTTCTCTATACCCCTGACAACATGCATGCCAAATTTCATCCAAATCCGTTCAGCCGTTTTTGCGTGATTGAGTAATAAACATCCAAACATCCACACTTTCACATTTAAAATATTAGTAGGATGACCAGCATGTCTTTTTTAATATCGAGTTCCAGATGGAATTTAAAAAAAATTGAAACATGAGTATCTAAGTTATACCCTTAGTAATACAAAAAAAATAACCGCATTCAATTTGGTGCGGCAGTTTTTGCGCAGCACGAATACAAACATACAGACAGACAGACAGACAAAAATTCCAAAAACGGTATTTTTGGCTTCTATATCACTCATAGAGTCGCTTTAATTTATTTTTCTTATTTATCTCTCATGTACAGACATCGACCTGTTGCAATCCTACTAATATTATAAATGTGAAAGTGTGGATGTTTGGATATTTGGATGATTGGATGTTTGGATGTTTGTTACTCAATCACGCAAAAACGGCTGCACGGATTTGAATGAAATTTGGCATGCACATTGTCAGGAGTACAGAGAAGGTCATAGGGTACTTTTCATCCCGGAATTCCCGCGGGAACTCCGAAATTACCGCGGGTGAAACCGCGGGGCACAGCTAGTTTTATTATACGTATACATATATACAATATTTTTAGTTTTTTTTGCCCCAAAAGAGGCAATAAATTATAATAGAATTTGATTATTTACCTGCTTCTTGACGGGCGCTGCGGGCGAGGTGAGCGCCGCTGCCAGTTTCCCCGCGTACTCCGCATGCTCCACTATGTAATCCAGGCCGACGCGACTCTCCATGTCAGACCTGGAGGCAAGAGATTAGTGGAACTCATACGTAACTCTATGTTGTCACTAGGCGAGCCTCCACGGTTTCACTGGCGTTAATTTCAGAGCGCCCGCGGGAGTTTCGAGATAAAAAGTAACTCTTATGTCACTCGGGAACACTACAGTGTGTTGTTGTGTGTTTGCGTCCTATGAGTGAAATAAATTTTAAAATTGGTTGAGTAGTTCTTGAGAAAAAGATAAACATCTATAAACTACCGTTACCCTCAATACCTGTTAATATATATGTTTAGTTGTTGTATACAACAATATGCTGTAAATCTTTGTGTTGTGTCAAATAAAGTTTATCAATTCAATTCAATTCAACTAGATACCTGCCAAATTTCAACTTCAGGGGTCAATGGTTTTCAAAATTTCGTGTTTACTCATTGAGAGACTTTTCGCTTTTATATACCTACTACGATCTATACTAATATTATAAAAAGGAAAGATTTGATTTTTTGATTGTTTGTTTGTTTGTTACGATTTAACTCAAAAACTACTGGACCGATTAAAAAAAAAATTCACCATTAGAAAGCTACATTATCCTTGAGTAACATAGGCTATATTGTAATCCGTAATTCCAGCGGAAACTCCGAAATTATCGCGGGTGAAACCGCACGGGACAGCTAATATATTATATACTAGCTGTCCCCCGCGATTTCATCTGCGGAAATTCGGAGTTCCCGCGGAGGTTGCGGGAAAAAAGTACTCTACTCCTTCTTTGTACCCCGACATTAGTTTACGGTGATTAGCTGTTCCCCGCATTAGCCCCGGAGTTCCCGCGGGAATTCCGGGATAAAAACTATCCTATCTTTTAAGTTGGACCATATTATAAATGGTTACAAAATTTTATCAAAATCCATTTAGTAGTTTCAGAGTCCATCGCGGACAAATAACGTGACACGTGATTTATATATATTTGACTGACTAGACTGTCCCCCGCGATTTCATCCGCGGTAATTTCGGAGTTCCCGCGGGAATTCCGGGATGAAAACTATCCTATCTCTTAAGTTGAATCAAATACAGTAGTTTCGGAGTTCATCTCGGACAAACAACGTGACACGTGATTTATATATATTAAGACTAGCTGTCCCCGCGATATCATCCGCGGTAATGTCGGAGTTCCCGCGGGACTCTACGCCCTTCTTTGTACCCCGACAGTAGTTTACGGTGATTAGCTGTTCCCCGCATTAGTGCCGGAGTTCACGCGGGAATTCCGGGAAAAAACTATCCTATCTTTTAGGTTTGACCATATAAATGGTTACAAAATTTTATCAAAATCCGTTCAGTAGTTTCGGAGTCCATCGCGGACAAACAACGTGACACGTGATTTATATATATTAGATATTATATGTATTAGTATGTATTATAGTAGTATTACTAACTTTTTACGGATTAAATGACAAGAAAAAAATGCGAATTTTCAATTACCTACTTAGATATTATGTTTCTCTCAAATTAATGGGCTTCATAAATATAAAATACTCATACAACATACTTGATTTCTGACGTTGCGTATTTTTGTGACACTGAATTAATCATTGCTGAGTAATAAATAGGTACAGTAATAAATATGAACTTTCAAGCTTAGTCGAAAAGGAGGCTCTATACCAACAGATCACAGGGTCAGGTATAGGAGCCTACATAAAATTTTTATTTACCGCATTTTATGCTCGCTTACATTGCTCATAGAAACAGGTCATTTGTAAAAATTAACTATTGACTAATAAATATTTTATCTATATACTTACCTAAGGTAGATAATATTGTATAAATTTGTGTAAAATTAGAGTTTTAAGAAGTTGGCAAATTAAATTTAACATGGAAAAAAAATACAGTATCATAAGTTTCATGAAACTTTTTTCAACTAACGTAGGTACTTATAAATTTTCCTGTGTTAACAGACTTCCGATTTTAATTGGCCATACTAAAATCCGATTGACGTGAGCCTTTCGCCCTTTGGATTTTTATTAATTTTGTAGATTTATAATTTACAGTAAAAATTAGTCACTTTATTTATAAAATTTCGATATTATTTTTAAATAGGCCTTTTAGTCTACAGTCCTACTTCCTCGGCTACAGAGCTGCTCAAACTTTTTTGGGACAACCTGTATATCCATTTTATAGTTATCTACTGTGATATAATGGGTCGTAAAAGTACAATCACAATGGGACGTAATAAAATGTGCCAAAGCACTTAAACTATAATATTAAAGTTCGAAATTAGAATTTCAATTAAGTATGAGTTCCTATACTTACATAATAATTATCTTATATATATAGATCTACATCATAAAACATGTGTTCTTTTTAACCAACTCCAAAAAAGGAGGAGAATCTCTAGCAGTTTTCTGTTTTACTGAAAATTTATATTTATGTAGGTAGATATTTTACATTATGAACTTATGTAAATAGTTTTATGTCTAGAATAAAATAAGTTAAATTCCCAAGGTAAGTATTATTTGAGGATTTAAGTTAACATAAGCAGATAAAATGTTATTTACGTACGCCTAATACGGAACCCCAAAACTACAACATTTCCATAGCCTTAAACCGCTAATTGATTGAAAAATATCAACAGGTTGTTGATTCTATCGCCGAGTCGTAAAGTCGCACGAGTTTCTTTCGACGTGCGTGGGCGTCGCAAACGGAGTTCCATCATCCATGATCGACATCACAAACCAAGCACGTTTTTGTGTAGTGATGTGACGTTCTATTTTGAATTGTACCACCCCGTTTTTAGGTAGGCCTGGGTCAAAGAATACTAACAATTACAGAGTCAACACTCTTCAACACGCCACGACGCTTCAAAGCGGCAAGTCTAGAGGTAATAGCGGTGTAGACTTTTGTGTCGGACAATATCAACTTGAATGTGTCCCCCCGCCCGCCGCGCCCCGCCACGAGCCCTACGCCACACACACACAACCCGCACGTGTGCACACACGCCGCCCGCCCGCAGTGGTGGTGGAGAGTTCGTTCGGTTTCTTGTAAGGAGTGTCACGTATGTGTCAGGACACCGAATCGATATTTAGATAGTAACAACTGCTATTCCATGGAAACAATGCTTAATGCTTAATTAATAATCCGTGTTTCTACCGCGAACACTAACAACACAAGAACATCGGTTTGGCATACTCAAAATGAGTTCATCCAAATCACGCTGTGGAATGGCCGCCCATGTTCGTTGCAACAACAAAAAAAGGTCTTCTTGCGACTGGATACCCTCCATATTCGGCAGAGCTCTTCTCTGTAGCATATTCCATGCATGCAAAATCGGGTTCAAGTCTGGCGACTGAGCAGGCCAGGGCAGGACATTGATGTTAGCTGCGGCAAGAGTCTGTCTTACAACTCTTGCGGTGTGCGGTCGTGAATTATCATGCATTAACTGAAATAAGGGACCGATTTGCACTTGTAGAGGAACGATGACGTCTGATACAATCGTCTCAGCATAAATTTGAGCGTTGAGGTTGCCTCTGATCCAAATCAACTCAGTTCTTCCGCCGATCCAAATACCCGCCCATACCATGGTGGTTCCACCACTATAAGGATGGACTTCCTGGCAGGATTTTAATCGCTGTTGGCGTCCAGGGGTTCTGCAGTGTCGTATACGTCTTGTATCCGGTCTCATATCAAAACGAGACTCATCAGAAAAGCACACGAAACGCCATTGTTCTTCTGCCCAATTTCTGTGTTCAAGAGCCCATTGATATCGAATCCTACGATTGTGCATTGCTATAGGTGGTACCCGTAGCGGTCTTCGGGAATGAAGGTTCACTTCATGCAAGCGGTTTCTGACTGTTTGGTCGTTAATTAAGTTCCCTGAAGAGTGATGAAGCCTCACGGCTAACATCATGGCGGTTATTGTTGGAGCTCTTCGAGTTACGATTTGAATGTATCGGTCTTGTCTCCGTGTGGTGCAGCGATACCGTCCTCCATGGCGCTCAGCCACGGTACCAGTGCTTCGGTAACGTGTCCAAAGTCGACTGATAACACTCTGACTTGTATTCAGAGCTAAAGCCACAGTACGTTGCCGGGAACCAGCTTCTATCATTCCCACGGCTCTGAGCATTTCTTCCCTGCTTAAATGACGTCGCCGCTCCATAATAACGTTGGTTTTAATCAGTAGTAGGGAAACAGTAGCACTAATAATGTCTTCAATGCGTTGTATGTTTTTATAGGGAAAATATTGACAGCTGATTTTCATCTTTTACTCGAATTTGATTGACAGTTCCTGATTCAAATTATGTAATGCACCAAAAAGGATCCATATAAATTTATAAAATCATTAATTTATTACAAAGCCACATCCCAATCTCAAGAAATCCGCATAAAAATGCTTGATCCCTAGACACTTTTGATGTGTGTAGTTTTTAATTAAAGTACTTAAGATATAATCTAAAATGACACCCAGAGGCTTCGCTGGTACTTAAATTATCATAACGTTCCATGAAACTTTTTTTGCCACCTTGTTTGCATAAGCACACAAAATTATTAATAAAGCTATTTGCAAAATCACCATCAATTAGTACAAATTTGAATGTTTAAATACATAAAATTGATGATATATCTACTAGTAAAAAATTCCAAACGGTTCGCCAGTTTGATCGTTTTGTAATCTGTCATCTCTGGTATTTAATAAAATAAATTGATTATTTATTTATAATAACTCATAATAATTTGCGTTGGAAGAAAGTATCGCAATCGTGTGTGTGTCTTTCAAGTCTCACTATATAACAAACTAGCTGGTTCCCCGTGGTATCACCCGCGGTAATTTCAGAGTTCCCGCGGGAATTCCGGATTAAAATATAGCTTATGTTACTGAGGAATAATGTGGCTTTCTAATGATGAAAGAATTTTTGAAATCGCTCCTTTAGTTTAATTTCTATTTTAATGTAATGTTTTTCTTTAAGCCAAATAAAATTTATTATTATTATTATTATTATTATTATTATTATTATTATTATTATTATTATTATTATTATTAAATCGTAGCAAACAAACGTGTAAATTCACAAATCAATATAGTTCTTTTCAAAACATTATTAGAATTTTATGATTATTGATGATCTATCGATGAAATAATATCAATCCGTGAAACGATTGCCAGATCATACAGCGCCGACGCACGTTCAATGACATTCTATAGATCTCGCTTATTCGATCTCTTGTATTGCTTTTTCTATACAACTGTCAATAGCACATCGTAAAGATTGAAATATTTAACACCTGCGTTAGACACCAATATAATATGGTAAAGTTGTTCACTTTAAAAGATTTATTTGAAAGTTTACATTCTATATTAAGTTGGCAAATCAAGTCAAACACGAAGACAAAAAAAAACGTTTTGTTTCGCGTCTGGAAGGAAGTTCCTTACGCGTTTTCTTTAACTCCAAATGTTATTTGATATGGATATTTTAACAGCAGTATACTCTGACCATCAGAAAAATCACGTTTAACTTGAACGTGACGTAAACAAATATGGCGGCCAGCGCTTCACGATCATATCCGAACTACGCCGGACAAGACCGAACGTCTCGATTTGCATGGAGAGGACATAACGTTCCTTCCTGACGTGACGCATGACGATTTCTGCGACTTAACACCTACCGCAAGCGGCGTAAAAGAACTTCGTTCCACAAAACAACGCTTGTAGTTGATACAGACACAAATTGCAGTTATTTGTAAAGAATACAAAATAAAATATACAATGTCTTTGGTCGCAAAGTTTTATATGCAGATTGAATGCCATTTCTTTGTCACGTGACAGGTAAGTTTCCTGTGTTCCGGTTTCTGCAATGAGCTAACATTCCCAGCGCGACACATTTTAAGCACCACAAAATGTATCACTCGGCGTCCTTAGCTTGAATGAATTAACATAATAATAACGAGTTATACAAGTGTTTTAAGTCATATGCTTTTGAATAAGTTACAGCGAGTAAAGGGCACGTTGGTAGGTACTTATATAATCCTAAAACTCACATTAGCGCGCGGTTCGACTCGTACTGTGTTTGATAGAGTGTCTGTGGACATTGGAACACACTACACAAAGATTATTTATTTACTGAACGTCTTATATATCTTTTTTCCTCAAAATCTCGTTATAATATACCTACTTAAGTCTTTTTATAATTATTGTTTTATTATCTTTCTTTTTTTTTCTTCTCATGGGCTTTCGATGCTTTAAATTAGTTTTTAGTAAATTTTGTATCGATTAGCATCGTTCTACGGTCTGAAATTGCAAATTATGGTGATTTAATTTTGAAAATCTTTCTCGGAGCTAATGGAGGACACTGAAGAAATCAAATAGAAACGTCAGATTTCTTCTTGCGCACAAAACCACTGCGATAATTATTATCTTTCCTTTCATACCTTTCATAAAACATAAGAAAAACCTGTTTTAACATTTTTTTTTATTATTTATTGATGACACGAAAAATACATGACGGAGCTGCCATCTTAGATTTCTGGCAAAAACTTCCATGATTTTTTATTTTCCGGATAGTAGCTGGTTTTTTCTTTTCTTTCATATTTTGTCTTTGTGTAACCGGCCAGAACTCTTTCCACTTGCACCAAGCTCCCAGCAATGCTGTGGTGGCGATTGCTTCCAACCCACGCATTTTAATTCCTCGAACGCTGCCGAGCCTCTTTTGTCTAGCTTCACAAACACAATCGCGATAATGCAGAACTGCGTTTGCAAACTGAACCAGAAAAACGTATTGGCAGTTTGATGCAGGGCAAAGTGAGCAAACACAGGTGCATTAGCTAGCAATGAGTAGGAGTGGCCATTAAGATTAAAATTCTCTAAAATACCATATTATCACGAAAACAGTTTAGAGATCCGTAGTTGCTGTGGTCAGTGAGAATTTTTATGAAAGGGCTGTATGGTTTTGTTTTGGGAACTCTACACTCTACAGTCTACATCGAAACAGTTGAAGAGGCATGATTTTGGATAAAAAAATACATTTCAATGCAACGGAATGTCTATGAAAAGACCTACTATGCCAGGCGGGTCTAGCTTGCATAAGAGGATGAGGCAATAGTGCAGCAGTGAATTTTTGTTGGTTTATAATTATGATGATAATCTTTATACACCTCTTCATGACCGCTCTGATAACTAACAAGAAGAATGAAACCCAGAGAACTGGTGAACCATACTCTCTGTTAGCTAAATTAGTAAAAAGTAAAATATTTATAACGGAAACACATAATCGTTTCCTGCATTCTTAAACTTGAACCTGTGACCAACATAACACAAGAAGTGAGACAATCGACTAAGTACGTACATGTTATAGCAAAATGGTACACAATAGAACCAGCGAGCTGTGTACAGGCGGCGCTGAGCTATGCATCAATCAATGCCGCTCTGTACAATCAGCGGCAAACATTGATGAAGTAGACCATTGGAAATTTTGAAAAGACGACAGCAAAACTTAAAAAGATAAGTAATGCCAACAAAATGAGACGTTTTGAAGTAAAATATAATTTTTTTATGAGGTGCATATCCTTCTCTTTAAATCATTATTATATTTTGACCCATCTACCCCAGCAATCGAAGGTTCAGACCACAGCCCTTTAGTCTCGGGTATGTCGTTCTCAGCAGATTCAAGCCAAGTCAAAGTCAAATAATTTATTCAAATTTGGCCCATAATGTGGCTCTTTTTGACGTCAATAAAGTTACATTTATTTTGACAGCACCCATAAAATATCCACCCTTCACAGCTTCCTAGTGCTATGGTTGAAGAGAAGAAAATGCAACATGCTTG
Source organism: Zygaena filipendulae (assembly GCA_907165275.2). Taxonomy (NCBI): domain Eukaryota; kingdom Metazoa; phylum Arthropoda; class Insecta; order Lepidoptera; family Zygaenidae; genus Zygaena; species Zygaena filipendulae. The sequence goes on from OU015669.1 coordinate 551,296, forward strand.
TTTTTTTCGCAGCTAAACTTAATACTGCTTGAACGTGTGTAACGGTGTCTGGCCATACCTTGCAGCTGCAAATTCTGGAGAGCCTTAAACCATTATCGAATCATTATCCAGGTAATTTAATTTTCTAGCCAACTGTACATTGACTGACAAGGTTAGAGCGTGGGTGATCCCTCAATTGAACAGGTACGTGGTGTATTAATGATTATTATTTGCTCTGAGTTCGATACATCGCTTTTGTAAACAAATGTCAATTTAATAGAGCGACCGATGAGCAAGACTATATTTCATGGTCTTTCAGTTCTATTGCAGAATAGGCATTAGGAGTCTGTGCTTAGTTCAAAATAAATAAGAGAAAATTATCATTCAAATCACTTGTTGTTAAAATCCAATGAAATGAAGGTAACGCAGGAGCAGTTATGGACCTTTTCAGAATAGATTTTGGTCCAGTGGAGTATAGACTAGAAGCGCTGTATCCAATCATGCATATTTATTTTATCTAAACCTACTTAATATAGTGATATTAAGTAGTAGTAGTACACCAAATTTTCACCAGGTTTTCACCAATAGATATAGTGATTCATGAGGAAGGTTTATAACTATATTTTATCCTGGAATTCCCGCGGGAACTCCGAAATTACCACGGGTGAAACCGCGCGGGTTAACTAGTTTGGTATAAAGTTGCCGAGTTTGATTAAAAGCGCTAATCTTTGTTCGAATTGAAAAAAATCTTTTTGTGGTTTCATATACCTACATCCAAGAAGGCTAAACATCACGCTACGACCAATAGGAGCGGAGCAGAAATGAAAAATGTTGCAAAAAATTATTCCTTCTGAGAGCTTTCGTTGCGTATGCTGAGTAAAAGGTTAAAGTTATGCAAAAATCATTTAGTATTATGGAATAGGTATATTTTGCATTAGTAGGATTTTTCCTCAAATTAACGCGGGTGGAAAAACATAAGTACAATAAAACACTTAAGGCTTTCCGATAAAACTCATTGTCGAGGTCATTGTACTTGTCCAATTTATTTCAAGCATGGTGAGTTTATTTATAACCCCTCAATATCAGGTTGTAGATATTTTTATTCGGACTCGAATCGACGACCTTTGCACAAGGCTCTCCTGATTTGGATAGGCCGACCGGTGTGGGTTTTTTGAGCAACAAATGTTGACTTATGTTGGCACTTTTGTACTATTCCCCGCAGGAATTCCGGTTAGCAATACCTAGCCTATGACACTCAAAAATAACGTGGCTTTCTATTGGTAAAAGAATAGAATCGGTTCAGTAGATCTGTAGATTAATAAAAAATATTGACGATAACCCCCTACAACCTGACAAACTCACAAACTTTACCTCTTTATATAATTAAAAGTATAGATTTTGTTTATATTACTAGCTGACCTCTGCGGTTTCACCCGCGGTTATTTCGGAGTTCCTGCGAGAATTCCGGAATAAAAATAACCCTGTGTCACTCAGGATCACTTCAGCTTCCTGCCTATAAGTGAAAGAATTTTCAAAATCGTTCAGTAGATACAAAGATTACAACCTCACAAACTCCGGAGTTCCCGCGGGAATTCCGGAATGAAAAGTACCCTATGACACTCAGGATCACTGAAGCTTCCTTTAAGTGAGTAGATCCAGAGATTACCCCCTACAACGTCACAAACTCACAAACTTTTGCTCTTTATAATGTTAGTGTAGATTTGGGTTCACGATAATGATTTTGCTGTAATACCTATTAAAAGTATTTCACGCATATAACATATTACTGTCGTAGTAAGAAATCGACCGATCGACTTAAAAATATACAAAGGACAAAGGATATAAAATAAATAATTTTGGATAAATCATAATTTCCATGACATTATCGCATTAAAATATTTTTGTCCCAAACTAATTAAAGCTTGTACTATGGATATCAGAAAATTGATATTTTACCAGAAAATTGTATATTTTTTTATTATTTTGTGTAAACACACAGTTAAAATAAGAATATTTAACCTAATTCAATAATTTAAAAGGCATAATATTACCATCTAAATATTATAATCATATTAGATTAATTTGCAGAGATGCATTAATAAAAGCTGTATCTACTTTTTACAACTCTTTCCATATAACATAGTTCTACAGGATATAAGATTTTGAGACATCTGACATCTCGTTTAGAAATGTTTAAATTAATTATTATTGCGCTAACCATCATGCTGTTGATGAGACGTTGAGTGAAATTTGTAGATTTAATATTTATAGTAGGCAATTATTTATACTCAATTTGTAGATAATTGACTTTTTATTTATTTTATTTTAATTTATTTATCAAATTATAAATTTTTTAACATAAATCTTGTACAAAATCAAACCAAAATTGGAATAAAAATCATCAAATTTCCAAAAGTGGGTAGTTAGGCACCTATGCTTTCTTCAACTGGGTACCTAACGCAATATTTGACAAACCTCGTCCAATAAATATTTATGTAAAAACTATAATAAATATTGACAAATTGTGAAAAATATTGGTGTGTTTTGCATAATTGCGATGGAATTTGCACTTTATGTTAACCTATGCACATGAGATATCGAGAGAAAGTCGGTTAGCACCGGGTCGGGACCCCAGGCCACGACGCTCGGGGCTTAGGACTCAGAACATAAGCTTAAACCTACTAAATTTAAACTAAGGTCAGGTAATCGAGCATCTAGATATAACTTTTGAATGAAAAAAGGCTAACGAATTCACAAACTGTTTTAGGATTCCCACGGTAACTCCTGGCATAGCTAAGAACTGTATCATCTCGACAAAAATATATTTTGTATCATTAGAAATTCATTCTATTACTAGTTGTGCCGGGTTTCGGAGTTTACCCCACCTCGATTTAAACCTGATGGGTGTTTACGGGTTTAAACCCAAGCACCGAGCTTAAACCGGGTTGATTTGCTAGTCTATGGTTAGCTAGTTAGATAGCTAGTGGTTAACTAACTAACTAAACCAACTTAGTCGCGGGTTCAATTCCCGTGTCCCGCGCAAATTAAACCTCCAAAATATTTGTATTAGATATAAAAATTATATTTATATTTTAAAAAATTAATCAATTTCCCTTGGTGACGGCATCACGCGTGAACGGCTGGACCAATTTTGCTAATTCTTTTTTAGTTGTATTCGTTATTCTAAGGAGAAGAAGAATATGAAAGAAGTTTTGAGTTCCTGTAGGAATTCCGAAAACCACGAGGGTGTATCTCCAAAACGGTTGGACCGATTTTGACGCGAATTTTACCGCTAATTGCTGATGTTATAAGGTGTCAATTAGGCTGCTTTCAAGTTCCTGCGATAATTCCGAAACTCACGCGGGCGAAACCGCGGGGCACAGCTAGTCTAATATAAAACTGTTCGAGTGTTAACTCCCTCGTTGGGTCAGTCACACTTGTCTCAATCTGGCCGAGCCAATGATCTCGTTAATTCACATCTGCCCACGGTAGGTACCCTACTTACGAGCAGACAGACAGACGGGCAGACGTATCGTGTGTCGGGGTTCATATGAATGCGACTGGTCGATGACCGCGGATGTGCTGTTGTTGGAGTCGAAACAATGTGGTCTAATGATTAAGTAGGCATAGGTATTTTAGATCTCTGGTTTGATATAATCCTACTATTCTACTAATATTATAAATGTGAACGTGTGGATGTTTGGACATAGATAAGCAATAGTGTGTTAACCAACATAGAAGAAATTTTGCGTAAATCGTGTTTTATAATTATAGCGCCATTTTGTGTCGACATTTTTTTATGTCCAACATATTGTTACATATTTAAACAATGTAATAAGGTAAATAAATACATAATTAAAAAACGTTCTATAACTCTCAATAAATCGTTCTGTAGCAATAACTTAATTTTGTGGGTTAACATGTTATTGCTTATCTGCGTCCGTTTGTTACTCAATCACGCAAAAACGGCTGAACGGATTTAGATGAATTTTGTCATGCACATTGTCAGGGGTACAGAGAAGGACAAAGAGTACTTTTTACCCCGGAATTCGCGCGGGAACTCCGAAATTACCGCGGGTCAAACCGCGGGGCACAGCTAGTTATAAATAAATACATATAAATAGTTTTTTTTTTCGTTTAATGATAATATTGTATACTTATTGAGAGAAGAATAGAAAACCAAATATTATTGGTGGTGGTCCCAAGTTAATTTCGTAGTTCCAACACAAAGTGCCCTATATGTCCTTTTCTGTTGCCCCGACAAAGTGAACGCAAAATTTCACGATAATCGGTTTAGTAGTTAAGACATGAAAGCATATCAAACAAACTATTATTACTGTTAGGATTTTATTATTGGGCTTAGCAAACGAACCAGCCCTCTTAGTCGAGTTAATAAATGTATAGCCATTATCGTTATAGAAAACTAAGGAAAAAATCGTACTTGTGATTGGGCAATTTTTCGCGACCACGTGACATGGCGATACGCTTCTTAGTTTTGTATAAAGATAACGATTATGGATTTTCAACTTGGCTAAGAGGGCGCACGATTCGAAAGACGTGAGCTCGCGTCGAGCGGCAGAGACCTTGATTCGGGACCGGTTGGTTGCGCAAGCGGCCGGCGAGACCCACGCAACTTTGACAGTTGACAACCAACCTGACAACCGGCCCGGTGACAATTGCAATTTTTTTGATGTAAATTATTTACTGTTTACCGCGGTTTCACCAGCTTAAACTTCGGAGTTCCCGCAGGATTTCCGGTATAAAAACTACCTTATGTCGGCCTCTGCATCCTTGACAAAGAGTACGCCATATTTCATAATAATCGGTTGAGTAGATACCTAGTAAATCCGTGAAAGCGTAGCAAACTTACATGTTTTGCATTTATAATATCACAATAATTTTTCAGGATTTCAGGACAGGTTCCTACAATCGTAGTCGTACCACCAAAACTGGACCTTAATTAAAACTGTTCTAAAACCATCTGACTAGAAGCAAACTGCTGTGGCCGTGAAAATTGTTAAATGAGTTTTGGTGGTATCTATCTTACATAAAACCATCAAAATGCATCAAAATTGATTCACAGCTTTTCAAAACAAAAGAGAACCCTAATCGCATAATATAAGTAGCTATTAGTGCATAAATTCCATGGTCGGTAAAAATCAACAAGTTATAAGAAATGTGTAATATAAGTATAGCAATATATCTAACTAGTTACGTATTTACGATTGATTAACATGGGTCCATGATAAATGATTCAGAACGGCCATACACTTCACGTGTTCGACTCCATAGTTTAGTATAACGGTGCATTTATATGCTATGTACAGAATAAGTACAGGCGATCACAACGATGCATTGTTTATAACCAGCAACCCGGTTGACACCTTGAATAGGGTTGTCACTTGTTTCCGACAGCAGTTTATTCTAATAATACTAGCCGTATTGATAAGTACTTAATTGGAACAGTTATGCAACTGTCGCATCAATACTACTTTTGGTTAAAGATTAGAAATGCTCTGTGATTGATTGCAAGTTTGTGACGTCATACGCAAGTAAACAAAACAAGTGTTTTCCTAAATTCTAAACCTACTAATACCATAAACTGACGACTCCATTTCTCAATTAACAAACAAAATACGAGCTTAGATATTACTCGTAGCGGTTGCTCGAGTGACTTTGTGATTTCCTCGACAATTTTCCTCTGGGTATTGTAGCCATCAGTCAAAGAATTTATAAAATAGGGTTTGTAGTTCCTAAATAGAAACTTTTACTCTTTCAAATAATAATAAACTCTCAAGTGTGGCAAGTCTATGTACCTACTTACCTATTAAAGATTTTATGTTATATCAAGTTACTACAGACTATAGAGTTCAATTACGAGTGCAAGTACATGTGTCAACCCTGAGTCACAACGTCCGGAAGTGTCTACTTGAAGTGCGAGCCGGGCGGCGCGCCGCATCTAGCGCGCCGGACGTACGGTCAGCAACACGGACAGGAAACTGCCCGGCGATTATGCGCCTTATTGTGTACGGGTCGGGTCCAAAATAGAACAACGACACTACGGCACGTCCAGGCAATTGTGCCCTTAATGTCAACGCGATTTATTAGCGCTATTGTGCGAAGTCTCTTTTTGAAAATTGAAATTTAAAATCCTTATAGATGTGAGAGTTTATGTGCCGGAGGCGTTTGTGTGTTGATTAACACTCAGTTATATTCAGGGCGTCCAAAAAAAAACCAGTTAAACTGCATTCATAGATATTTAAATAATTACATGGTTGAACCGGGAATCGAACCCGTTACATGAGAAAAATAATCACCCTGTAGCTTTATCATACCGACGCGATCGAAAGGCTTATTTTTTTCTGAATAACATAGTGTCAAAAATAAAAGGAAGACCATGAATTTTAACATTTTTAATACAAATTTTCAGTTACGGCAATGTCAACTTTTCATTTTTCTGATCAAAATGTTAAAATTCATGGTCTTCCTTTTATTTTTGACACTATATTATTTAGAATAAAAAAAATAAAAACATATGCGTCGAATTGAGAACCTCCTCCTTTTTGGGAAGTCGGTTAAAAAAATAATCCGTATGATGAAGCCTTTCGATCGGTATGATAAAGCTACAGCGTGATTATTTTTCTCATGTAACGGGTTCGATTCCCGGTTCAATCATGTAATTATTTAAATATCTATTAATGCACAAACGTACCCTATGTTCTTCTCTGTACCCCTGACAATGTGTATGCAAAATTTCATGATGATCGGTTGAGCCGTTAAGGCGTGAAAGCGTCACAAACAGACAGATAGGCAAACCGACAGACAGACAGAGTTACTTTCACATTTATAATATTAGTAGGGACGTCTACAAATTTAGATTAGCCACTGTTTATGTTTGTTTCTTTTTCTTGTGTGTTGTGCTGAAATAAATGTATTTTCTTTCTTTCTTTCTTTCAATATTGATAGTTAAATGATACCTCGACAAACAGCTACACTTAACAAATAAGATATTTACTAGATATAAATTATTATTGACTGTTAACTAGTTACTACATAATTATAGTCCTTTCAATAACAACAAAACACCCACATGTTACACATTACAAGATTAAAAAATCATAAACACAAAGTAATTGTGGATAATAACATAACATATTATAATCTTCAATCAAGGAAGCATTATTTTTCTATATACGGAACGCACCAACAGACAGACATCCAGATATGGTATATAAACACTATGGTAGGAAACCCAGCTTCCATATAGGTCTCATTGTGACTTGTAAGATAGCAAAGATAACCATTTAAAGTGTTACAAATGAAATAATTGTAGAATATGTAAAGTTAAACGCCATATTTGATGCTGAAATGTTTAACATATTTACCTACTGCGAACGCTCGGTGTCGAGCAGGAAAAGACAAAATGAAAAATGCGTTTCAAAAATTCAACTCATTCGTGGATAATATTCTAAAAATATAACAATATAGCAAAGTAGGGTGTAGCTGTTATTGTTATAAATAAAAATCAAATGCTATTCGCTAAAATTCAAGAATGGCTCGACCGATGTGAACAATTTATTTTTTTGTTGGGTTCGCAATTATCAGAAGGTTTGTATAAAAGAAAAGTGGGAGTTCCTGTGGCAATTCCGAAACTCACGCGGCTGAAACCGCAGTCACAGCTAGTTTATGATAGTTCTACTGTCATAAGTGTTTCTACTTTCTAGGGGTAGGTAAACTCTGCACCTACTAAGCTGATTCTATAATAATAATTGAGAGATGTGAACTTATTATTATAAGTTATTTTTCTGTTCACGATTTCTTTCAAACACGAATCGTTGAAATGTCAGAGCTTATTGCTCTGGGGTCATACTTTATGATCAGAAACCTATTGATGTAGTTCTAAAGTTTCAGTTAAAAGTCCAGTGAAAAACTTGATTGCTACTTACCATTAATGAAAACGCGATAGTATCATGAGGCGATCTGTAACAAAAAAAATATAAAAATATAATAAATTACCTACACCTCTAACGGCCGCACTCAGAGTCAACTTTAATGATTACTTAGTTAAGTATAGATTTTTAAAACAAAATTGCCGCAATCAGAGACGTTCAGTAAATTAATGTTAATTGGCATTTAATGAGATGTAACTTAATCAGTTAAATGCCAATTAACATTAATTTATTAAATTTGTCTGATTGCGGCAGTTTTGTTTTAAAAATCTATACTTAACTAAGTAATCATTAAAGTCGACTCTGAGTGCGGCGGTTAGGGTATTATTTTAAATCTTAAATCCTTACTTAATATTATAAATGCGAATGTATGGATGGATGTTTGTTACTCTTTCACGCAAAAACTACTGGATGGATTTAAATGAAACTTTACAATAATATAGCTTATACATCAGATCAACACATAGGGTTTAAATTAACGCGGGTGAAACCGCGGGGCACAACTAGTTCAATATACCTATCACTGTTTTGATAATGCAAGTTTCAATAAAACTAGATACAGATAAACCTTGTTTGTCTGTATACTTCTGAGCACCATTATTGTACCAGTTGCATCTGATCTATAAGCTTAAATTCTCTAAGAAGTTATTGTGGGAAAGTTTAACTAACTTTTGTTATGCAATAAAACCTAATTCATACTTATATATACTACTATATACTTATATAAAAGAAAGTCGTGTTAGTTACACTATTTATAACTCAAGAACGGCTGAACCGATTTGGCTGAAAATTGGTGGGGAGGTAGCTTAGAACCAGGAAACGGACATAGGGTACTTTTTATCCCGGAATTCCCGCAGGAACTCCGAAATTAACGTCGGTGAAATCTCATGAAATTTTGCATACTTAGGTACACATTGTCAGGGGTACAGAGAAGGACATAGGGTAGGTACTTTGCATTCCGGAATTCCTGCGGAATCTCCGAAATTTCCGCGGGTAACACCGCGGGGCACAGCTAGTTGTACAATAAATAAAAATTAAATTGTACTCCTCCGAAAAATATAACGACACATCTTATCCCAATTTGGTTCTTTTACAACAGAAAGTTGTGTAGGCGATGCCCTTTTGATCTTCATCTCATTGAATAAAATATAACGCAATATTTTTTTTAAAGATAAATGTCCATTATGCAGTAGGTATGCTATAAATTGTGTGTTCCGGTCGTCAAAGATAGATGGCATTTTCTGGCCATTCATTGACCCGTATTTGGCATTCAAATAGTCCAGTCACACATTAGAAATGGTAAGAAAACTACGTATTTTTATATGATCCGAGTTCCATTAATACGATTGCAATAATAAAAAAAGGATGAGGGAAATATGATAACGTTTTCAACTCAAAAAAAAAAAGGATTGTAAACACTTCACAAGAGCCAGTTAAGTCCAATCATACCTAAATTTTTTATCCTGTACTAGAAGAGATTACGTATTGTATCTATGCCAAGACCAGGCCCTAATGTAAATCAAAGCCTTCTTTTATTCGAGGCAAGTCGGGCAGTAAAAAATCACATAAATTCGCGGTGCCTTATGCCTTTTGCGTACAAATTGGCGTTGTGATATTATGCAAAAATGTGGCAACCTTCACGTCTGACCGCCCAGGAGGTCAACGCGCACCAACATCTGAGACGAGTCATTTCCGCAATAACTTGAACTAGATAATAAGTAAGATTTAACTACAGATCCAAATGGGTACCTACTTACTATTGTCTAGCGAAATTTTTAAGCAGTTTTTTTATCAATTCAAGCGTTGATAAAAGTTGGTCCTTCGAGCCGGATTCAATATTAAGAATGTCATCAATCTATCGATCAAGTAAAATGTTGTATTAGTATTTTTGATTTTGTTAAATTTTCTGAATCAATAACAAAATTGAAACAATTTTCCTATAATCCTGAAGGCCTGTTTAAGGTCAATTTAAATCAGGGCTAACATACTCCTGGCTACCTAAACTCATTTTAGATTCTGTCTAGGTAAAAAAATAAAATGATTCAAGATAATAATATAATGGATAAGTATAGTTTTAATATGTTCAGTGGCTCACTCATTACGCTGAAAATTACTACTTTTAGAGCTTATCTAAACTAAAATGACACGCCCCACTAGTCAATAAGCTGTTTCAGATGTGCGATATCATGTATTGATAATATCTCTTTAATAGTGTGAGTGCGGCGACACTGTGCGGCAACTGAGGACGAATGGCGAGACCAGATTTATATGTGTCGTATCGATATTTTAACGATGGAGGAGCCCGATGGAGGGGCGCGTCATTTTAGCTTAGATAAGCTCTACTTAATTAAACAATGTTTTAATTCCTTCACTATATTATTTAAACAGTTTTCGTGTAATAAAGAAGAAGAAATAATACGTGTCTCGTAAATTTTAAGCGCACTTTTGCAGTCCAGTGTGCGTTGACGTCGAGACACACTGTAAGGAGGTCACCGGTGCGCACGCGCCGCGCCGCGCCACGGTCACCGCTAATCGTTGCCAATCGTTCTGTCACTCCACCGCTAATATATTGCACTCGCCATTGTATTCGTCTAATTCTACCACAGATAATATAGTAGCTACTATACTAGTATATACCTCTACTATCCGCTTTTGTCATTGGCATTGGCTTCGTTAATTAAGATCCAACCAACCAGCGCCATGTATTAAAAAAATATTTTATCTTCTACTAGCGCGGTTTCACCCGCCTTAATTTCGAAGTTCCTGAGGGGATTCCGGAATAAAAGCACCCTACGTCCTTTTCTGTAGTACCCCTGACAACGTGTGTGCAAAATTTCATGATTATTATCGGTCAAACAAACAAACTCACTTTCGCATTTATAACGAGCTAACCCCCGCGGTTTTACCCGCGGTATCGGAGTTTTGGGATGGGAATTTTGGGATAAAAAGTCTACGTCACTCAGGATCAATTTAGCTTCCTATTTATAATATTATGTACCTAACAAACCTCACAAACTCCGGAGTTCCCGCAGGAGTACCCTAAGTACCCTATATCATAAGTGAAAGAATTTTTAAAGTAGGTTCAGTAGATCCAGAGATTACCCCCTACAACGTCACAAACTCACAAACTTTTGCTCTTTATAATATTAGTATAGATAGTATGAATTATAGTTAGCATTCATTACCTAACTTTCTGTTACTATTGATTAAATATCTGCAATATATGTAGGTGAATACGTAATAAAACAGCTTATTCAATGAAAGTGTTTAACTCATGTTTAACATAATAGGTACCAGGTACAATTAACAATGAAAATAATTAACTCCACAACTGATTCAGCCACTCTCTAGTCGAGGACTTGTCACGTAACCCCTTGTTATGATAACACCATTGTATAAATGAAATCGAAGTTACTCATGAGTGTTTCACGGATTTTAACCGACTTTGAAGAAAAAGGGAAAGTGATATAATAACTGAAGACGTGTTACAAAGTGTTGTTATGTCGTCTATGATTTTTTACAAAATTATCTCCGCCGATGTAAATATACTAGACCGACTTTTTCATAGTAGTATTGTAAAAATTTAAAAAAATTAAAAATTATTGTCCAATACAACACCTTATAACACAAAAAAAAAAACATTTTTAACCATTTTTTATCAACATGAAAATAAATGACCGAACCGACCGATCTTTGATTCCCGCCAAAAAACTCCTAGTTTATTGTTTACAAAAAAACATTTAAATGTAATTTCTTTTTTTAATGTTCAACTCCAGTGCGGTTCTACATTTTGGTTTTCTTTTTTGTACTTTTTGTTACAAAAGCCTTATTGTTACTGTATTGAACCTATTATCTCTTATACAAAGACAATAAGATGCATGGTTTATTGGTTGGTTTGTTATATTATTATGTATAAAACAAATTCGCTTCCCGTCTGTTCCTATATGTATGCTTAGATCTTTAAAACTTCGCAACGGATTTTAATGCGGTTTTTACCAATAGATAGAGTGGCATGAGGCAGGTTTATAACATATATATTTCACACTGGAATTCCCGCGGGAACTCTGAAATTACCGCGGGTGAAACCGCGGGGGACGGCTAGTACAAGTACCTTTATATTATATGCCTTTCTCCGGCGCTGGTTTTTAGTTTCCCAATCCCAACCTTCGTTTGTTATCTCTCATTAACCTTATCAAGACACAGGAGCGGGTCGTCGACCTAATTATTTATACCTTATCATGTAAAACAAAGTTTGATAAAAAAAACGTGATTACGTTATTAATGTAAGAAGTACGCATTCTATGGTGTTAATTGAGCAATATTTATACAAATATTAAAAGGAGAAGAATTCAATGGCGGCAGAGTGTTGACATATTATATGTAGGGTAAAACCAGGATAGTTGCCCTGGGGGTATAGTTGCCCCGATCGTAATTACTCTAGTTACGCAGATGAATCGCGTGCTATTTTATTTATCTATCAAAAGACTTTCCAACTACTATTAAGTGGACCGCGTCTCATGTCTCTGTGCGATTGCACGGGAACGCAAGGTGCGATCAAAGATTTTTCGGGATAGATGCCTTGTTTCCCGGCGGGTCGTCTATCCTAAATGTAATTTATATGGACTAGGCAACTATCCCATATATGGGATAGATGTCACAAAAAGTAGAGGTCCGTAGAAATCGCTAATACTCTGGAAATTTCAAAGATAATGTCTTTTACATTTAATAAATTTGTAGATAAAGAACCAAAGTACTTGCCAGTTTAAAAAATAAAATATTTTGATTTATGTACTGGGAGATATAAAATGATTTCGAAAAGTGTGGCAACTATCCGGGTTTTACCCTACTTGGGTACATTTCTCAAAACAGAATTTCAGTAGCCGCAGTTTATGCTGTAAGGAGAGATTTTTTTATTAATAACCATTTATTTATCTCTATATATAGGTATATATGTACCTACTTATATATATTATAAATGTGAAAGAGTGGATATTTGGATGTTTGTTAATCAATCACGCAAAAACGGTGAACGGATTGGATGAAATTTGGCATGCACATTATCAGGGGTACAGAGAAGGATATAGGGTACTTTTTATCCCGGAATTCCCACGGGAACTCCGAAATTACCGCGGGTGAAACCGCGGGGCACAGCTATTATTATATAAGAATGAATCCCTATTTCCCTTGCTCACGGCATCACGCGTGAACGGCTGGACCAATTTTGCTAAATTTTTTTTTTTATTCTAAGGACAAGAATATGAAAGAAATTTGAAGTTGCTGCGGGAATTCCGAAAACTCACGCGGGTTAATCTCCGCAATGGTTGGATCGATTTTGACGGGACTTTCACTGCTAATTAGCTGATGTTATAAGAAGTAAATTAGACTACTTTAAAGTTCCTACTGAAGCTCCCAAACTCAAGTGGCTGAAACCGTGGGGCACAGCCAGTTTAGAATTAAAAAACAACAAACAGGTAATGAAGTTATTAATATGATGACTAAATTTTAACTTTTCTCTCTTGAAGATATTAGTAAAAAACGTATTTTTCCATTTCTTACTTAATAAAAAAGTAACGTCGATACATTGAGTTGAAATTCCATTTGACGTCATACCGAGGCACACTTTATACTTAGCTACGACGTCGTGACCTCTCATTCCCAAACTTTAATGCGTTTTTTCTAAATATTTTTTCAATAATTCGAAAAAGCAAAAAATACATGTCTATTATTTTTTTTACTATCTAGATTCTAGGTAACTGCCTGAATTTTGATTTTTATACCTTGTCATCATGCCCATTATTAGGGAGAGAAATATGTAGAGCTGGCCTTAAACAACTAAGTTATAATAATTTTTAAGATGAATCTTTAAAGTAAGAATTGTTGTCGACCATTGGAGTATTATTATAATATTATGGACACAATATTTTTGTTCTGCACGTAGGTAGGTATTTAGCGTATTTATTTTCCTCTGTGATTTTGTGATTCACTATACCATTCATTGCGGATGGTTATCTAATTATTTATTATAATAAACTGTCTCACACCTGCGAGATAAGGCAAAAGTCTGGAGATAGCGCTGCACTTATTACTGACCAAAAAAAAAA